>CM052192.1:17669531-17711815 GCA_028455805.1 Lasioglossum figueresi | reverse complement strand
AAATAACAGCATTTTAATTTTAACACTTAATCCTGAAGGACTTCCGGGATAAGAACATATTAGTGCATCCCTTTGGGCTATCAGCAATCTGTGTACCAAATTTCAACTTTCTATGCCTCCTGTGTTTCGAGATTTTTTTACCGTTACAGAGGACAGAAACTGGCAATTATATACGTAGATGTACTTGAGTAAAGAAGGTTGTTGAACCATATCACATAGAAGCATCTTTTTAATTTCACTAACTAAGAATTGTTAAGTAAAAACTATCAGAATCGAAATATTCAGTGATTTTCAGATCGAGATCAGTATTGCCGCAATAGATGCGCAACGACAAGCAATAACAAAAACCATTTTCCTGCGTAGCGTAATTCAGAAAATTTAACGACTTCATCTCCCGAATATAAAACGAATTTATTATCCTTCATCGCGGAAGGATACCGTATCCTTTCCGCGTACTGTTCGCGTGCGACTTATTATACGAGCTTCCATGACATTTCATGACGTTCAGTGTGTCACAGGAAAAGGGATATTATCCACTTAGAGTGTTCCAAACCACCACTTTACGCTCCATTTGAACATAAAGCTCTTCGTACCGCCCACGGCCTTCCCTATTTAACATGTAGCCCTGCCTTATCCGTCAAAACAATCGTACTTTTTGTTATCGTCCAATAAAGGCTCCCTTGCTTACATTGTATTGTCTCCGACAAGTTAAGATCCTTGTTATTCTTTCGCCAACACAACTGAGAGGAATGCGGTGCTGACTATTCGCGGAGACAAGCTTGTGCACCAACCATTCTGCAAACTTTGGACAAACTATAGTCTTCTTGAACACTTTGAATACCACGTCTCTTCCCAAAAACGGAGGACAGAATTATTTATAAATGGATTTTGATAGGTACTACCACCGGCAGAAAATATTCGATCAAAATCGTGAATGTGATTGCTGAACGAATTATTTAGGTGTGCATTAAATATGAATAATAGTACAATTACATATATTAGACTTATAGACTTACAGACTTATATCAATATTATTGTAAATTGTCTACCTTTATGAGAAAATTATAAAGAAATTTATACAGCACGACAAAGCAATGAAACGGCGAAGATGAGAACAAACATTGCCATAAAAATGTTCTAAATGCATGGGGGTGATTAAACTCTAACTTCCTCACTCTGTACATTCAACTAAATTAAACATTTTCATTATTTTATTAATATTTTCTTCCTATACGACAAGTTTCATTCAACTTCAAGATTAAAACTTACTCGAAATATATTGTTGTGCTATGTTTCTTTAATTGTCACTATTCAAATATTAACAATATTTAAATTTAGTGTTCAAATACTTTTTGGATCCACTACATGGTACATGAGACTCTGAACATGTTAACTCTCGCAAGGCAGATGCGTTTGACGATTCCATGGTTAAATCCATTCAAATCCTCGCACACTAATTTGCTTTACATATCCTCGAACCTTTCCGAGATCATTCGTTGCTCACCTCAGTCGAGTGTATTTACTCGTATCGCGCATGTGGCAATTTATCAACCACGAACATTTAGTAATGTCGGAATTGTATTAAATTATAGCAAGAATAAGAACAAATTCTGCCGATCAGACAAACATTCGTTAATGAATATGGGTGTTTATCTATCCGATCGTATCGGTACAGTATCGGAATCTAAACAAAAAAATGATTATTAAAGTATTGTACATGTGTATAAGCTAAACGGAACCGTTCCGCGCCGCAACAGATAGTAAATATAAATAGACCTGTATCGCGATCACAACAAAAACAAACTGCGTGGCTAGAAGAGGGCACGGAAACTTGGTGAACGGAATAAAAACAATCCACAGCGGAAATGCGGCGATGACCAATCGAAACCGGTAGCATCCCTCCTCCTGCTCATGAAAAATATTGATTCCGGCGTGTGTCGGGGTGGTGGAGGTGTCTGTGGTGGCCGGTGCATTCAGAATCGCGAACTGGTGGCCGGGGCACCTGCTGAATCTCACCCTCGGCTAGACCCGGTGGTTCGAGCAATTTGTTGACAATTCTGTTTTTCCGTTGGTCTCGTCTCGCTCGGTCTTGTCGGGGTTCTCTCCGAGCTGTTCCTCTCGCGCGCAATCACGTATCCGTGGTTCTCTAGCATCGTCGCCTTAGTTGCGGGGCTTGCGCTGCAATCGCATCGAGCGTCGACCAGCTTGAACCAGTGCTTCAGCAGCTCTCGGGGCTGAATGGTTGACTACGGCGATCCTTGATTTGCAACCGCCTTTCTCTCTCTTTCTCTCCCGCCCGGGTTCTCTCGACACCCTGAGCGCCCGCCCGGTCGCGTGCAATCTACCACCGGTGATTGAGGAGCACCCTGTCTCCCGTTATCTCTGCTCGTTGAAGGATACTCGCCCCTGCCAAGGATAATACCGTCGTAGAGCAACCATGAGCCACGCACACGTCTTCGCAGTTTGCCTCCTGCTCAGTCTCGGGTTTTACGGTAAGCCTAAACGGGCGTCGTGGCTAGCTACCCCTCTGGTTCAACGATCGGAGCGGGTTTCACAGACACACCGCTCACTATCGATCTACCTCGCTCCCTGGTAGACCTACATTCCCGCCGATTCTCCAGCCTGTCGCTTCACGCTTCAATTCGTAAATTATTCCTTACTGTCACCGTTTCCAACCTCCACGCTCGAATTTTACGCGCTTTCCACTCAACAAATGCACTGGGAAAAACCAGTCCTTCAGGACCTCGTTCATGTTCCGTTGCACGTGAATTTACTTTTGTTCTATACTGTTTTAGACTTTGTTTTATTTTATTGTGCCGGAATTTCATGGAATTCGCTTTGACTTTTAGTTGAACGTTACTTATTTTCTGTGTTTCGACTCGATAGCAGAATCGAGGGCTTTAGAGGTCGCTTGGCAACATGCGAACAGTCTGTTCTAATCGAATATGTCAATTCACCTTTCTTCCCTTTTCTAAACTTTATTCTATTTTTTTATACTGCGATGTAATTTGTAATTTGAATTTGAATTATACTCAGTTTTTACGCTTGGCAGACCTAAGTAGAATCGAGGTCTTTTGGAGTTGTTTACAACATTTGTATATTCGGTTATAACTAAATAGTTCTTTTAGACTTCGTTCTATTTTATTGTACTGTTTTATTACTTGAATTTTATATATTTTCTGTGTTCGAGACAGCGCAGTAGAATCGAGTTGTTTAGGGGTTGCTTGGTAACATGCGAGCGTTCTATCGTGTAGTTAAATATGTCAATTCACTTCTCCCCCCTTTTTTAAACTTTATTAAGAAATTCACTCTGCTCTTTATTTCATTTTTCTGCATTGCGTGAAACACCCTAATCGATTTCTTTAGGGGCTGTTTTGTAGCATAATTCAGTTGTGATCGATTCCTTATGTCGATCGATTTGTCTTCTCTTTTTAACATTCTACTCTATTCCTTGTACTGTTTTCACTCAAATGAAAAATTCACTCGAATTTTCTACGATTTCCACATTTGAAACATTCTAATAGGATCGTCTTGTTTAGAGGTTCCATTTTAGCATCCGCATTTAGCAACCGCTCATTTGCCAAATCGATAAACTCGACAAACTACAATAATAAGCATAGAAAATCCATGAAATTGTTCACATTAATTTTTAATAATAGTTCTAATCTGTTTCATTCGATAGCATTGCGTCTAATTATTTTAAAAAATGGTTTTCATATACGCTCCTCAGAAAAAATTTCACCCATTTTTGCTTCATATTTCAAATCAACAAATTCATTTATAATATCACATTTTAAATACATGTGATAAAATAGGCAGAATGGAATCAATCGTTTTACATTATGCAAAAGACGTGTGTTTTGACAATTTTTCTTCCCTTTTATTTAAACTTTATTCTGCATTATTATGCTCCCCAATGCAATTAATTCCATTACTTTCTTGTCATTTTGCAATGTCTATAAGATTCTTCCGGTGATTAAATTTAAAAGACGATGTCATGGCGACGGCGTCGTTGCCACGCAACTCCAGCGATCAAATATTCTTGCGTTTCGTCGACGACACACAACGGGATTGACGTGCAACGATTTTGACATTCACAATTAACCCCTTGCCACATAATTTTCTTCACGGCGACGATGATAAGAACCTCTACTAATTTTTAACATTCACGATTATCCATGATTTTGTTCGCGGGTACAATGATTAGAACGTCTACCAATATCCTAACTAATAATTTCCCAAAAAAGAAAGCAAAATTCATATTTTTATTGCATGTCTACATCTGTGTTTTAGCGTACAGTAACGTGTTTTAGGCACGTTGTAATTATTAATTTATTCCTGGTAATTGACAAGTTTTATTTTGCATAAAGGTCCGCTGTCTAATAAGAACAGAAGAACAGAATTTTATTTCGATTTACGAAAAGAGGAATAACATTCGTGTACACCTGGCAAATTTTATTTAAAATAATTTGCCTAGGATGCTGATGTTATGCATTTGTGTGACTATAATAGAAATGCGTTATTTTTAATTTATTAAAATGATTGAAAATTCAGTTTCACTTATAATCCATTTTGTATAACCGATTAAAAAATTTTGATTCTGCATTTTGCATTGATTTCATTAGAAATTATTCATTTTAATTTTCTTGTACGAATCACATATTGGATTGTTATGATATGCATTCTTAATGCAACAACGCAAAGGTCGCGACAGTATAGATTCTGCAGAGAATGTATCATGTTACTTCCTCGTTCTGGAAGCGCATAGTGTTTGGAGATACTATTACCGCTAGGATCGATTCGGCGGTATTGGATACTTGCAATATTAATAAATTATCTGAATCAGATGGTAAATATTTAAAAACGCGTGCTCATTGAAGAAAACGAGTATATTTATAGTGCTCTGGCTGAATGCAAACGTCATGCGTCAGTGAGATGAATGGCGGCGCGCTATGCGCAAAACAGCGCGCCCCGCTGTTGAAAACGAAATCAAAATTAATTTAACCATTAATATTTGCATGACCAACTTCACTTTTTCGCATTTTCTGCACACGTCTTTAAAAATAGTTAAGATTTGTTAAAATTTGTAAGAACAACGAAGTCATGGGTATTCGAAGAACGTGTCTCGGAAGGTGTTTCAAAAATGTCAAAATCCTGTGCATCCTTGAAAAGGCTGATTCCTGAGGTGATTTGAAGTAACTTTTTCCATTGCGAACATTTTCTCCGCGGTTTTGTTAAGTAGTTGCGCCCATAATTATGAAAGTGGTCTAAGTCATATATTTCTTGTTTCGAGATATTTTAAGGAGAAGGATATGAACACTAAATGTGTGAATTCCATATAACGTTGACGTAACAAGCACTTCAGTTCACAAACAGTTCATTTTTGACAATATCGTAAAAATTACATTGAATTAATTTAGTTTAAAATATTGTGATGTGAAATAACTAATAAACTTCTTTTCTAAATTTTAACTTAGACCACATTCATAATTATGGGCACAGTTATCAACGAAAAATACGGACCAATCAGAGCGAGGCTCCAGCGGACGAGTTTCGCCTCAGCCAATGCCATCGCCACGCTCAGCGGGATCTGTCGCCGTAGCCGTGCTCTGGTTGGTCCGTGTTTTTTCGCTAATAACTTCTTAACAAAGCCACGGAGAACATTTCCGCAAAGGAAAAAGTTACTTCAAATGACTTCCAGTAATCACCTAACCCAGACGTTTCAAGGAATTACAACCATTTTTGGACACCCTGTAGAACTTATTTTCCGACACGGCTGACAGGATATCTCAAGACCCAGTGGTGTGATCCACTTCAATTTTGTGAGAATCTTCAAATATTGATATATTTTTATTTTTTTATTAAGCGTTAAGTTCTAAATGTCGTCTTTTTCGTACCAACTAAAATGGTACTGCATTTTTTATTTCAGAGCGATCTAAATTCGTGCGAGCCAATAGTTTTCTAGATAAGATTAGATAAAAATTTCTTTTTTGTAAGCCCTTCTTCAAGGAACTTCTGCAATGTTAAATATTTTTACTTCGAACAATTGTACACAAAAATTCAATACTCAGTTGTCTGACTTTTTTTACAAAAATTTCTAAAATGACGTTCTAGACGAGAAGACCCCTTTTTTCATCAAAAACGTATCTGATATGCTTGATAGTCAATGATTTGTGACTATGTTGACTATGTTGACCTACATAAATGTCTCCGTATGCACACACATGCGGACGTTTAAACCCCCCTGTCTCATCGTCGACTATAGTCGACGTTGATGATAGTTGATGGCTGTCGGGTACCGTACCGAGGAGATTAAAACACGCACAGTATGCTGAATCCCTTAACAGAAATCGTTTGCTGGCTGTATTATCTTCGTTGACCCCTCTTATCAGCCGCTCGATAATGGTCGGAACCTTGTGCTTCACGTTATTACAAAATTTAAACTACACGTTGTATACAATTAGATGACGATCTCATCAAATTCGGTAAAACGAAATATTAACCAATCGTATCTAATCCCGGATACGATAAAAATTGATAAAAATGTGTATAACACGATAACATTATTGTGCACATTAGTGTAGTTTACTTCTTATATCGAAAGAAAATATTTTAATGAATTTAACTCGCATCTTGGTACTCGAAAACACGTTTCTTACAAAATAATATCGTTATACAAATTAATTATGCTGTTAATACCTTAAGCGGATATTTTAATGAATTATATTTGACTCTCACTCGCAACAAATCTTGGTACTCGAAAACACGTTTCTTAATGAAATTATTTATTATTACTTATTTCATTTTGAATTTTGAATGATAATTGTAAGTAGGTTGCTGATGCGTTTAATGATTTTTGAGAGTGACTGTAATGCTACAGGTATCGACGCCATGCAGTGTTACTTGTGTAACAGTCACAATGACAGCCGATGTTCCGACGAACATCCACCGGATGCCCTTAAAAGAGATTGCTCCGACCTCAAGGACGGCGCAAAATACACGATGTGCCGAAAGATTACGCAAGTCATTGAGTTTAGCGTTAATGGACGTAAGTAATACGCAAATTATTTCATTGTTGTGATATTAGATGTGTTACGATTATCTTTTATGTAACGGTACACACGTACACGGCGTCTTTTATTCATATTCGTTTGACCACTACGAACACGTTTACGAGAGAATGACTGAAATGAGAATGAAGCGAATGATACACGTGAAGTGTTGATTTTAAAGTGTTGATGAATTCTGTGGAAACAGTGAAATTTTTATTATTGCAGCAACGAATGGTCGTGTCAGAATCTGGCTCAGAGAGCTATCAACACTAACCCAGATTAATACTGCCTCCTCATTATTCTATAGAAAGCTACTATAATATGCTACCAAGCACGTTGCAACAGCGTGGTTAGCACAATGCATCTTAAACTACAGATTTATCTAGCACAATATAACTATTAGCGTAATTTATCATACTACCATGACGCAACGTTGGGCGTATCTCGTGTTATAAACGAAAAGGAAGTTATTTCATACGTGTAAATAAATATTGAGATGATTATTAACCCTTAGCACTCGAGTGGTGACTCAGAGTTATCAATAAAAATTGCTGAACCATTATTCAAAATATTGTTTACATTATTAAATATGTTGGTATCTAATCAATTACTACACATTTAAGTATTGTACGAGGTATTATATCAGTTTCATATTCGTACAAACAGAAAGTTAATATAGAATGGAGTTATTCTAGGTCGGAAGAAATGTTTAATTTAAGAGTTAAAATAACTCCGAGTGCAGAGGGTAAATATTAACAATTCGAGAATAGCACTTTCCACATTCGATGGTGATATTGGTGAGAAGTTTGTGTTGACAACCTTGAGCTACCGTGCTGATAACGTGATTCGAATAGCAACGTTTAAAATGTTGTATATCTCATAATGACAAAGTTTGGTAATAGTGTGAATCTGCCATGACGCTCACATGATCGCCGTTTAACATGAAATCTATAAACACGTCGTTGCTCCGAGGTCTGTAAGTACTTTATATTAACATGTTGAGCGCCGTGCTAATTTCATACTTTCCATTCACGGTCCTGGGATATCACTGAAATCATAAAACTGCAAAAATAATTGGCGAGAAAATTGGGTTGAAAAATAAAATTGTAACTTTGAAGGTTATTTGTCATCAAAAATGGTCATATGAGCATTGTTAAAAAAATGAATACATATATAAAACATTCTCTAGCCAGACATAACATAGTTTCCACTTCTTCATGAAACCTTCGCTAAATTATTCGTGTCATTTTTTTTTATTGAAACGAAGCCAAACGCGACACAATTCGAAGCAAATTTGCATGTCTCCTGACTAGTTCGGATAGCGGAGGTTCCACTATATCGCGGATTAAACGAGTAAATGCGATCCAGACTGAGTCGTGTTTGGTGTCGTTTTAATCGGGAAAATGTGACGGATGTTTCAGTAACAGTTATAAATGATTAAAAATAACGAAGTTTTAATGTTTAATCTCGTTCGATCCTCCTCTACGTTCAGCGCTAGCGGTAAAAGATCGAAGGACGTACACGATATAATAATAACATGTCGGTCCCAAAATTTTTGCACGCACCAAGACATGACTATCATAGTGAAAAGTTGAATACCGTTACATAGAAAGATGATCGTGAGGTAGAGCAAACGACACCGATAACACGTGTTTCCCAACAGTTCCAGCTGACACTCGTGTAATAAGGGGCTGCGGCTGGGTCGAGACAAGCTACAAAGGGAAATGCTACCAGCGCAGCGGTTTCGGAGGTCGCCAGGAGGTCTGCTCATGCATGGAGGACTACTGCAACGCAGCCACACCGACCGTGCCCCTAGCAATATCGCTGATCGTGTCCTGCGTCGTGGGCAGCGTTCTGCTAGCATTCATCCGTAACTAGACCTAAGCGAAAATCCAACCATGCTCCCGAACAATCGACGAAAGAGATACGTTCGAGATCGTTAGTAACAGACAGCTTCGAACCTTGCATACTCGAGAAACAAGAAGGAAAACAGGCTGGACAGGGCGACGGATACGAGAGGAGCGATGTTATACCCTTTGACCTCTCGCCTCGCTGATAAGAGAGAAGTGTGCGCGTAGAACGACGAGAACGAAGGCGAAGAAAAGAGCAAGAGAGAAAGCCACGGCCATTCGAAGTACAAAGTATCCGCATCTAAAAACAAAAAAAAACAATAGAAAACTTCTTTCCGTTTACATTCCGACAATCGAACGCTAGCGATCTCGAAGTAATCGAGGGAACGGAGGATCCTTGAACAAAAAGCCCGGTGTTTTATTCGACGTACTATAGCGCCGGCATTGAGGCCTCCTCCTGTCCGTTGGTTAACGATTATCGTAGCTTTAGACAAACTATGCACGCTGTTCCTGGTCGCCTTGTCCGTTTTCTCAAGGACGCGTAATACGGAACCAAAAATGTTCATGTTACCTTTCATGAACACGGCATTTTAATCGTCAGGGGAACAACCGGACTCTCCGGGTCGCGAAAACAATCGAAAATGGTGGGGGAAAAAGCCAAGTGCAAAGCGAATCACTAGAAAAAATATATTGTCTCGTTAATGAAACGCTACGTTCATTCGTTGTCACTTGTTCACCCACACATTTACCGTTCAGTTCGAACATTGCCGATCGAAAGCGAGCTTAGCCGATTTAGCCAAGGGTTTGTTATACTATTTCTTACCGAGGCGAACCGCGCGCAGGGATTCAGGAACAGTCACATTTTTCGTACTTCTTGCAAAACCAGCCCGACGAATCAATTTCCTCGGCCACGTGTATGCAACTCTTTTTCGAAAATTTTCAACCGTAGGTGCTGAAAGTGTGACGTCGGTCACATTGTGTTCATTCGACGATTTTTCTGCATAGAGCTTAAGAATGATAATTACGTACTGTACGCAACGATCGCGAGCAACTTGTTGAGGATCTTGTTGTAACTGTATTCACGACAAAAGCCATCTGTACAATGTGTTTTTTTGTGCGAAACGAGGAAAATATATCAGAGTTGTCGTTGCGGAGACCTCGACCCTTCATTATTCTCCCTCAACCCAACGGATTATCAATATTTGTTAGTGCTGAATTCGTTATAAAACTTACTCGGATAACGAAGCTTTTGTTCAATTATTCAAAATAAGGAAACAGAACTTTTTTCAAAGATTTCTCTTTCATTTGGCGGCATTTGTCGCTTAAAATTTGGTCCCACACTTGTTAAGAGACTTGTTAACAACCACGATTAATCAAATTGCTTTTAGTATCAAGTTCTCAAAAAGATTCCAACAGCAAAAGCTTCTAGAATCATGACGTATCAATTGCAAGAAGTAGAAACTAAACAGAGAGTTCCTCTTTTTTTTAAAATAATTTTAATGGATTGAAAATTCTATGTCGACATTCCAAAATCTTTTTAATCTTCTTACTATTTCACCTACTTGATCATTAATTCTAATCGTCGAGCTCTAGAAATAACTATTTCACATTATTTTATAAACGTAGCAAGAATGTGTCTATCCAAATTTTTAGCCACTTTTCCAATAATATACACCCAAAGAAATAAATTTAGTAAATAATTCCTCAGGGTAGCATCTTTACAATCTTAATAATCGCAAATTAAGTATAGAACCCGTCATTTTGACGGGTCTCGTAAACCTAATGTTAAACTAATGAAATAATCGTACCAGGTATATCGGGATCGAAGCAGCTTGAACCGTGCGTCAAATTTTTCTCTCGTTTCATTGTTCCGAGCAAATAATTTTGTTTTACACTAGCAGTCAGTGATCTGCCATTTTTCTTCGCGGTGTTCGTCGAATTCTTCCGTTTCGTAGATTACCATTGTACTTCCCATATGTAAATACGTTTTGTTGTGTCCTTCGTTCGTAAGAAATCAGAATCGGTTCTCTGTGGAAGACCGTACGCGATAAATACCATAAAAAACATGTACATTTAATTAGCACGTCAGAGCAGAGGTGTTGCAACTTGGAAAAGTAATTACTTGGAGAAACGTGGTGGATCAGCACCACTTAATGGAACGTTTATCCATTGACAGATCAATACGTATCTTTTTTTCGTTCGTTCATGTGTATTAATTTTTTATGCAAAATGAGTTCACCTCTATGGACGCAACTTCCCGTTCGATGACGGGTCGTCATCGTTTACGCTGTCCCCTTTGTTTAAAGACTGATTTGCTCAGGAAAATCGGAAGGGCATCTCAGGCATCAGGTAAAGTTTAAATTACATCTTAATGAGTGAACCGAATGCTAGGTTAGAAATATGTCAAACAACAGCTGATACAATGGCTACGTTCGTTTCGTAAGAATGATCGCGTTCATCTTCGTTGCATTTCTATTGTACATTTATTAATATCGGTGTGAAAGGAGAATAAGCTATTTGAACGTTTGAGCAGACCATCAACTGGCCAGAAGAAGAATTTCGAGTCGGGGTTAGGGTGGATCATGCACCCTACAGCTGCACGATCTAATCGAACACCTTTGCAACCACCGATTCCGCCCACGTCCACACCTTCCTCTATTCTACATCCACAGCAACAACAAATTCTTTATGGGCCCGTCATCAATCCAATGTTAACCCTTCAGCCATGCGGGACTGGTCTACATCCAACCTGTATCTATCCTGGAGCGCAACGTAACGCTGCCCCACCTAATCCTGTTCCTGTGCATATACAAGGTGTAAATTGAAAACATGAATCACAGTACTAAAAAAAACAGACGCATGGTAGTATAAGTTTTAGCGAGAACAGATAAAGAAACAGAGATAGATATTTTGCTTATTAATATTAAGAAAGTCATCGTATATTGTCACGAATACTCTGATTAAAAATATAAATAATTAAAATATGTTCGTAAGTAAATAGATAAAGATAATTTTTGCCTCCTGCCAAAAGGAACTTCGTACATGACGTTTCCAGTACTATAAAATAGTGTTGAATTAAAGACAGCTATCATAATCAATGAATCTTCAACAAGATTTGTTTACAGTTCTAGCATATTTATTTTTGTTCGCGTATGCACATTTTAAAATGACCTGGTTCGAATTTTTGCATGTAGCAAATACAATAGATTTTTCATTATTTCTAACACAACTAGATACGATCAAACGAAACAAGAATGTGAATCTCCCCATGAATATAGGCAAAGTAAGCAGATGGCTCCCCAAGAATAAGCACGTTCGAAATCAACAATATTGTCATCAGGAACAACAACAACAACAACAACAACAGCCGCAGCAGCCGCAGCAACAACAACAGCAACAGCAGCACATTCAGCAGCAGTTGTCCTACACCCCGAAGCCCTTGGTCCTACTCGACCAAACGGCAAACAATGCTCCGCTTCCGACACCGACGGCTTCGTTTTTAGTGGCCTCCACATACGCGCACGGTTCCTACTCCGGAGATCAGTACAATAACTCTGGTCTTGCCCTGCTGCCACAACCATACTACAAACCACCGGATGTGCAGGCCTATTGCTTGCTGCAGGACCAGCAGCACCAGCAGCACCAGCAGACCGCTCAACAACAACCACAACCACAACAACAAGAACCGCCGTTGCACGGTCCCTACTACAACATCTCGGCGACGAACACCTACAACCTCCAAACCGTGAACACTCACTCGACGTTTCAGTTCTCCAATCTGGGCCCGTACGTGCCAGCAAGCTTCAACAATCAAGTCGGGCCCGTTCAGTCGGTTCAATCCACGCAGATCTTCCCGAAACAACCAGCGAACGTAGTGATAGAGGGGCCGCAAAGAGACAAGGTTCCCTCGATCGACGTTCCAGTCGTGAAACGTGCCAAGAGCAAGGTCCCCAACACTACAGCTTGCTGCTGCATCGCACCAATCGCTCCCGAAAGCTACAACGAGTGGCCGTTCCAGACGATAGCATCTTCAGCGAGCAGCCTGTTCGACGCAAAACCCTCTACCGATGACACCAGTCAAGAAACGACAGCGAACTCGCTGGAGAAAGTCGGCTCAAACTTGTCGACGAAAGCGAAAGAGGAACATTATTCCGACGAGTCGTCGGCCAGCTTTGATTTCACCATTGAGGCCGAGAAGATGGTGTCGGCATTGTGCAATACGTCCTCGAACGACCTGAGCAAGGAGGAGTCGAAGAACAACAAAACAAATTCAGCTCCTCTGTTCAGCGGAGCTGGTGACACTATCTCGAACAAGAACGCTTGGTTCACCGACTTCTGCAGCAACTACGGCACTAGCGCATCGATAGCTGTTCAGACTGATGGGACACAGTATCCGGAACTGCTGAGGAAACTCGTATACTGGGGTTGCTCAGAAGCTGAGACTATCCTGAGCACCAGCTGCAAAACAACTCCCAGATCAGGCTGGTTGAAGAACCTCTCCGCTGCCACGAAGACTGCGATCACCAAGTCGTCGACCTGCTTTCCAGTCTTTGCTGGGAATCAGGTGTTCGTCGGTGATCTAATCAACGCGTTGCTGCGCATCAGCAACGGCTGGCTAATCCTGGATAATTACTTGAACAAACAGCACTACCCCAGCCTGGACGAGAAATATGACAAAGAGCTGATTGCCAGCTTCCAGATCTGGGAGAAGCACACGCACGAGCTGCTCAATCGGATCGTGCAGAGCTTCCTGAAGCTCGGGGAGATCGGTGATACAGGGAACATCGAGAAACCGAAATCATTCGGCACCTTTTTTCCAGGTGACGTTTCAGTTTACACGAACTGTGACTTGTTCGATCCATCGTTGAGCACGAACTCGCACCAGGAGTCTGGTAGCAAGAAAAATGGTCAGGATTCTTCGTTCAACGTGGCTCAGTCTGTCGGAAACCTGCGGAATCCCGACCTTTACAAGCAAGAGAAACAGACGGCCCAAACAGAGTCGAAGCTGCGAAGTAAGTGGACCGTTACTGAGAATCTAGCAGCAATGGATAGCGTGAAACTCGTGCCCGATATGTTCGTAGGACACGCGGAGCCTGGTATCACGGCGAGCAGCAGGCTCCGGCCGCGAGGAAGCTCGTCCTCGGCGAAAATCGACTCGGCGCAGGCCCTGAACGCGGAGTTCTACCACTTGAGGAGCAAAGTACTCACGGGGAACAACCAGGACTACAAGCAGTGGGCCTTCAAAGAGAAGAAGCAAGAACTCGTGGAAAGCAAAGTACCACCACCGGACATGTTCCGAGTCCAGCAACCAGCAAACGAGAACTACGACAGCAAGTACACGCAGAAGTGTTTGTCCCGAGTGGAATCGTCGTTTATAAACCCCTCTATCAGCTTGGAATCGGTATACTTCAACTCCAACAACGAGCCAGAGAGCTTCGATCCTAATTACACCGTGTTCCCCTCGTACCCCGCGGAGTATATCGATAAGAGTGCGAAGAATTGCGATCAAGTTCCAGAAAAGAAGAGTAACATGGACCTAGTCTACGTGGGCAAGTCGTCGACGAGTCAGCTGGAGCTGGCAACCGTCCCGAAAGACAAGATGACCTTGTTGAGTCAGATAGAGCCGAGCACCCCAGAGAAATCATCCGAGGAGATGACTGCTAACTTGTCAGCCTGGTTCGCCAGTATAAGGAACTCCGATAACAGACAGGTGTCCTTCATGAAACTCGGGGAAGCGAAGACAGGGAACATTGTGCCGAGGATACCGTCGCGTCAGGACATCTCGAAGAACTCGATAGACCTTAGCAATTGCATCAGACAGCTGCAAATCGACGCGAATCGTCAGTTCCAAACGCTGCAGAACATGCAGAGCATCCAGAGCGCGCCTTGGAACACTTACAACTTGATCAACAACCGCATCCAGGGGCCGGATGAATACGATAGCTCCGAGGACAGTAGAGTATACATGAAGCCAGGAAGCTACAACGTCCCGAAGAAGAGGCACCAACGAAGATCAACGCGTCGTTTGGATAACTCCATGTCCAGGAACGCGACTAGCGGACGCAACAATCGTAACAATTACACCAGCAAGGAGAAGGTATTCTCTGTTCCCGTGTCGTCGATACCTGTATCGCGAGCTGCCACGACGACCGTCACCACCAGTCACTCTGTGAACACAGCAGTGAAGCTGCCATTCCCAGCGAGTCCTATTGTTCCACCACCAGCTTTCTCTCTTGAAAATTCGCCTAGGATTTTGAAACGCTCCGACAAGATGAATCACACCCAGGACACCACTTGGAACGCAGCTTGTGCTTCGGCTAAGATCTTGCTGGAGGCACTGAACGTTAAAGAGGATGATGATGACGTTAATCGCAAAGAAACTGATCTCAAAGAGCCTACCAAAGAGCAAGACGGCGTCGCCAAAGACAGTGATATTGATCCTCTGCCGCAATCAGAAGAGAAGCGAGAGAAGCTGCAGGAGGGCATCCCCAAAGAGGTTAAAGAGAATAACGATGGTTGCAGCGGAGCCTCGAGTTACGAAGCCTCCGAGGATGACTCGGGATCACCCTGGCGTTTATCCCCTAACACAAGCATCAATGAGACCTTACAGTCATCTGGAAATAAGAATGGTACCACACGTTCGTTCAGAGCAGGCATTTTTCTATTGTATATAAAATAAGGAGAACATTGTTTTTTTAGTAACTTTAGTAACACATTATGCGAGCTTTTGTTTTGTAAATTATACTTGTCCACTGCTCAACCTAATTGTTTTGTAGTTATAGTATTTTTAATAATGGAGAAACTTATATATTCATTATTGTAAATTAAACTTGCTTGCCTGTCGCTCGACTTAATGTTTCGTGGTTGAAGTCTTCCTACTAAGGAAAGAGTTATTTATTTATTAATGTAAATTATACCTATAGCCTTTCCTATGGCTCAACGTAATATCTGAGAGTTTAAGTTTTTCTGCTAATGTTAATCATTAATACGTAACATTTAATGGTTTTAATACTAGAAGAACGGAAATCAAAGAATATATAATCTTAGGATTACTTTCTATGTGAGATTTACTGTACGAAAAAGGCTAACTTTGATGTGTAGTTTACTGATGTCCCTTAGCTAATATTGACGATACATCGAAAATACAGACTCCGTTCCTCCAGTATTAAATTCCGCAATATTCTATGCAGCTGCCCATTAACAGGTTTCAGTAAAATGAACGTAAAGACGGACTCCTGGTTGATCAGAACCTTGAACAACGCCAGCATGGTAAATAAGAAACGTCGAAAGAGCAGTACTGATCAGCACACCTCGGAATCGTCGAACAGTTCAGTGATAGAGGACGAGCAGTCTATTCCCGCCTTATCGTTAACCACGTCCGGAACGACTATGACAACAACCATAACGGTGAAGAATCTTCAGCAGATGAGCTACTCGAGGAAAAGTTCGTGCAGCCCTTCGACTGATCAAAAGACATCGGAAGAGGTCGAGCGCGTTGCGGGAAAAGCCACGTATTCCGAAACAGTGCGACGCTCGACGCCTATGAGCACTTCGCAATTGGAGAAAAAGGAGTTTGGCAAAAAGGGGAAATTGAGTATCCCGAATTCGGCTGGCATAAACAGCGTCGTCGCGCCGATTTCTGGGCGTAGGTGTCAGAGAAAGGAGTTCGAGAAATCGTACTATCTCCTGCACAATCGA
This sequence comes from Lasioglossum figueresi, assembly GCA_028455805.1. NCBI lineage: Eukaryota > Metazoa > Arthropoda > Insecta > Hymenoptera > Halictidae > Lasioglossum > Lasioglossum figueresi. Next base: position 17,695,215 of record CM052192.1, on the reverse strand, counting down.
TCGCGCAAGTGTTCCGGGCAGAAGCTGGCGAAGAGTTACGAGATCAGCGAGCCTCAAATGGAGGAGATAACGAGCACGAAATCCAAAAGTACGAGAAACGAGACGCTAAAAGAACCGACCAAGGAAACCGCGTTCGCATCTGCACCATTGCCACAGTCTGCTATCGCAGCGAAGCATGGAAAGAAAAAGGAATACATTGGGTGCATTGAGTTTTTAGATGGGAAATTCGGAGGAAAAGCCAGCGACCGAGGCTGGTCCGTGTGGTACAGCTCGAAGAGAAAGCAAAGTCTCAGTCCTCTAGCGCTGAGCAAGCTGGAAACGATCCATCAGACGGTCTGGCAAATGGAGGAAGCGGAGGTGTTCAAGTACCCGTCTTCCGGAGACAACGGTGGCAGCGAATCCTCTACGTACACAGTTAGACTCTTTGACAAGATTATTTTACTGTAGACATCGCAGCGTAGTAATTATAAAACACTATTGTAGATCGAAGACTACTGTAAAGTCATCAAGAGCCCGTTGTTTCTCGAAACGGTTGAGTACAAGCTGAAGAACCGTGTCTATCACAAGGTGGAACATGCGGTTCGAGACTTTCGTCGTATCGTCTATAATTCCAAGTTGTATCACAAGGTTCGTAGTCGGCGTATCGATATTACGTGAATGTCTTTATTAAGACGTAGCCATATTGTTTTATTTTTTGTACTATACAGGACGAGTACTATACACCTAACGTTTGTTCCTAAATTATCTTTGTTGTTTTCACAGATACATTACATGTCTTGAGGACAAAGTTGAATGGTAAAATATGATACCAACAAATTTTTAGTTTTATGTCATTTTTTTAGAGATATCGAAGTCACCTTTATTTTTTTAAATGGAACCACCCTTTTTTAAACACCTACAATGATAGTCATTTTCATTACGAATTCGGTAACTATAATTATTCAAGGTCGTTCAAGGTCACAGAGAGAGAAATAAATTCGATTTTGATCATTACTTCCGTGTAATTTCTGGTGTAGCGATATGCGAAACGGATGAAATTTATCTCTGGCCACCTCGTGCCTTCTTCTCGGGCAATTTTCCGCGTACTCGCATGTGGATTGACAGCTATAGCAGATAAATTTTAATTTCATTGTCTTCATTAGTCGTGGGTTTCTTGCGTTTACGCTTTCTTATATCTACACTTGCAGTACTTCTAAACAACTTGTAGATATTAATAACAGTCTGCCATGAAGGAGTATTTCGCTGAGGGTATCTTAATTCATAAAGCAATATCGGGCCTGCACTGCATTTTGTCCATATTCACACCGTTATCATATCACACCTTTCAATCATTGAATAAGACATAGCGGAATCGCGTTTAGAAACATACTGTTAGTTCACTTAGAAACATACGTAATCGGCTAATCGGTATTGAAGGACCTTAGTATGTTTACTGCAAGTTTCGCTCGTGACAAACGTATTCTGCTTTCACTTTTTAACCCTTCCGGCGGAGGTACGCCGCGCCGTCTGTCCCCTCGCACGGCCGACGCCGTAATATTTATTATTATTTATTTATTTAATGCTTTAAACCAAGTATGGTTTATGTAGCATATACAATACATGAATGTATTAACATATTACATAATATAGCTTAATGCGCAACTTAACTTATTAACTTAACTTAAAACTAGTTTATACAGCTTCTACTTGGTTACACTACTTTAATGAAATTAAACTTTAAAATAACGATTTATAAATAAAAATCAATAAATGATTCAGTAAGATATGAAATATATAATAATAATACCGTTTTTATTCAGAATATGTATCGTAGAATCATAAAAAGACGAAAATTCATCATGTTGCATCAGGACGTACACCGTACGTCGTTCGTCCGCATAAAATAGATTGTGAGGACGTACACCGTACGTCCTTCGGGTCGGAAGGGTACGTTTACTCTGCCCGTGACCTTGAATAATTATAGACACTGAATTCGCAATGAAAGGGACTATCATTGTGAGTGTTTAAAAAAGAGTGGTTCCATTTAAAAAAAATGAAAGTGACCTTGATATCTCTAAAAAGAATTCCACAAAAATCATTTTGGTATCATGTGAACCCCATTTTCCCATTCAACTTTATCCGCAGGACATTTAATGTATCTTTGGAAACAAAAATATTTGAGGTACAAACGTTAGGTGACTCAGCCTGTATACAATGAGGTCTACCTCAGTCGACTTGGACAGAGTAACTCTCAAATCTGTTTAAATATTTGTCCTGGAACAAACTATTTCTTGAGACAAATGTGTCATATAGGGATAAAAGATTTTCTAAATATATTATAGGGATAAAAGAAAATGTAAAGAACGGTCCTCGTGCTAACAGAATGGTGATCTCATTGCAGAACGACCATGATCGTGTGAAAACGATCGAGGCGTTATCGAAAAGATTAGAAGAGCTGTTCGAAGAGCATTTCGCCAGTTGGGACTTTGACAATATCAGTGGCAGTCCGAGAGAAGTTTCGCCGGTGTCTCATCGTTTTAAGTTGACCGGAAAAAAGACGGTGACCGGACGTTATGGTAATTCGAAGAGAAGCCCGTCTTCTTCGGTCGGAGAGAACGTTTGATTCCGCAGCTGAACTTCGTACGAATGATCGTGGCCATAATTCATGGTGACATCTTCTTCACATATTACAATTAGACTGAAAAGCAGACAACCATTTCATTTGGATTCACGCGAATTCAACATGTTTTAGTCACGTCTCAGTTCATATAGTTATTATCATAAGCGTTCTACGAGTTCCCTTTCGCAAAGCGATTTACTTCTTCGTTTACATTTAAGGACCGCAAAAAAGTTTAGTCTTTCGCCACGCCGAAACTAAAGTATATTCGTAAGAGTGACCGAAACTTAAAGAAACAATAACATTATTTTATACCGTTCACGCCAAACAACAAGAAACACTAACGCTAACTCGAAAGCATATAGTTAAAAACATTTGTTAAACCAGAAAAGAAAATGCGAGCTACTCAAATGCATAAGTTGAAGCGATTTGTTATGCGTTAGACGCAATGTATTAGACTGCGGATCTTTACGTAAATACCCTCGTACACGATTTTATGAAGAATAAAATACGGGATGATTTTCTTTGGAAGACTTATTCTAGAGATAAACGAAACAAAAAAGTGATCCGTTTTTTATTAATACACACGTTTCCTTGTACTTTAGAAATTCATATACAGCCATAAATCCATAGAGATCCGCAGTGTACGACGCTCGAGTAGCAACGAAAGAAATAGAAGTGTAATATTAAATTGTAATGTTAAACGGAATAAAAAGACTGAAGAATTTGAAATTTCCCGCGTTGCGATCGCGAGGTTACGGGGGCATGCGCAGTGTATAGCGCGAAGTTATTGCGCATCTAGCATAGAAATGTCAGTAGTATATGTACGTATAGATTATAGTAATGTCAAACACCGAAACACCGAGGAGCGAACGGAAAGATGGCGGTAGAGCCGTAATTTCGCGATGCATGGGATATAGTTTCTAAATGGGGTGTCTCGCGTTCCCGAGGGATTTATCGAAGTCGTAATATTTATCGTGCGATGTGACTACGCTGACCGCGACCGTCGCTCGAAGGAAATCGTGTCAAGAACGAGGGAACAACGTAAGAGAGGGAGAAGAAGGGAAAAGAGAGAAAGAGAACGGACATCCACTTTATACGTAACGAGTGTTGAAGCGGTTCATTGCTCCGCTCTAACTTGTCTCCAAGATGGATTGGGACACGATCACGATGGCGAACCTTCACTTGACGATCACCGAGCACCAGTACTACGAAGATATTTTCAGTTATTGTTGCGAAAACACTGACAGCGAGAGTGTGCCGGTGATCAAAGTCGCCGAGCTGCTACGCTCGGCGAATATGCCAGGACTTGTCACGATGAAGGTAAATCACATCTACTTTTTCATGCTCGGCTTGTCAGCTATTGGTTTTCTGTCATCCGCGCGAGCTAAACACCCAAACCCCCTACACCACGATTAATTGCCACAAGGTGGTCGTCCGATGTGTCATAACGTGTCATGATGTCGGCAAATTCTCGGAACTCGAGAAGGTTAGGTTGTGCATAACAGGAATCGTAAGCGTATTATTTATTTTATCGTCTATTTAGTTGCGAATCTAGCCCACCACTTCTTTGTGTCTTCGAACGCATTGCGAAGCGAACCTCAAGCATTTCCGTTCGTCACGCATCACTGGCACCAACACGCAATATTAATTAACATCTATGATTGAAAAATTGATTATTTAGTCGTTTTATTACCCTCGAAGGTTGTGCTCATTTTTGAAAATCGGTTTACGTGAGAATCGCATAAACATTATTACGATACTAGACGTCTTGAAGAATGCCTCAATGTTCAGTATTATTTACATCGTGCGGAAGACATTTATTAGTAAAGATCAAATTAGAATTTTCTTTATCTCAAATCTTGTATTGATTATTACCAGCGAATAATCGCACATGTGCACGATTTAAAAATTGATCAGTCGTTTTATTATACTCGAAGGTCGTGATCAGTTTTGAAAAACGGTCTACTTAAGAATCGCATATACATTATTACGACGCTAGATGTGGTTCTTGAAGAATGACTCAATATATGCAGTATTATTTACATCGTGAGAAAGACATTCATTATAGTAATGTTCGAATTACAATTTTCTTTATGTCAATTCTTGTATTGATTATTACTAGCGAATAATCGAACATTTATAAATATAGTATAATTAATAGTTTTAACATCTTCATAACATTACAGATTCGAATTAATATCGATTGTGTATGTAAGAAAATTTAGGATCTTTATGCTTTTTAGATATTGGATATTTGCTTTGGAACCAAAGCACCATGCATTGCAACGCATCTTGGAAAAAAACAATTTTATGGCTTATTAAAACTTGTGGCAGCTCACCAAGCAGGATTTAATATCCGCAAAGACTTAATTACCATGCCTTTAGACGTTATAACTCTACCAAAATTTACTTGGCCAACGTCTGGAGACGAAGATGACAGAAGAAGTTCAGATTCGAATAGGGCTGTGAAAGGTCGGCACGCTCCCGAAAGTACTACAGAAAGCGAAAGCGAAGCAGAATCTCCTAGGGAAACCGGCGGTAGTACTGATTCACCGACCCCTACAAACAGCGTAATACAAGATAGGAATAATGATATAGGTGGTAAACCAATATTAGACTCTGTGTCCGAAGAGTGGCAAGGATTATCCGAAGAGTTAAGGCAGTTGTTAGGAACAGAAGAAGAAAGTTCAGAACGTCATAGCAGCGACGAAGGTGACGGCGATGGAGAATGCTCAGAATTTCCACCAGAAGTATGGATAATCACTGACGAACAGTGTGAATATTACACCACTCAATTTTCACAGCTACAATTAGATCCTGATGGACTTCTGCATGGTCATATCGCCAGAACATTTTTTCAAAAGTCTGGCCTTCCTTTCCAAGAACTTAGTCACATTTGGCGACTGGCCGATATAACCAGAGACGGGGCATTGAGTTTAGAAGAATTCCTTGTAGCTATGCATTTGGTTGTATTACGAAGAAATCATGTGCCTCTACCCGATGTATTACCTTTACCTTTATTGAATCCATTGTTTAGGCAAAAGACTGAACGGCCACCGATTCCATCGAATACAACTACTCAGAAAACAATTTCAAATACCACTAAAACTTTCGAAAAAAGGAAATTTAGAGAATGGACGAAGTTTGTAGACTCGCCAACTGGAACTAGTAGTTCTCTTACCATACCAGGTTTGCAGTTAGTAAATTTCGATTTCCAAAAGTCCGATGTTGAGAAGGATCCAAAAATTTTACATCCCGTACCATTACGCTTAACACCTGAGGCAGCTATCCTCGCATCTGGAGCAAACGGTAATAGTAATAGTTGCACTACACTGGGAGATGATGATCTCCAACATACTGCAACAGCAATGCTCCAACGACCGTTAATAAAAAAGCCAACCGCCCCTAACGAAGAAGGGATCATTGTAACTCCAAAGAAGGAACCGCCGCCTCCACCACCGCCCAGGCCATATAGAACACACGCAAGAAGCTCTAGTCTCGATCTTAATAAATTAGGTATATGTTGCTACCAATTCTCTGCAATAATTTTCATCCGTGGCTGTGAAAGCAAAGTTTTATGCTTCAAACTGTGCACATTCTTGTAGGGAAAAATGGTCAAAATTTCCTCGGAGCACCTCCATTAATACCGCCTAGAATCTCACCTGGAATTGTAAGTACCCTTGTCCGATTTGAAACTGTTTGACTATTCTAGGAATAATAATTAAGGTTATAGGTTTACATATTAATTATGTTTAATTAAGCTGCTTTGTCAATGGATCTACGCAGTAGATATTTTCTATACATATAATTATATGATTTTGTGGATTCTGAATGTTACAAAGCATAGGCAAAATTCGTTATTATAAACAGAAATTTGTTATATATCTCTACTACAGACTTCACCTCGAAAGTTGGTTGGGCAAAAGAGTGAGGGAGAGGGACAAAAAAGTTTAAGTGATAATCAAAATTTTGTCGCTGATTTTTCTCACTTTTCCCCAAAGAGCGAACTACCTGAAAATCCATCTTTGGAAACCATTACTCCTCAGCCACAACAATTTACTGGTGTTTGTGGTGCATTCCATATTTATAGAAAACCAAGTCCGAGTAAGTTTTTCTATTCATCTCGTTGATTTTCCAAATGCTTTTGTAAATGAAACATTACCGTTCCAGAACGGGATGGAGGAGAAGAAGACACCCCCAAGGACGAAGTTGAAGAATCAAAAAAGCTAACGCTACAAGAGTTGCGAGAAAAGAACGCGGAGTTGCGATTAGTCTGTGAGGAGTTAACGCGGGAGCTAGCTAGCGCGCTCCAAGAACGTATAAACCTTCGTGCAAAACTTTTACTTTTAACATGATGGAATATGTTACCATTCATGAACGCTCCAACCTGTGAGATATCGATTTTTCCCAAATTCACCGTAAACTCATGTATTTGATACATCATTCTAGTCTAGAATTTTTTCCTTTCTCAATGAAGTCTCGTGTACTCATAATCATTAGCGTAACCAAAACGTTAAAATTGCGAAACAAGTATCAATAGAAATTGTATGAAATCTATGCAGAGAGTAAGCTGTTCGATCTGTTCTCTTCGCTGTTACTTGGTGTTTTAAGTATCAGTTGTCCTTTGATCGTATATTTATGTACCTTTAAACCTTTGGCGGTTGTAACGCATTTAAATATCGTCATTTAATAAGTCGACATTACTTTGAGACTGACGATACGTTCAGTGAATGATGAAATAGAAATTACAATTTCGATTCGCATCGCCACCATTTTTGAACGAAAATAAGATGAACTTATTAGATATTTGTTTATTCGTTTTGTTTTTTTCAGTAGTATTTAAGTAAAGTATGTACTACCGACGAACGAGGTATTTAAAGTATCTGAATGTATAAATCGTGTTTTTACGAAATATTACCTACTGTTGACTTAACTGTCTCCACTATATTGCTGTAGGTAACAACTGCCAGAGGGTTAATACCGTAGTGATATCCAGGATGGTTTACGCAACTAGAAAAAGCTGTAGTTTCTTTATTGTGATTAGAAAAATATTTTTCTAAAAACGTGGATGGCTTAAAGAGGTTCTGTACTTACAGGATAATATTGTTTTGTAAAGGTAATGATACGTATGCATTCTCATTGCATTAAATACTTGCATACGTAGACAAACATTCTGGTAGAATGTTAAAAAATTAATTCTACACGTTTTATTCGTTGTTTCGTTATTGATTTCGAAACAAAATCGATTGGAGTATTTTCAAGCATGTGCCTAAAATAACTCGCGAATCAAATTTAATCTGTGCACACCAAAGATATACGTTCGCGTTAGAAAAATAATACAACAATACGGATACATATGCATTGTGTTACATTGTCCCTTTTAAAATAGTCATCTTTTTCCAAGAATATTTTTTTAATTACAATTCGAAAAGAGTTGAGACTTGTTCCAGTTGCGCAAATATATTAATAAGATAGTTACAGATATTTATGTTGCAGCTTCATTAAAGAAGTTAAAGTTTTATAATGAAAATTTATAGTGAAATTTCTGAATACTGAAGTAAGATTTTTCACGGTTACGCTATTATCCATGTTTTATCCTTTCTCACCAGCAATTCCAGTGTGCATTATTAGGAGCGCAAGTACAAGTATTGTAGCAACATCTGCCACTCTTTAACATTCGAATGTTACAGCATTTTAACGTTTAAATCATTTTCAGATCTTATATTTTTTATGCATAGTATTGTGCTGAATTGCTAAAGTAATAGTTCTTTGTATGTATATAAGAGTCTTTTAAAAGTTGAATGTTTACATCGAGCAGTGATGAACGCTTGATGATTATTGTAAACTGCAAAATTATTATAGAAACATATTGTAAAAAAAAGAAGCGATAGATGTTTATTGTTTACGATGATAAAATGAAACTGTATTTTCGTAACACTGTACAATCAAATTTTTCACAGCATGGCATATAGTTGAAAATCGGTATTCCTGAAAAAAAAGTGTTACAACGTATTTCGTTTCGTGATAGTAATTGTATATAGTCAATAGAGTTTAGAGCAAGGAATGAGAGAAAATGAAGTCTGCAGGAACAGAACATTCAGAGAATAAATATACTTTGAAAAAAATGTTAATAACCTAACTCAATTTGTTGTTCTAATTTTGTTTCACTTTACATATTATTTAACGTACCACTTTCGATTTTAATACGAAATGTCACACTATAGGATTCACTATATTGCTTACAAGGATCATATAAATGTTTTACAACTACAATGTTTATGAATCTATTGTTATTTGACAGATCATTGTAACCAGTACTGATTTAGTGCTACTAGCAGAGAAGTTACTGTAACAAATAATTCCTTGTGCCATACAATACGATATTTTATTATTAATATTATAGCCATCGACCGATGGTTAAAACAAAAAAAAAATAGCACTGTCCTCTGGTTAAAAGCTATTTAAAGATAAATGTTTCATTCAAGAATTATACAAAAAAATCTTTTTGTAAGCGCATAGGCATTATGTAAAAGTTATATGAAATCGTTATTTACTCGTTCCCTTTATTAGTGTAATCCTGTAAAAATGTAACTATATACAGAAAAGTGAATATCTGGAGAATAAACAACCTCTTAGTTTCATAACAATTTTTATTGGTGTCAATGAATGATAAATATTGATGTTACAGAAAGAAATCGTAAATAATTTGATATCCTTCGTGCGAATGTTGAATGAATGACTGATAAAAATCGTTTAAATGTAACATACATTGTCTAAGTAATACAGCACAAGAATACAATAATTTACGTTACATACTGATTCTGTACTTTTCAAGCATGCATATTATATTTCCATCTATACTTTTACATTATTAACGGATGGGTCCGCAAACGCTAATCGGATATTCAAATTACTCCATGTTTTCAACGTCAAGGTCAATTTTGTGATGTATTTAATTTTGCCGGTGAATTTGTATTACTTGTGTAAGAAGAAATGTATGCTAAAGTACCGTTTTGTTTTACATTTTCAATTTTTGGTTGAAAACGCTAATGGCTAGTCATAACGTTATTTAATCTGAATTATTCGCACAACAACGATATGCTCGTATGACACAACACATCATACAGAAACACGTTTGAAAGTATTACAGATGGACATACGAAAATCGATTTTAGTTATCTTTCGTCTGGATGTACTTAATCAAATCGACTACACGGTTAGAGTAACCGTATTCGTTGTCGTACCACGAAATCAGTTTAACGAAGTTATCGTTCAATGAAATACCAGCTTTAGCATCGAAAATACTGGAGTGGTTATCACCAATGAAGTCAGATGAAACAACTTCTTCCTCTGTGTAACCAAGGATTCCTTTCATGGGACCTTCGGCGGCTTCCTTAACCTTAGCCTTGATGGCGTCGTAGGTTGCGGGTTTGGCGAGTCTGACCGTCAAATCAACAACGGACACGTTATGTACTGGTACACGGAAAGCCATACCAGTTAGCTTTCCATTCAAAGCTGGAATGACTTTGCCAACAGCTTTAGCTGCACCAGTTGCAGCGGGAATAATGTTTTGAGCAGCACCACGTCCATCTCGCCATAACTATTATACAATTTCAAAAATTACAATATAATAAACGGTAATAATCATAATACTGAAAGGAAACCATATAATAAAGTTTTGCATACCTTGCCAGATGGTCCATCAACAGTTTTTTGGGTAGCAGTGATGGCATGCACAGTAGTCATAAGACCTTCAACAATTTCAAAGTTGTCATTTATGACCTTAGCAAGGGGAGCCAAGCAGTTGGTTGTGCAAGAAGCGTTGGAAATGACTTTGGCAGATGGGTCATAAGCTTCCAAGTTGACACCAACAACAAACATAGGTGCATCGGCTGACGGTGCAGAAATGATGACCTTCTTAGCACCACCTTCCAAGTGAGCCTATACAAATAAACAAGATATTTTATATAAATAACTCGTATCTTAATTGTCTAATGAAATTTTCAAATACATGGGTCTTTACATACCGAAGCCTTGTCTATGGTTGTGAAGACACCAGTGGACTCAACAACATATTCAGCACCAGCTTTTCCCCAAGGAATGGATTTTGGTTCGCGTTCGCTGAACACAGCAATCTTATTGCCGTTAACAACTAAGCAACCACCATCAGCTTTGACTTCTCCCTTAAATTTACCATGGGTGGAGTCATATTTGAACATGTACACCATGTAGTCCAGGCCAATGAACGGGTCGTTAATGGCAACAACCTATTACATTTGCAACAGTTAATAACTAGTAAATGTTATAATGTAAGTGTAATAAAAATGGTAAAACGAGGGATTAGTTTTCTTAAAAATGATTTTCTAATTACCTGCGCTCCGCGCTCGATGGAAGCCCTGAGCACGAGACGGCCGATACGGCCAAATCCGTTGATTCCGATTTTACTCATGGTGCTTTCTGAACAACTGGAAAATAAAGCAGATAGTTTTGAATACCATACTCTGGAATCGGCAGATACGTATTCATTTTGATTAATAAATTTCCGTGCTGTTGATAGAAATGACCGGTATAAAAATATTGAAGTTAATTTCATAGCGATCGATGTTCTTCTTTTCAAATAAGGTTATTTTTTTCGATGTATATTTCGTATTCCCAACGTGTATTACGTTTACGTTCTATTCATGAATAGAGAAAATTAATGTGGGAACATATTTGTAATTTAAATATGCGCAATAACTGTTTTTTATTCATGATACATTGATCTATGGTTATAAGAGTTGTGTTTTGTTGCATTGATTCAAAAACTGTATGCCGATTGTAATTAGTTAATAAAATGTTAAATATATTGAAATTTTATTTTAGTAACGGACAAAAGATGAGAAAAAACTTTTAGTTCATGTTAGAAGGTCATTCAAGGTCAGAAAGTCTAGCATATACATAGGCGTCTCTGAACTTGTCCTTGAGAATGAACATGACCTTTTCCACGTACACGTACGTCATGGTACGAGTTCGATTGACAAAATCATTCATTTAAAACAAATTATATTTAGTGTTTATTGTAAGTTGCAGTTGTGCATTGAAATCTCAGATATATGCAATATGACGTAACATTGACCGAAACAAATGACAGCTACACGATAAACTATACAACTGTGTTGCAATGATTCTAATCTTCACATTTAGATCTTTTTAAATTCAAAATTTGTTTATTATATAATCGGAGCTATATTTCATACAGATATTAATTTCTTATAGAAGCTAATTTACGAGCAGAACTATGGTTAGCATTTTCGAACTACAAAGTGAAAACTGTTTTGACTGCAACTTGCGAAAAGTAACCATTTTTAACTGATATACGATTAAACCTTTCATTTCGGTGTTATTCTTAGAATATTAATAGGAACATAATAATCGATAATCTCTGACATCTGAAACTACTATAGATTTGTAGATTTCGTTTATTAATCTTTCTGAAGTCTCGTAAAAATATTGTAGAAAATTTGTATGCAATCGTTAATGTAACAATCGTTTCTTTTAGCATAGCAGATTAGTTTAACAGATAATGCGAAATGAATCTCCCAACTCGGCAGACAGATTCCGGTCTAAGAACAGATTTGGTCGTGGGTTCTATTTCTCCGCGCCACGTTTTCTCGAAAGTTCCACGACAAATGTTACATCCACTAATGCATTATGCGAGGAAGATACCTATTTTCAGTTATGTCACTTCAGCCGGTACTGATACAACGTACTTACATGCGCATACTATGAAATTTCAAATATAATACCGGAATGCGGCATCGTTCCTGCTTTGTTCTCAATGGAGATCGAGCCGATAAGCGAAGCGATTAATAAACGCATCGATTTTGTAAAACGAACCACATAGAACCGGTGAAAAGTGTACGCACTCCGAAATTAACATTAAAATAAGGTCAATTGGAGCGAAGCCGAAAAATCGTGATATACTTACGTGAAAAACGACCCACACGCAGCGATTACCACAGAAATAGTGTCATTTGAAGGGCAGAAAACGGTAATATAACCGGCATTCGTTTAGGTGTATGCGCCGTAGTCGCTATGTAGTCTCGTGCATCATCGGATACGTTCGGGTCATGTGAACGGCACAGCCTTATCGACGTATTTATAAGCCGCTAAACTCAAATCCCATTCTTTTTTAAGGTGAAGATAAAATAATCCGTTTAGATTAACAATAATGAAAGTGTGGTGTCCGAAGCGTTAGCAGTTGAATGAGTAAGTTAGTGCATAAAGGATTCGAAAATGTCTATATGAAATACAAAAATATAATAATCGTTAGTACTTTGTAAGGAGACTGCGGATCTTTATGCATTTATGAAGAAATTGGTTGGGTGAAATATAAAATAGTAAAGGATTAGAAAAATTGCAGAATATCATAATGTTCTTTTAAATGTAACAAACTCATTACGGGATGAAATCAATTCTTATTTTATTCCTTCTATCCACAATCAATGCAGAACATTTTTATTTTGCATAAAGATCTGCAACCTATTTATAAGTGCTTAGGCATATAATTATATAATACTGTATACATGATGTTCCAAAAATGTTATACATCCTTGAAAGGAATGATTCCTGAGATTATTTGAAGCAGTTATTAATGAAAAACACAGACCAATCGAAGCGCGGCTACAGCGGACAAATTCCTACTCAGCCAATGGCAACGCCATGCTTAGTTGAATCCACGCTTTGATTGGTCCGTGTTTTTCGTTAATAATTCCTTAACAGAATTGCTGAGAACAGTTTCGCAAAGGGAAATGTTAGTTTAAATGATCTCAGGAATCATTCCTTTCGAAGAAGTACAACATTTATGGAACACGCTGCATATAGCTGTATATTTTACTTACATGTTGCATATGTATACTAATTAACGTACTAATTATAATAACGCATTTATTAGGTACCGAAACAAAATTTCATATTTATTCTCCAGTTTAAAGATGACAGTAATGAATTTAAATATAATTTCTCATAATAAAGTTTTCGTAACTTAGATTTGTGAATTTATGCTTTCAGTTACTAGCTTGCATAGTGTAATTTAAAAATTTTTAATATTGCCTGCACAGCGTGGACAGAAATGGAACTTTAAATATTCGCGCCATATGCAGCACCGCTATAATTGGATGTCACAGTGAAACGAGTGTTCGAAAAATTTCCTAGGTTTTCGACAAAAAAATTGCCTTACATGAGACTTTCATAGGGATTTTAAGGGATTTATCGTTCGTCAGTGTAGAAGGCCAGAGAGTATATCTCTGAAAAGGCGTAAGAAATCGAGTTGTTGCAGAGACTGGTTGAGAGCGCTCACACCCAGGATTTGGCCGTACCACTTTTGATTTCGTATCATCTTTAGCTTGGAACAGATCCTACATCATCTTTAGCAAGTTTGTGACACGAAACAGCATAAGGTGATTGGCTTCTATACCACCGACGTACTACTCTGATCCAATCGGCTCTGATTATATACCGCCAGAGAGGATAGTTACCGTGCCCGAATGCCGCATCCATAGTATCAGAGAGGAAATGAGAGTGCTCACGCACCGACGAGATACTGTTAAAGACTGCCAGCCCCCGTGCTAACCCGCGGGACGGTAAGTGGGCGAAATGGGCGCGGGGATAACGGTGGAAATTACAGTGATCTGAAAGACCACATTGCTAAAAAGTTCCACCACCGACGAGATACAGTTTGTGGTTCAGCGCTCTCTACCTAAATAGATCATTTGTTCGTGTAGGTAAATAGATTTAGTACCGCAGGTAATAAATAAATGTAGAATGCTGACATTACCCATTCTGTAATTCTTAGAAAAAAGATTACTTTTTATTGTATAATGTCATTATAGATGTAGGAAAAATGAAAGTAGTTACCACGCAATATTCTAAAAAGGTATTGGAATTTAAAATTAATTTAGAAATTATTGCGATATTTATAAAACAATGATTCGTAAACGAAAAATATTCTGTAATAATCGTTATTTATTGTTCTTTACAATTCAAACAATTTATAAATAAATACATTTTAATAATTTGTTTCTATATTCATTATTGAAATCATTATTTCAATACGAATGCATTGTTAAAATAATTGTTTAAATAAACAAATTTTTATAATGTATAGAGGGCCTAGCCGAATAAGATGGTCAAACCTGCCCTTAGAGGTTTTTCAACGGCTATTGAACCATTCGAAAACTGGCCAAGAAAAACCCATCTGAGCAAAATTTCAGCCCTCTATCTTGCCCGTGAGGGTAGTTACAGGATAAATTCGATTTTGCGCTTTCCTATGCATTTTCCGGTTTTCAATGCGTTATAAAATTCTGAAAAAAATGTGACGTATTTTGGATCCCAAGGCGGATTTTTGAGGATTTTTTTCGTTGCAAACTGTGGTCGTAAAAAATGCCCAGACGAGATTTTAGTCTATGATACTAGTCGGTGGTTCCGCGCTCTTTACCTAAATAGAACCAGAGAATATATGACAGTGTTCACGCCCGGGGTGAACCAGCTTGAATAATACATATATTTTGTCCTGAAGGAAAAGAATAGAAATAAGAATCAAATTTATTGAAAATCAACATATTTATTAAAAATGCAGCTATTAGCTCGATATTATCCTATATTCATAAGATACTACAAGATCTTACAAATAGAGGATAATACCGATTGCCCAGGTCTCACCACAAGGAGGTTTCTGCACAAGAGACCCGAAAGGGAGTTAGAACGAATTCAATATTCCTCCTAGCTCCCTTTCTTACAATTACGAACTTACACTAAATTTCGCAGCTATGTCGAGTAATTACATCGAGTAAAACATCGTCTGAAATATCTGCTTAACTTGGAATACGTTCGGTGCAGAATGTAATAATTCATGATACATAAACAGTATGGTTCCGTGACGATTTGCCTTCTCACCAACGAGAATCTACTCATTATCAGTGGCCTTCTTTACCGACGAGATCACGTCGATGGCCTTCTGTTTCTTACTTCAGCCAGAATGCATCCTAGAGGGCGTAAGAAAACACCGAATTGTTCGAGTGACACGATCTCCCATAAGGTTGGCAGTCTTTAACAGTATCTCGTCGGTGGCTCACGCCTATGTCTGACAAGGAGACATCGCGACCTTCGCCTCGCCGATCGGGTTGAAACTTCGCACACTTATAGATTATGTTCTCCTGATTACGAATATATACCATTATAGGGGCAGACGCTCAATAGTTTTTGAGATATTGACGATTAAAGTTTCATTGCTAACCCTTGTGAAACTCTCTTGTCTGAACTTGACGCCACTTTTTGGCACGCTCACGCTTAGCACGGAACAGCTCCTATACCGGCGGTAGAGCCCACTCTTACCACGTAACAGAGAGCTCACCAGTTTTAGCACGAAACAGAACCTTTACTAGCCTGTGGCATAAATCAGAACTAGCTTCAACCGATGATTCGTGCGATATAACCATGCTTCGGAAATTGCTAAAATTCGTTGCGGTAAATTGTCGCCGGTAATGCCTGCCACAATAAAACTATAAACTGAGACATTACACTTAAAATTGATATACTCTTATTAACAAATATGTCAACTTCCATATTAAAAAAATGTGACGGCAATTACACATGACACACAGTTTTCATTTTTTAACCTTGCCAAAGTAGTATGATGTTTAAAATAAGTAAATACAGTGTTTACTCGATAAATGTTCAAAATATCTGGTCTATAATACCGCGGACAGAGTTGGGCAAAATATTTATCCAAATAACAATATCGAATAACGAAATAAAAGAATCAAAAAGGTATCTTTGTGTGTGTTCGACGAATATCGAATAAATAATTACTTATTTATTTATAAATTATAATTTTATTCGATGAAAATTTATCCGACAAATAAAGATAATTTTTTTTATTGGAAGCAGATTTATTCGAACTTTGAATAATTTTTTCATCTTTTATTCGCCTTAGGTTCTTCGACTAAATCTTCCAATAACTTTTGCCAGGTCGAATAAACGGCGACGAGATCCAACGAACGCCGAATGTCAAAGACCCAGCGACTGACAAACGATACAATGTAAGCAGACGGGCAATCATGCACAAATGAAAGTTTAAACTATTCGATTTTTCAATATACTCCCCTACATAAAATTATTACGAGTGAATTGAGGTGCTTTTCGTGATGAAAATGAGACTAAACTCGAGTGTAATGGAACAATTTTTATTGATACCTAATGTTATGATAAAAATTATAGTCTTATTGAAGTAGTCCAAATGATGTTGTGTTTGGTCTCATTTTCATCGGGATAAGCTCTACAACTTATTAGCATTAAAAATATGAAAGTTAAAGTTACCAATAATGCTGGATTCTCTATCTGCTTACATTGTATGCTGTTGGTCGGACGTCAGGTTCGGACTTTAAAGTTCGGAGTTGGGATGAGTCGTAAGATATAGTTGTGTAAAAACTGCCAATCCAATTGCGAAACTTTTTTATTTTTAATTTTTTTTATGGAACTTGTATCAACTAATTCGTGACAATCTTCTGATTGAAACGACACTAAACACGATACAAATTGGACTGTATCTAGTAGTTTTATCCGTGGATTTATTCGAAGTCTTCGGCCCTTGAGTTACGGCTCGGGCCGGCTCGGTGGCCGAGCAGTACAATAAAAATTAACACGGCCGATTCTGTTAACTATTTTATATTCCAAAATTTATTTTTTTGATCAAATATTTATTTCAAGGTTTTGGATAAAAATTTTAATTATGAAAATATGAAAAGGAATATAAAAGGGAAATATTAATAAATCAGGTAAAAATGGCGTATGTGTATATCTTTTATTTATTATGTTTTTGGTGAATACAAGCGACGATACAACTTTTCTTAACTCTGTATAGATAATTTTATTTAACTGAAAATAAAAACAAACAACATTTTAACTCTTATTTCAACAAAAAGAAGAATATAAAAGATACAATTTTCTTAGTTGTTTTTAAACTTATACAGGGTGTTCGCGATAATTTGAAAAACATCGAAGAGGAGAAAGTTGTAGTATATTTTAACAGCAATATGACAGCGTATCAACATTTTTTTTATTTTTAATATTTTTCTGACATATAGGACATTCAATTTAAAAAACCTTCGTTTTTTAGAAAAACGGCAGATCTTCATTGATTTCTTCGTTGGCATCTCGACGGACTGTTGCAGCCTCTCCTCCCTCGCGTCTCAGCTACTCGGTCCACCTCGACGCGAGTTCGGATGGACCCCTTCTACTCGATAATTCCATAGGGCGGATATTAGAAATGCCCTTGTGGACTTTAACGAGCAGGTAGGTTCAATGTCGTCCAACGATTTATTAAATATTTTCACCTCGCTGGGGCCCCAAATAAGAACCAAGGTATGCATGCATCTGTCACTTGATACGTGACTGTCGCGCGCCTCTATGACGTACGCAACGTACACTTTTGTTAGACTTGTTGCCGCATTTTAGGCGGATTTTTAATTGTTAATAAATAAATAACGAAGCCGAAATCGCAATTTTTTTATTCTTCATTTTCGTCTTATATTATCGTCGAGGACCACCCCTTAAATTTTCTCCCACCTGTTGTCGAACACCCTGTATAATAAAAAATTTAAGAAGAATACTAAGTGCCATGCTTATACATTATACATATAAAAAATGGCATAGTAGGAGGAGTTGCAATTGACGATCAGGCTGTCCGTGTTGGCGCCTGTTCGGCTGCGCGCGCTACACACACAAGCGTACCTCTGCTCTGTCTGTGTGAACTACCACCTGTTCGACTGATCGACGCCGACGCGTTCCTCCGATTTTCACGTTACCGAAGTTTCGAACGCCTGAGTTGGAAAGTCGGAATCTGGAGACAGCGCGCATTTCAATCCCGGCATGGAGCGGATCGGCGCACATTTTGCTATAACTTTTGATCTAATATACAATATCTCAAAGAGAAAGGGTATAGCCGGATAAGATAGTCAAAAATGCTCTTGAACTGAACTGTATCGACGATGTGTCATTCGATAGGGCACCAAGAAAAAACATACTGTGCAAAGTTTCAACCCTGTATCTCGATCGGGAGGGTAGTCATGGGATAAAATCGAATAATCAGTTTTTGGCCTATTTTCCCTAGTTAATGATGTTTAGAAATTCTGAGGAAAATCTGACACATGTCAAGAACCCAAATACAGGGTGTTCGATAACAGGTGGGAGAAAATTTAAGGGCTGGTCCTCGACGATAATATAAGACGAAAATGAAGAATAAAAAAATTGCGATTTCGGCTTCGTCATTTATTTAATAACACTTCAAAATCCGCCTTAAATGCGGCAACAAGTCTAACAAAAGTGTACGTTGCGTACGTCATAGAGGCGCGCGACAGTCACGTATCAAGTGATCAGATGCATGCATACCTTGGGTCTCATTTGGGGCCCCAGCGAGGCGAAAATATTTAATAAATTGTTGGACGACATTGAACCTACCTACTCGTTAAAATCCACAAGGCCATTTCTAATATCTGCCCTATGAAATTATCGAGTAGAAGGGGTAAATGCCTTTTCACTTTTAAATTGTTCTCACACGAGTAGTTTACTCGAGATCGCTATAAAATGGTATCCATTGTGTCCATAAATGTTGAATAAAATTGTGCGAAAATGTGCGAAAGTCAAATTGATGCGCGTCAAACGTGAATTAGTTGTGAACGATTCCGGTACGCATGTGCATTTTTGTGGATACTTGCATTTGCGAGGATTTTATTCAACATTTATGGACCCAATGGATACCATTTTATAGTGGTTTGTTCCAGTGTATTGTATACGGTGTTGTAGCGCAGGATAATGATTTGTGGATATGTTGGAGAACAATTTAAAAATGAAAGGATATTGACCTTTTCTACTCGATAATTCCATAGGGCGGATATTATAAATGCCCTTGTGGACTTCAACGAGCAGGTAGAACAAAAATATTCGGAATTCTATTTAAAAAACTAAAGGTTCATATATTGACAAAAAATCAAAGTAACAAAAATCAGATTGCAGCACTGTATGTCCCCCTACGAACCATGCAACATTTGTTTGAACATTTTTTCGTACAATAAATAACTTACGAGTTATTTGAAATCGTCACGTTACGAGACTTGCCCTGTATACTGGCTACTTTAATGTTCATTTTAAGGTTGAGGTCATTTCAAGGTCATAGTATAGTACACTGTTAAATTCGTCTCGACATCAGAAACAATCCTATGATGTCCAAAACATATAGTGCCATTTAAAAAAGTCAAGGTGACCTTTAATTTTTTTACGTAAAAAACATTTTTTCAAATTTAAGAATATGCGAACATGTAGCTCGTCAAGTACTGAGAAACTTTTGTCTAAAACATTTTTTAATTGCACTACTGGAAATGCCTAAAAAATGGTGACATAACTTAACGGATACACCCTGTATACATCTTGTTTATTACAAACATACGATCGATAACAAAACACAGTTAAAGTTATTTATTTTCGTCAAGGAATCCTTTCTACGTCGAAAATGTACTCGGCTGAGCTATTTGGTAAATATGTATTATTTGAATAAACGAGATTATAGTTGTTATTGTGTTTATTATACCTCACGAACGTCGAACGATGCTATAGCGTGACAAGAAAACGGTGTTTACCCACAAACTCTCGGTAACAGAAGAAAAATCAGAATGAGGAGGGAATTTCTTTTTTCTGGTTCCCTCGTGTTAGGTCCCAACGTTTTCCCAGCGAAACAAAATGGTTAAAGATTCATAGTCACACGACTATCTCTAATCCTGACCCCCCCCGAATTATTCATACCGGCTATTTACGCCCTAACCATTCCTCAAACTATAAAGAGATAAGGTAGGGGGCCAACAGGTGCGGAGCCAACGACGTTAATATTGCATAATACTCTCAAAGACAGAGTCAGCGAGCCAGACCTATTATTTTCCGTCCATCGCGGTTATAAAGAATTCCCTGTTCGGGGAGACTTTCTTGCGGTACACCAAGAAAAAGAGTTAGACGATCGGACACGCAACATTTGCATGGAAAGATGGACGAGCCGGCCAAGTCCTCGATCGATTATTATATACTGCCGAACAGGATTTTCTGCGGGATGGCCGGGATGTGGCCTATCGAGGATAACAGTTCGACGTTCAGCAAACTGTTTGCTTACTTCCGCTTGCTGTTCGCGTTAACGGCGGTCAGCAGTGTTTTCGTACCGGAAATTCTGGCGATAGCGGTGAACTGGGGCGATTTGAAGGTTCTAGCAGGTAATCAATCGAACAGAAATAATTGAAACCGTGTTGATCTCCATCATTGTATCTAACGTCCCTTTCTGAAGGTCTTAATCAACATTCTGAACAGTCATTCTTTTATAATTCTTCCTTATTTCAATTTTACCTAAGATACCTTCTGCCACATTTCCAATTATTATAATTGCCCGTAAATTAGGGGTAGGATGCGTCCTAACATCAGTCGGGCAACTACTCTTCAAAATGATGTACCTACTTTCGAGAAGAAAAAGGATGTATCAACTTTACCACGAGCTGAGACGTCTATGGGACTCTTCGGATGATCCTGACGAGAGGCAACCCTACGTGCAGCTGGCTAACTGGGCGAGGATACTCACTATAGTCTTCTACTCATCCTGCATGTGCAACGTAATTACATTCGCTACGGCTGCGGCGTTCGATTATTTCTACATGAATTACAACGTCAGCGAGGCTTCTAACGATAATCGCCATTTACCGTTTGAAGTTTGGTAAACTTTCATGACAATTATACTAAATAATAATAGAAATACAGTTCACAACAATTCATGTAGAAGCATTGTTGTTAGACGAACAGATTTTGCTTGAATTGGAAATAATTCTACTTTTCTAATGATGTATTACGGTTTGTTGTATCGCGATTAGGTACGGAACCGACATAACGGAATCCCCGAAATTCGAAATCGCATTTATTTGCCAATTCATCGCGTCTCTGATTTGTTGCGCCGGCATTTCCGGCCTGGACGCTACATTCATGACGATCATTCTGCACGTGTGCGGTCAATTTAAATTGATCAACATATGGATCAATAAAATCTGTTGCGATGATAACTGCCTGCCGCAGTTCAAAGTCGATTTATTGAAATGCGTCCAGCACCATCAGCGTGTAATAAAGTACGGCATTCTTCTGCACGATTTTCTAACATTTTCTTTTTTTCTTTTTGTCTATATTTTTGTACCATAATGTTTGTTCAGCGTTGTGAACGAAGTGAACAATTTGCTGGCTCCAATCATTTTCGTGCAATTCCTGACGAGTGGCGTGGAGATTTGTCTGAGCGGTTTCGCAGTACTTGATAACGGCACCGGCACCGATCTCCTGAAATTTATATCTTACTTAACATCGATGGGAATACAGCTCGTATTATGGTGCTGGCCGGGCGAAATCCTCGTTCAAGAAAGCCAGCAAATAGGTCATGTGATCTATCTGAACCTGCCGTGGTACAATTTACCGCCAATTTATCGGAGACAGCTTTGCCTTATAATTGTTAGGGCGCAGCAACACTGCAGTATCTCAGCGTTAACATTCCAGGTGATATCAATCCGCACGTTGACCAGTATGAGTACTCTCCCTACTCGAAACTCATAAAACGCCCCTAACTATGATCAGTAAAAATAAAATCTGGGTAAAGCTGTTACTTTACCACGACTGCTTCTGAAAAAAAAGAAAGAAAAACTTCCTTAGAAAACTGTCTATAAATTATTTTAAATGAACATAATATTTACCCTGCAGTTGCGGGCCGGATGCCTGAAGTCAAACATAGCTACCCACTCCACTCCCATGTTGCAAATCAGAAGTAACAGAAGTGGTAAAGTAACCATTTTGGTTGTATTTTATTTTTAGTCTGACGAAAGCGAAGTCTAGTCTATCCTGCATGTGAAAAATGGAATATCGAGTATTGCAAATTTATAATTATTTTTAGGTGTTCAACACGGCAGCCTCGTACTTTACTCTCATGCGACAAATGCAACAAAAGTAAAGAAGAAATGGTAGACACTATTATGACACAATAGTTGGCATCGGAAACCAATTTTGCGAAAATGAATATATGTAGTAAGAACTAATTAGACGTCTGTTTTACGTCGTTTTTAGGTCTGAACGTCTTACGTCACAAAAATACGTCTGTAAGACGTCCTAACGACGTCTATTTGAAGACGTCGTTTTTATGTTTGAAATAAGATGTCTTAAAGACATCTTTTCAGAGACGTTGTTTTCACGTCTGAAATAAGATGTCTTCGAGACATCTTTTCAGAGACGTTGTTTTCACGTCTGAAATAAGATGTCTTAAAGACATCATTTCAGAGACGTTGTTTTCACGTCTGAAATAAGATGTCTTAAATATGTCTTTTCGGAGACGTTGTTTTTACAGCTGAAATAAGATGTCTTTTTCGAGACATCGTTTTAACGTCTGAAACAAGACGTCTTTTTTCGAGGCGTCGTTTTAACGTCTGAAATAAGACTAAATGACTTGAATTTTTTAAAGATGTTAGTATATTGTACAGTCACAAAAATACTTTTGTAATTTTGCTATTACTTGGAATGACAAAAAATAGTGGATGGAAGAAATATGTCTTAACGCACGCTTATTACTTTTCATTTATTTATTATTTATTATAAGAAATAAAATTAAAATGAACATTAAGATAAACATTAAAATAAACATTTTGGGAGAAATAGAAGACATGTAGCCAGTATACAGGGCAAGTCTCGTAACGTGACGATTTCAAATAACTCGTAAGTTATTTATTGTACGAAAAAATGTTCAAACAAATGTTGCATGGTTCGTAGGGGGACATACAGTGCTGCAATCTGATTTTTGTTACTTTGATTTTTTGTCAATATATGAACCTTTAGTTTTTTAAATAGAATTCCGAATATTTTTGTTCGAACTCGGATAAAGCACAAAATTATGCGTAAAAAAGTATTAACCATCGTATATAATAAATGTAATAGTTAACGAGATATTATCGAAATAACTTTCCATATTTATGTACAGTAATTCTTCAATCGGTGCCCAACAGCAGTGTTCTGCACGGACGGCGATGGTGTAGAGACACTATTTTTTTATGACTCCGTCTACCGCGCCGACCGCGCCGAGTCTCCAAACGAGAGCCCGAACATAGAGAAGGACAGAATGAAATACGGATCGCGTGGCCGAAGCGTGTCGTCGTCGCAGGCACAGTTT
Source organism: Lasioglossum figueresi (assembly GCA_028455805.1). Lineage (NCBI taxonomy): Eukaryota > Metazoa > Arthropoda > Insecta > Hymenoptera > Halictidae > Lasioglossum > Lasioglossum figueresi. Next base: position 17,671,366 of record CM052192.1, on the reverse strand, counting down.
AAAGGCCCGCGGGTTCTCACAATGTAATGGCAATGATAGAATTGTTTATTTTTCATTATTTTTTTTATGGAACTTTCACTACTTTATTCCTGGCATATTTCTTATTAAAATGACACCAAACACGATATAATTTCAACTGTATTTAGTGGTTTAATCGACGATGAAAGTTTCGAACGTAACGAAAAACAGTGTATGGGAAAGAAAGAGACGCGGACAGTCGCCGTCGCCGACACAGTTCAAGGAATGTCCCATACGCTGTTCTTCGTTGCGACCGAAACTTTCACCGTCGATTAAACCACTAAATACAATTGAAATCATATCGTGTTTGGTCTTGTTTAAATCCGAAAAATGCCAGAAACAAACCACTAAAAGTCCCATAAAAAAATAATGAAAATTAAGAAGTTTGAACATTCGATTCATGGTGTCAATGCAGTGGTGTTCACACCGATATACCCGAGCCGAGATCGATCATCGCCGTCCTGCGGCGCGGCGCGGCGTTGGCCAGCAGTGGAATGGGTAGGCACTGGACTGCGATTGCACAGGCGACCCCAGACACCGATTGAAGAATTACTGTATTCAAGTTGGGGGATATCAGTTCGAGCACCTACATATTGTACTACTAGTTTCCAGTTAATAGCTATTATGCATATGGAAAATTATTTTGATAATATCTCGTTAACTATTAGATTTATGATATACGAAGGTTAATACTTTTTTACGTAGAATTTTGTGCTTCATCCGAGTTCGAGCAAAAATATTGGGCAGTCTATTTAAAAACTGAAGGTGACCTTTATGTACAGGGTGTTCGACAACAGGTGGGAGAAAATTTAAGGGGCGGTTCTCGGCGATAATATAAGACGAAAATGAAGAATAAAAAAATTGCGATTTCGGCTTCGTTATTTATTTATTAACAATTCAAAATCCGCATAAAATGCGGCAACAAGTCTAACAAAAGTGTACGTTGCGTACGTCGTACAGGCGCGCGACAGTCACGTGTCAAGTGACAGATGCATGCATACCTTGGTTCTCATTTGGGGCCCCAGCGAGGCGAAAATATTTAATAAATCGTTGGACGACATTGAACCTACCTACTCGTTAAAGTCCACAAGGGCATTTTTAATATCCGCCCTATGGAATTATCGAGTAGAAGGGGTCAATGTCCTTTCACTTTTAAATTGTACTGCAACACATCCACAAATCCTTATCCTGTACTACAACACCGTATACAATACACTGGAACAAACCACTATAAAATTGTATCCATTGGGTTCATAAATGTTGAATAAAATCCTCACAAATGCCAGTATCCACAAAAATGCACACGCGTTCCGGAATCGTTCACAACTAATTCACGTTTGATGCACATCAATTTGACTTTCGCACACGGAAAATAAAATATCAACGAAATTAATGTGAATTAAACCCACTTAAATAACACCCTAATTCAACGTTTTAAGAAAATTTGTTTGTGCAAGAAGAATCGTCCGTACACGCTTGCATTCGTATGCACACTGATTCGAGACAGCTGATGCGGTCAATGCCTGATCGATAAAACAAATGAAGATCTACAGGAAACTCCCGCCCAAACATCGCGCGTTGCTATACCAATACATTGTCTATCCTGTTTTCACGAATTTCGCGATTCTTTCTCATTCTGTCTGTGACCGCCAAATATCTCATGCGTGTAACATGAATCGCATCAGCTGTCTCGAATCAGTGTGCATACGGATGCTACCTTGTACGAACGATTTTTCTTGCAGGAACACATTTTCTTAAAACGTTGAATTAGGCTGTTATTTAAGTGGGTGCACTAACAGACTTCACATTAATTTCAC
>CM052192.1:17652002-17669431 GCA_028455805.1 Lasioglossum figueresi | reverse complement strand
TAACAGACTTCACATTAATTTCACTGATATTTTATTTTTCGTGTGCAAAAATCAGATTGACGTGCATCAAACGTGAAATAGTTGTGCGGAATTCCGGTATACGAATGTGCATTTTTGTGAATACTTGCATTTGCGAGGATTTTATTCAACATTTATGGACACAATGGATACCATTTTATAGCGATCTCGAGTAAACTACTCGTGTGAGAATAATTTAAAAGTGAAAAGGCATTTACCCCTTCTACTCGATAATTCTATAGGGCGGATATTAGAAATGTCCTTGTGGATTTTAACGAGTAGGTAGGTTCAATGTTGTCCAACGATTTATTAAACATTTTCACCTCGCTGGGGCCCCAAATGAGAACCAAGGTATGCATGCATCTGATCACTTGATACGTGACTGTCGCGCGCCTCTATCACGTACGCAACGTACACTTTTGTTAGACTTGTTGCCACATTTTAGGCGGATTTTTAATTGTTAATAAATAAATAACGCAGCCGAAATCGCAATTTTTTTATTCATCATTTTCGTCTTATAATATCGTCGAGAACCACCCCTTAAATTTTCTCCCACCTGTTGTCGAACACCCTGTATTGATAAAAAATCAAAGTAACAAAAATCAGATTGTAGCACTGTATGTCCCCCTAGGAACCATGCAACATTTGTTTAAACATTTTTTTGTACATACAACAAATAACTTACGAGTTATTTGAGATCGTCACGTTACAAAACTCCACTGTGTATAGTCTTTCAAAGCGTGGTTCCATTGACGGACAAATTCGAGACAATGATTGGCCAATCGAAGTTGTACCGACATTTGATGGGGCGCATTCGTTGATACATGCTTAGAAAGTTAGGAGTCTTTATTATGGCCGATACCTGAGAACTGCCAGATGTTCCTAAAAGATCTGGCCACAGAGTAGGGGTAGCTGAGGGAGCCTTTTAGCGAACCTGAAGTGACTTCTCGTCACTTATCCTAGAACCGTTCAGGGACGTTCTTTTTGAGCTATCGAGCAATTTCATTAAAGAGTTTTGTAAATGAGGACTTTGGACTTTGGACATCGTTATTCCACATCGTTCGTATAGGTACTATTTAAACAAGTATTTTCATTGAAATATTATAGATGGTCGGCAACGACTGTCGCTTTTCAGTCAGTTTTCGACTCGCTACGCCTCCTTTCCCAGCCGCGCGTCTCGCTCCCCGTGGCGGCCATAGTCCTTGAGGTAGCTCAGGCGCGTATCTAACCCAGACCTTATGAACTGTGCGTGGCGCATTAGGGCGACACCCATATCAATAGGTTTCCAGAGTTAGGTACGCGTCTGATTGTGAGCTGCCTCGAAAACTAGGGCCGTCACGAGGAGCGAGACGAAACTGGATGAAAAGCGACTGTCGTTGTCGACCACTGTCGGCAGAGACTATTACACATAGAAATACATGTGAACATTATAGAATATTATAGAAATATTATATGGGTGTTAAGAGATTTTCGCTTGTATTATTCCCAGATAGCACAAAGCTTGCTAAAAGACGTCTTTTAAGTAAGTCCGTCTTAAAGACGTACGTAAAGACTTTTTTTCGTCTTTAACTCGTCTTTAATTGGTTTTTGACACGTCTTTGTTACAAAAGTTACGTCTTACAGCCCGCTTTTATACGATTTTCGCGCGACTTACAGGCGTCTTTTTTGTTTGATAAAAAAGACGTCTAAAAGATGTAGCTTTAAGACCTCTTTTTGGCATCTTCTTGTGCATCTTTTATACGTCTTTTTAGGGGTCTTTGAGACAGCTTTTCAGCATCTTTCAGGAATTTTGCAGGCGTCTGTTTTGGGGCCTTTTATGCGTCTTTTACACGTCATTTTAGGTATATCATATTAGGTATTTTCAGGTATATTTTGTAATATATTTTGCAACAAATATATTTTGTAATATACATATATACACATACAAATTAATTAAAATTATATTATTAAAGGTAAAATAATGAATTATAATATCTGCGGCTCTGTCTGGTTCGTTGAGCTGGATCCGCAATAGCTTTGATGGTCCCAAGCGCCTTTAGCGTAGCATTCTGCCTTGAGTGGCAATTGCAGCAGCTCCTTGACTCCTCTTCCTCCTGCCTTCTTTCATACTCTCTGCGTCTGCTTGTGAGTAGCGATTCCTCGCTGGTGGCAGTAACTGAAAGTAAAATATGTTTTATGGAAAAAAGATATACCAGCTAATTACAATAAGATGATGATAAGAGGATGAGATGTACATCCGATGAATTTTCCCGCACTCGTAGCACTTACCACTTACTTCTTCTTCTTCTTCGGCGATAACCATGTTTTCACGCGTATATTCGACGCGATGCATACACATTAAGATCCCGCTGATCCCACGCGCAAGAGATCAATTATTTCGTTCGAGTCGTGCGACGCTGTTTCCGCGTTTTTTTCACGATAAAATGAGACGCAAAAAAGCCGCCTTTTTGGAGCCGTAAAAACGACGGCTCCAAAAAGACGACTTTTTAAACGTGTAAAAGACGCCTTTTCGAATCCGTCTTTTTCACGGCAAGAATGAGACGCAAAAATGTCGTCTTTTTGAATCCGTCTTTTTCACGGCAAAAATGAGACGCAAAAAAGTCGTCTTTTTGGAGCCGTAAAAACGACGGCTCCAAAAAGACGACTTTTTAAACGTGTAAAATACGCCTTTTTGAAGCCGTCTTTTTCACGGTAAAAATGAGACGCAAAAAAGCCGTCTTTTTGGAGCCGTAAAAACGACGGCTCCAGAAGGACAACTTTTTAGACGTGTAAAAGACGACTCCAGAAGGACAACTTTTTAGACGTGTAAAAGACGTCTGTATGGGCCGTAAGACGTAAAGACGTAAAAATACGAGAAAAAGACGACTTAAAGACGAACTGTGCTATCTGGGTTGTTCGTCTTGAATCCACGACAGTCATTTCATTTCTGAAATTGATCTTCCATTTTCATTTAATTAACAGAATGTGATATTAATAACTTTTCTATTTAGGTTCAGAAATTGTACACAATGGGTGGAGAAAATATCTACCAATTTGTGGAAAGGGAATAGACCGCTTAACGGAAAGGAAAGAGACCGCTAAACAAAGTCATTGTTAACCTCGTAATATGTAAGTATCACCCTTCTTGTACTGTTATTATTAGACAGCGGAAGTTTATGCAAATGCATATTTTTTATAGACAGCAAGTAAAGTTATGGGACCTGGACAGAAATTTACATTGTCTGTAGAGGATTTTGAAAATATAGTAATATTTCGCACATTTTGCATATTGCATATTTTTCACATATATTACACATTTTAGACATATTTTGCATTTAAATGTATATACATACATGTGTACGTGTGCACATAGTTGTAAAGAACCGTTATGTGATATGAATCGTATCATATCAATACATCATATGATTCTCGCACGAAACAGCAGTAATAATTAATTGGCCTTGGCCTTAAGATGTAAATACCGACTAGATATAGTCTTTCTACCGTTATATTAGCCCAAGAAGTGATAAAAAATGAAACATATTATTTGATAACATAAACTATATGTCAACTAATTTCTAGAGATTGCCAGTTACCATAACAAAATCAGTTACCGATATTACTGAAGAGCTGAAACGGGTATCTGGTGCTTGTGGAGAAACAATTCAAAATAAATGGAAGAAGATCTTAAAAAAATCCAGGATTTGATCCCTTGTTAAAACTTAACAAAACTCTATATGCATCCACTACTGAAGGACCAGACAAAATTGATGCAAGACATTGGACAAAATACACATATGCACCAATTACAGTAATTCTTCAATCGGTGTCTGGGGTCGCCTGTGTAATCGTAGTCAGGTGCCTACTCACTCCACTGTCGGCCAACGCCGCGCCGCGCCGCAGGGCGGCGATGATTGATCTTGGCTCAGGTATATCGGTGTGAACACCACTACATTGACACCATGAATCGAATGTTCAAACTTCTTAATTTTCATTATTTTTTTATGGGACTTTCAGTGGCTTGTTTCTGGCATTTTTTCTGATTTAAACAAGACCAAACACGATATGATTTCAATTGTATTTAGTGGTTTAATCGACGGTGAAAGTTTCGGTCGCGACGAAGATCAGCGTATGGGACATTCCTTGAACTGTGCCGGTGTCACGCGGCACAATCGAGGAAACGATAGCTCGCGAACTATGACTATGCTACTGATGAGGCGAGGTGAAACGAAGTGAGATGTACTCGTGGCTTAAAGACAATTCTTTTATTGGCGATGTTACAGTGGCTCATCGGGCATATATACTGGGTGTTATCGGCGCATCGTGGGAGGTATGGATTGGGTCTCAGATGAATTGAATGGTTTTATTATCGGCGTGTCGTGGAGGTATCGGTTCAGGTATCGGTTGAGGTGTCGGTTCAGGTATGTTTTTAACTATCGCATGGTTACACCGGCGACGGCGAGTGTCCGCGTCTCTTCTTTCCCATACGCTGTTTTCCGTTGCGTTCGAAACTTTCATCGTCGATTAAACCACTAAATACAGTTGAAATTATATCGTGTTTGGTGTCATTTTAATAAGAAAAATGCCAGGAATAAAGTAGTGAAAGTTCCATAAAAAAATAATGAAAAATAAACAATTCTATCATTGTTATTACATTGTGAGAACCAGCGGGCCTTTAAACTGTGCCGGCGACAGCGACACGCTTCGGCCACGCGATCCGTATTTCATTTTGTCCTTCTCTATGTTCGGGCTCTCGTTTGAAGACTCGGCGCAGTCGGCGCGGTAGGCGGAGTCATAAAAAAATAGTGTCTCTACACCATCGCCGTCCGTGCAGAACACGGCTGTTGGACACCGATTGAAGAATTACTGTACGTCCTGTGATGTTGAAAGGACATTTTCAATTTAGAAATTAATCTTCAGCGAGAAAAGACATTAACTTACCGTTGACAATATGGAAAAAATCATAGTTACATATTGTAATGCAAATTACGGCAAACAAAAATGAAAATATGTATACATTGTATGAAGGGTGTCACTATTTTGTATATATTTTGCATATGTTTCTGAATATGTCGTGCATATATTTCGCATATATTTTGCATATATTTTGCATATATTTTGCATATTAATTTTGCATAAAGATCCGCTGTCTAATTTTGACAGTGAAATACAAATTAATGAGTAGTATAAAAAATATATTTAAAAAAGGAGAAAGAAAAATACTATATACCATATGTGGATTCAAACTAGGGACCTACGTTAGTAGTCGAGAACGTTGCTAGCACCGCCACGCGACTTTCGTGTAGTACATATTTCTCTACAGTTCTTTATGATAAAATCAAACTGTAAACCCATTTTTCTCAAAAACAAAGGTGTGTGTGTGTGTGTTAGTGTTTTTCAATAATGGATACATACTACAAAGTCTATGTAGTGTCTCGTCCGAAAAGCGCTTCCCGATACCGTGCGGTCTCCTTGTGAGACGATTTCACAATTTTACAATAAAAACAAATCTAAAAACGCTGAAAGAAGTTTATTATGGAAAAATAAAAACAGTATACACTCGTTGTTGATATCAATATCATATTTTAAATACCGTTTCAGTACTTTTCCAGTCTCGTAAGACAAGAACATGAGTGGTGAACCCGGGAAAATGGATGTTCGTCAACATCCTTGTCAACATCCCGGGCAAGAATTGGGAGGAAGAGGCTCCTCGGCCCCAGACGTGCGGTTTTTGTTTGATTACTCCTACTTTTCCGCAAGTCTATAAAGGAGAAAAAGTACTTTTCCAGTCTGTCAGGCTTGCCTCGAGCAGATATCGAGCACTTCCTGGCGAGCAGATGGCGGGTATTATCCTGTCAGAACGACGCTCGAAGCAGTTCGAAGCTGCTCGAAGTATAGGATGCTCGAAATCTGCTCGATTCTGCCGAGCACACTGCCAGCATAAAGCGCTACTTCTGCTGACGCAGCTGCATCAGGGCCGAATTAAGTCCAGTAGCAGGGCCTCGCGCCTGGAGCAGACAATGTTTAGCTTGTACAATTTTGTAAAAAAAGGTCATTCATCTGCCACGAGGTATCGACTCGTCGGGAGCCGCGCCGAGGAAGGACAACCGATCGGCAGTTATATTTATATTTACACTTAAAGAATATGATGGAAGAAGATGGCCCAAGTAATTTTACCTTAAAGTAAAAGTTCTGGTTTATTTTATTATCATGCAAAACCTAGGGCCTCCTGGTAACATTTGCTACGGGCCCCGCGCTGGCTTAATTCGGCCCTGAGCTGCATGGTATTCTGCTGGTAGCAGATGGAAGCAGTGATGCCAGACGGAGGAACCTGGAGGAACTTCCCCCTGCGGCTGGGCCCCCCACTCTTACTTCTACTGCGCACGCGCAACTCACGAACGTACCGCTACTCTGCCCGTGTGAGTGCCTGCAATCGAACAGGCACTTGTGTGTGCGCAGTAGAAGTAAGAGTGGGGGGCCCAACCGGAGGGGCAAGTTCCTCCAGGTTCCTGCGTCTGGCATCACTGCGCCCGACATGAGTTGCCGCCAGTGACGCTCACCACTAAAACGGGCGAACGTCGCGCCGTATCCTGTCGATTGACCGCGCTAGTGGAAGAGCACCACTGGCGGAAACTCATGTCGGGCGAAGATATTTTGCTTTCTGGATCGAAAAAAACGTCGGCGTTGAAAATTTGAAAGGATGGGTTCTCAAGATGAAAGTCTGCCCTATCGCGTATCTGCCCTATTGCATATGACTGAATTCGGGAAAGTCTACAGCATCTGTTCCTGTAAAGGACAATCCAATATCTTTTATAATAACATCACAATATTTATTTCAAGTTGAAAAACAGGTCTTTTTTTCAAAGTCATGTTTCTCAAAAACTGTGCGTGTAGGAAAAAAATTAATGTCAGATTCGGAATCAGCGCAAAAAACTTTATAAGGAACACCCAACAGTTATAGCGAAACATAAAAAAAGTTGAAATTTGTTGGACAGTGTAATTAATCCGACAGTCATTCAGACTTTTAGCAATATATTCTATCACAATATTTTTGGACTTCGTCGTTACACCCTTTTTCCCGGTTTGATCACCGATCCACTCGCGCGTACGCGTCACCCAAAATCCTACATTTCAATTCATCCAAGCAATTCTTTATCGAACTCTTTATTGTTCGGAACAGTATGTCAAATAACAGTTATTCCGTTTTTCTGGAGATTTCTTTTTCCACAGATCGTGCGATTCTTGGAACAATTATGTATTTAAAGAAGCGTAAGGAAATAATGCTCATTTATGAAATATTTTTAAGTTAAAAATTCTGGTATCTGATATGAATTTTGAAGTAGGAATTCTGGATTCTCCTAAAATTATGCTTCAATACTTTCTTACGCACAATATTTCAATGAATTTTTTGTTTGTGATATTACTTTTGCTTTTAATATTTAAAACCAAAAACCCCAACAACAAAACATCGTCTGAAATATAGCGGAGAATATAACATTTGATGATAATCGACACCGACGAGATACTATTAAAGACTACCAGCGCCTGTGCTATTCAGCGGGACGCGGAAGTGGGCGCGAGTGGGCGCGGGGATAACGTAGAACTTACAGTGATCTGAAATACCACATCGCTAAAAGTTCCACCGCCGACGAAAATAGTATCAAAATAGTGCCATAACATCGTCTGAAATATGGCGGAGAATATAACATTGAATAATAACAGAGAGTAAATGAGAGTGCTCACGCCCGGGCGTTTGCCCCGCCATAATTGGCTGCACATCAACTCGCAGTCCGGACAAGAACCTACAACGACTCTCAGTGACTCTCAGTCCGGACAACATCATTTTTGGCCTTGATCAGAATAAAAAGTTTATATTGATTGATTCGCAGCACCCGTATTATATTATAAACAATTTTTATTTGAATATGTTCTCCAAGTTCAGTAACTATAGTTAAATTCCGACTTCCTAACTGAACATATAATTTCTCCAAGTCCTAAGGAATTGTATATAAATATACCTTATACATTTTCTAGTTTGTTGGAAGTAGAGCTAAAATGTTGTTCGATCTTTTTTGTTTAGTATAATGTGTCTACTTCTGTAATCCTTCCATTTATTTGACCTTATATATTAAATAATTATTTTCTGCAGTTATTTTAATACATGATATTTTCTTAATTTCATGAAAAAGAGAGAGAAACTGAACTTGGAGAACATATTCAAATAAAAATTGTTTATAATATAATACGGGTGCTGCGATTCAATCTTTATAAACTTTTAATTCTGATCAAGGCCAAAAATGATGTTGTCCGGACTGAGAGTCAATGAGAGTAGATGTAGGTTCTTGTCCGGACTGCGAGTTGATGTAGGTTCTTGTCCGGAGGAGATGCACCGCGGGGTCCCCCAGGGTGCGGTCCTTGGGCCGCTCCTGTGGATCCTCGGATTCGACGCGGTGCTGCGGGCCATTCTTCCCCCCGGCGCCCACGTCATCTGCTACGCAGATGACACGTTGGTGGTCGCCGAGGGAGAACCTGGTGGAGGAGTCGGAGTCTGGCGACGGAGGCGGTGGCCTGTGTCGTCGGTGAGATCCGGAAGCTGGGGTTGGAGATTTCCGCCGGCAAAACCGAGGCAATGCTTCTCCATGCATTGCCTCGGGGCCGGCGGTCCCCCCCGGTCCGGATCCGTGTGGGTGATGCCTCTGTCGAGGTGAAGGGCGAGATGAGTTATCTCGGCCTGACCGTCGACAGCCGCTGGTGCTTTCAGCAGCACTTCGACCGTGTGGCCCCCCAAGCCGAAAGGGTGGCAGCCGCCCTAGGACGGCTGTTGCCCAATATTCGGGGGCCCGATGATCGGATTCGCCGCCTCTATGCCGGAGCGGTGCGCTCCAAAATCCTCTATGGAGCCCCCGTATGGTCGCAGCAGTTAATGGCCAGTCGGCACAACCTTCTGCACACGAATCGTGTGCAGCGCCGGCTGGCCTTGCGGGCCATACGGGGATACCGCACCGTCTCCGGTGAGGCGGCCTGCCTCCTCGCGGGGATGGCTCCCCTCCAGTTCGTGGCGGCGGAGTGGGCACGTCATTATGACATTGCCTGCTCCGTTCGCCGAGGGGAGCTTGATCCTGAGGGGGACGAGGTCGAGGTGCTTAGGCACCAGGCCCGGCGGGACACCCTCAGTCAATGGCGTCAGCAGGTTGCTGACGCTGACTCGGGTCGTCCCATAGTCCGGGCACTCCTGCCCATTCTGGGAGAATGGTGCAGGAGTCGGGTTAGGCTCACCTACCGCCTTACGCAGGTGCTCTCCGGGCATGGCTGCTTTGGAGAGTACCTGCATAAGATAGGGCGGGAACCGGCGACACAGTGCCGCCACTGTGGCGAGGAGCAGGAAGAGTGTCCAGCGTGGTCCATGTCGCGTCGAGTCCTGCGGAGGGAATTGGGTCCGGACCTCTCGCTACCGATCATAGTTGATCAATTGATCAACGGCGGGAGGTCCTGGACGTCCGTCGCCTCCTTCTGTGCGGACGTCATGTCTGAGAAGGAGGCGGCGGAGAGGGAGAGGGAGAGGAACCCCCTCTCCCAGAGGAGAAGGGCCCCTAGGGGACGTCCCCCTAGAGGTCGGCGCCCCCCTATCCTACTATTGGATAGGTGACCTGGCAGCGGTGGGATGGCCTAGGCCACTCTCACCGCCGTCAGGGAGTTGTCCCTCGTTGGGGTTTTTGTTGGGACGGGGGGGCCGTGCGGACGGGGTGGGGGGCATATTTGCCTCCTGCCCAGCCCCGTCCGTACGGTCCGAATACCTTTTTCCCATCCTTTGGGGTATTGTTGGAATGGGTGGGTCGTGTGGGCGGGGTGGGGGGCATGCTTGCCTCCTGCCCAGCCCCGTCCGCACGGCCCAATAATCCGATCGGGGATTTTAATTGGGGGGAGGGGCCCGGGGGCGGGGGGGTGGGTTCCAGGGGGAGCATCTGCGCTCCCCCCTCACTTCTTCCACCTTTGCCTCCCATATGGAGCCTCTTTTACAGCGCGTGCGGCGACCTCCTCCTTCGGCCGGATGCCGGCCTTCGGGCCACGCATCCGAGCGAAGGAGGGGGTCTCCGGGGGTTGTGAGTGGACCGAGCTGGGGTCTCGGGAAGCTCAGCCGAACAACCCCTGGGAAGGGGGACACCGTGTAGTGACCTGCACGGGGTCCAAACAGATCAGAGTTGCGATTTGATGGGGGGAGCTTCTCTCCCCCCCCCCGGGACGGGGCTTTAAGCCAGGGGGCTGGAGGTGGTCGGTAGCATTCGATCACGAGACCCCGACCACCTCCTACTTAGCTCAGTGAGGTCACCGTAGGTATAGGTTAGTGGGTATGTCTGACCCTTCTGGTCAGAAGAGCCCCACATAACCTCGAACTCTCCCAGGATTTCGGGGTATGCGTAATAGCATTGGATCCTACGTTAAAAAAAAAAAAAAGGTTCTTGTCCGGACTGCGAGTTGATGTAGGTTCTTGTCCGGACTGCGAGTTGATGTGCAGTGTGCAGCCAATAGTGGCACGGCCAAAGCCCGGGAGTGAGCACTCTCATTTACTCTCTGATGATACATAATCAATATGGTTCCGTGACGATTTGTCTTCTCAGCGACGAGAATCTACTCATTGTCAGTGACCTTCTATACCGACGAGATCACGTCGATGGCCTTCTGTTTCTTACTCCAGCCAGAATGCATCCTAGAGGGCGTAAGAAAACACCGGATTGTTCGAGTGACACGATCTCCCATAAGGCTGGCAGTCTTTAACAGTATCTCGTCGGTGTAATCGATATGGTTTTGTGATGATTCGCCTTCTCGCCGACGAAATGCCGCCGGTGGCCTTCTGTTTCTCACTCCAGTCAGAATATAGCCTAGAGGGCGTAAGAGTACACCGAAATATTCAGGTTTCACGTAGACGGTATCTCGTCGGTGCTTGCGGTACCGTAAATGTTCTATTTAGGTAGAGAGCGCGGAACCACCAACTGTATCTCGTCGATGATGGAACTTTTAGCGATGTGGTATTTCAGATCACTGTAAGTTCCACGTTATCCCCGCGCCCACTCGCGCCCACTTCTGCGTCTCGCTAAATAGCACACGCGCTGGTAGTCTTTAATAGTATCTCGTCGGTGACGAAGCTTTGATTAAAGCTAGTTCTAATCCAAACCACAGATGTCATACAGTAAAGTGGGCTCTGTTTCCTGCTAAAGATGATGTAGGTTCTGTTCCATGCTAAAGATGATGTAGGAGCTGTTCCAGGCTAAAGATGATGTAGGAGCTGTTCCAGGCTAAACATGATGCGAGCACAAACGTGGCACGGCCAAAACCCGGGTGTGAGCACTCTTATATACTCTGCATGTAAGTAGGTTCTGTTTCATGCAGCAAATTTCATGCGGTAAAGTTCATGCAGAACAAGGTGGGGACATTCTATCCGATTTGTCGTGAAATGGCTAAATATTTGTAACGAGTAACTACAAATTTTATCTAATTTGTACAGGGTATCTCGGTGCGGCTTATCAGATAACACCGTTTATATTTGTGTTGTGGTCACGAATACGTCCTCGATGATGAAAAAAGTAGAATTGAAAGCGTTAAAAAGCCGTTCAGATTTCAAAGAAACCGCTTTCTGTGTACTAACGAAACAGAAGTACATGTATATTGATTGATCGATTGCATATCGTATTTTTATTTTGTTTTACGTTCAATTAGATACTTCGATCTGTAAATGAAAATGTATCTAGCTAATCCTAATGATCTCAATGACCACGAACGTCCACGCTTTTGAGGCTTAATCCGATATGACAAGTGTTACCGAGAGCTCTGCTTAGCAGCAGATCGAATTCAAATCAACTGTCTTTACCGATTCTTTTCAAAGTTACCTGGTCTATCGGTATCCTTCCAAACTAGGCCGAATTATTAATTTCCTGTAATCGTATACTGTGTTCAATGCGTTCATTGCGACGTTGCACGTTGCGGTCGCGATTTAAGTCCAAATGATCGGTCAACTTACCACTGTAAGAATTAATCGTCTCATCGAATCATTTTAATGCAATATGCAGTGTCTCCTCTTTCATTTTTATTAGAAGTTCAATGTCGACAGTGGGTAAGATCTTGAAACATTGCTGCATATATTTAATATTTATTTACTTATTCATGAGATCAAGAACAATAGAATACAACATTTCATGTCCTAAGGGTGATTGAAACGTCAGCAATTTACGGTGTAAATAAAATTACATTAAACCTAATTAGGGCAAAATTAAAAATGCTTCGTTATCATTAAAGGTTCGTTGCTGAAAGTGGAAAGTGGAGAATTGCTTGAAGCGCAGTGACTCCCACTAATATTCTTAAAAGGACGATAACTTTTTAAACATTGGACCTTACAATTTGAACATTTTTGTCAAGAATATTTCGTTCGCTACACAACGCGAAAAGAAATTTTTCCAAAAATTACAATTGCTCGGAATTGCAGAGAAAAATCTAAAAGCTGTATTTTGCAACTTTTTTATGTGGGCTTATATTTTGAAAACACATGTTTCGTAGATCCGTACGAATTAAACATATTCTGAAAATTTCATCAAAATCGGTCGACGTTGCAATAAGCTACAAACGTTTAAAGATGGTAAAAATTGCAATTTTTCACGATTTTCGGTCTCTAACTGCACTAAATCTAAGGATTCTAACATCTTTCAATGCCTGTCGTTTTTTTCTGCATCAACCGATTTCGTTGAAACTTTCACAATGCATATAATTTACACAGGTCTACAGAACGTCTTTTTTAAATTATCGGTAAATATAGGCCCACATAAAAGAAATGTTAAATGCAACTTTTAGTATATTCTTTACAATTTCGATCAATTACAATTTTTGGAAAAATTTCTTTTCACATCGTGTAATAAACTCACTTGATAAAAATGTTCAAATTGTAAGGTCCAATATTTAGAAAGTTACGGTCCCTTTAAGAATATTAGTGGGAATCGCTGTATACAAAGGAGCTCGTTAGTTACTTATTTTATTTACGGCATCTAAACTGTTATAAATTAATATACAATAAAATTCGAAACGTTAGCGATTTTTAACGTTTCTCCATACTAAGCAAATTGCTACACACATGAATGCTAAATAGAGTAATCATACGAATTAGCTTTGCTCTTTTATTTTTATTAAAAATTTAATATTGAAAGGCTCGGGTGTAAATAAAACGCGAAGCGAAATAGAAAGGACATAAACAACATCGTGTACAATATTGTTCAAGTAAAATGGCGGTACAGCATACAATTTAGAAATTTATACGCATTTTGCTAAGTTATATTCAGGCCTGGGCAAAATTTCGAGGAAAAATATTTAAAATACTACTTGAAATAGTATACTTTAATGTGGTTCAAATAAAATACTAGTTTAAATAGAACGAGTTTCGGCAAATAAAATATTTTTATTTTTATAACCAGATACATAAAATAAAATATTTTAAGGTTGTATTTCAAATATATATTTCAAATATTTCCGTACAATGAAAATAAGTTGAGCAAAGAGTTAATATTATAAGTTATAATTTAAGCGACAAACTCTCTCTCTGAGTTTTTGCTATTCCGATACGGTTTGGACCTCTCCCTATATGTCGATAAACAGACAATAATGTCGTAATAACATTATACGCAACAACAGATCAGAAAAGTACAAGTTACTATTTTCTATTTGAAATACTATTTTACATTGTCCTACAAAATAAGTCTCACTATTTTCAATATTTTTCAAATAAAATACTATCTTTAAGTAGTATTTCAAAAACTTTCTCGTCCGAATAAAATAATTTATTTGCACGAATATAGGTATGCTTTAAAAATAAAATAAACTATTTAGCATATTCTATTTCAAATATTGTTTTTTCACCACTGGTTACATCACGATGATTTTTCTTAGATCTTGCTGCTTGAACGACGATCACAGAACAATTTAGAAAAGAAGCGAATACTAATTGAACTCTCTGCTGCAGCCTGTTTTGTGTGGAACATCCTATAAACCCGTTTGTGATCATTACATTTTTTGTTGACCATAGGTCAATCATTGTAATGCACAAAAACAGGAAGCGACGAGAATCCATTCGATGTTCGTGGAAGACTAGCTAGCGCGTCGGTGATTTATTTAGGACTGCAAGGAGATTACATCTTCGTGTTATACTTTAAAGTTACGAGAAAGTTTCTCAGCTCCAGGTCTTTGCAATTAGCGATTTGCGATCGGCTTGTCTTGTTTTGAAGTTGTAACAACGTCGAAATTATCAAATATTTATGTTCATGCTATTCTACTCTTCCATACATCGGCTGCAATTTTTGATTCGTAATTTGTTATCAATAATAATATTTATCTTGAAATCATGGAAAATATTTTTAGAATGTGTAGTTTTTCTATAAAACACATTTTCAGCTACTAACGAGATTTCCAGAGGAGAAGAAACGAACAATATTAATAAAAAAATCCAGAAATAATTTAAATCAAGAATATAAGAACTAATGGGAGTTGATGTTTCAGCCTTTGGAAGAGTCAATTGTTTGAAAGACGTATTAATCCATACTAATACGTACTATACATACTAATTAATTAATGCTGACGAAAGTCAAGTGTACAGGGTGTTCCGTCTAATTCCGTGTAAAACTGATTTTTCATTCACTTGCAGCCATCTGACAAAAACGAGTTTTCAACCAGAGTTGCAGGATATGGAGTGCACAATAGATATCGGTAAAAAAATGTCGAAGACAGTTTGTTTTCATGGCGAAATCGAGGTCACCATGGGTTTTAGAAATAGGAGCACATACTGTTTTCTCTTCATACTGTCAAAACACATATTACATGATATTTTTATTAACATATTACTCAATTTACAGTAGTGGAAACGTGAAATATTTAAAAAAAATGTGTAAACATTATTTCATAGCGAATAGGTTACGAAAAGCTAAATATTTCACATTTCCACTACTGTAAATCGAAAAATCGTGCGTCGCGTTAGACGGGACACCCTGTATATGCTGAATGCGTTTTTAATGTCAGAATTTAAACATACAATTAATTGTTTATCAATTGCGATTAAATGTTGAATTCAGGCAAAAGTTAAAGCGGTGTTTAACGTTCGTGGAAGCTCGGATTCGTTATTTTCCATGCAAACGAGACAGTGTCTCTGCATTTAATTGTTCTTGCGAAGCTTCTTCTCCACGCGCTAACCGGCTAACCACAAATTAACCTATGATTGATGTTGGAAGGCGAAGTGCATATTTCTTATACGATAACGTCCACGATTATTTCGATTGCATGTTAAGAAGACGTAAATTCGTGACCATAAAAAATTCTATACGCGCACATATACATATGCATACATAGTCTGTGCGTTAGTGATCGACCTTGGAGTAGCTAAACCAAACAGAGCAGTGGCAGCCGCGAATCTTCAGGACACAAGGATCCAATGAGTCCACCAACAAAATTGGTTTCAGATTTTTCAAGCTATTCTGCGCTTCACTCTCAGCCTGCGTAATAAACGTGAGTAAAACGCCGCTTCAGCTAGCGCAAACAAAACGAGGCATTGAAAGACAGAAACGTTTCGGTAAATACATAAAGAAGCGAGAAACCATCGGAAGGCGAGTACAAGCGACGAATTGACTCATCTCCCGAAGTTCACACGTTGTAACGTGCACAAACAGGCCACAGACTTCATTTTTTTTCACGGGGTACAAGTCCGTTTGTCTCGATCGGTTTTTTTTCTACCGGATAAATTTAGTTCAGCCAGCGGATGGAATTATCAATGTTTATGAACGAACCATGTATTTATCGAAACATGTTAGATGTAACACAAACGATGTTCAGTTAACGACAGACAAATTTTCCAAACAAAACGCTCCCTTATGCACACTCATTTCTGTATTTCGTTCAACCAAATTCACTTCATACATTTTGCCTCTTACTCGTTATGTTTCTTCCTCATTCTCACCACACATAAAGTCTCTAGACTTTCGATGAAGTAGAGTACTTCACGTGTGTGCAAATTAAAAAAGCAACACCGAAATCCCATTCTTCAGACTTTTAACTACGTCGGATAGCAAAAATGTACGACTTATGCCAAATTTTGAATTGCGCTCGAGAGCTGCTACGTCACATGGGATTATTTTAACTCTTTTGTTTTTAATTATTTTTTTACGAAACTTTTACATACATATTCGTGACATTTTTCTGATCAAAATGGTACCCAACAGCCTATAATAGAAAATATCTGTAAGTTCTTAATAATAGTATTAGAAAATGTATTTATAAAAAATGATAAAACATCAACATTTTACTCCAGGTTTTTTCCATTCTTTGTTTACGAAAACGACAAAAAGAAATCGTTCGCAAAATAATCATTACGCAGTACAAAATAGAAATTAGCAGTACAAATTAGAAAGAGTGTCTAAAATATTTAGATTCTTTCTCATTCTCACCGCACATTAAGTCTCTAAAAATTCGATGAAGCGGAGTACTTCACTAAGAAACCTTATTCTTTAGATCTTTAACTATATACGTCGGGCACCAAATATTTTACGACTTACGCGAAATTTTGAAATCGCCTTTTTTCGACTTTTCGGGCCAAGCACCCCACTGTGGCGTCGACTGTCACGTTTCGAGCGCGCTTCTTCGTCGGCGCCGAATGACTACGCGTAGACGTGGCCGTTTAAATAATTGAAATAGCTAACATAACGAGATAAAACCGAGAAATTGTTAGCGACTGTCAACGACGCTCGAGCGTGACAGACGGCAATGTCATTGCCAGAGGATTCGCTCTCGGCGGCTGTTCAAATTCGTCGTGTCCGGGAAGTTGGTCCATTAGCTCTTAACATTCTCGCGTTAACGCCGTTTATTGCGTAGGCGTAACGTAATACCTTCGCGTGGTTCGTTCTATCGGGTTGGCATAATACTTCCAAGTAGTTGAGTCGACATTAGTCGACATCGCCAATTGCCAATTGTCGTCGTTTAATTATCGGTACCTATACATTTAACGCTTCGATCGACCCGGACCACAGTCGCCACCGGTGCAACCAGATGCAATCCAAAACGGATTGCGTTCCTCTCCACCTTTTCCCATTCCACTATGCCTTTCCACTACCATGAGCCACAGCCTACTTTAATACTAGCCGTGCACAGCAACTTGGCAACACTGTCGTGTTTACAGTTTAGGACTCCCATTTTCAATAATGGGAGTCTCGTGTTTGAGATTTTAATTGACGATTTTTTTATAGAAAAATGATGTTAAAATACATAACTCTTTGTCAATTATGTTTAATCAACGTGCAAATATTATAACTATGGTGAGTAAAAGTGATATTAAAGCATATTAGTATGTGTAAATGCGGTATACATTTTGTGGACTCTCGGAACAGTTTGGTGTTGTGATACATAATATTTAAAATATT
>CM052192.1:17625406-17643701 GCA_028455805.1 Lasioglossum figueresi | reverse complement strand
TTTACAGTCGATCCCAAAAAAATGTTTCAACGCTAAGTTTCCGATTCTCGAGAAATTTTGTCAAAGATTGTACAATAATGAATATGGAGTCATTTAAAGTAGCCATTTTTTTCTGGGTTATTTATACACGATAAAAATTGTGAAATATACGTTGACCATTTACAGTCGATCCCAAAAAATGTTTCAACGCTAAATTTCCGATTCTCGAGAAATTTTGTCAAAGATTGTACTATAATGAATTTGGAGTCATTTAAAGTAGCCATTTTTTTTAGGTTATTTATACACGATAAAAATTGTGAAATATACGTTAACCATTTACAATCGATCTCAAAAAATGTTTCAACACTATAATTTCCGATCTTCGAGAAATTTTGTCAAAGATTGTACAATAATGAATATGGAGTCATTTAAAGTAGCCATTTTTCTAGGTTATTTATAGACGATAAAAATTGTGAAATATACGTTGACCATTTACAGTCGATCCCAAAAAATGTTTCAACGCTAAATATCCGATTCTCGAGAAATTTTTTCAAAAATAGTACAATAATAAATTATGAGTCATTTAAAGTAGCCATTTTTTCCTAGGTTATTTATGCACGATAGATGAAGTGAGAAACTGAGGATACGTATTTCGTTGACAAATCTTACGAATTGAATCGTCTGTGAAAGCTTCAACAAATTTTTTCTGATTTTTTTAACGTGCCATAGACGGATAGATATCGAGAAACCCAGTGATTTGAGTTCTAAATGCAGCCATTTTGTAAATTATGATTTTCACTTTATTTTGATTCGTGGACCACAACCACATTCATATAGTAATAAGTATAATTAATATATTTCCTCATTTTTTTGTTTTCATGTTTGGACAGTCAGATTTTGTTTTTCGAAACATACTCTATAAAAAAAATATGTAACTCATGTGAGTTTGATTGTTTTTACTTCAAAGAAACAACTTGTAGTGCAATAATTAGGTTAAGAATAGAGTAGGTCAGAGTAGGAATGAGTCAGACAGAGAGTTGAAAGTAAGTTGAAAAAAGTAAATAAGATAAATCTGTAAAGTTAGGAAATTGTGAACCAATTCGCATTTTATAGCTGTAAGGCTGAAATAAAGTAATAATAGTAATATAATAATAATAATATAATAATAATAAATAACTTGTTGTATTTCAGATACTCTTAAATATGTCTTTACTAAATCTTTATCGATTTTGTAACTTTTATGAGCCATACAAAATTGTCAGTTTAATTACCTCTTTATCTAGAGACAATATTAGTGCTCAAATAATGAGACATGAATCATGCTCAGTCATTGACCTGGAAATATCATTCAACATTGATAAGAATAGACAGAGACGACTGAAATTCACAAAAGTAAATTTACAAGAA
The DNA here is from genome assembly GCA_028455805.1 of Lasioglossum figueresi. Classification (NCBI taxonomy): domain Eukaryota; kingdom Metazoa; phylum Arthropoda; class Insecta; order Hymenoptera; family Halictidae; genus Lasioglossum; species Lasioglossum figueresi. The sequence goes on along the minus strand of CM052192.1, from coordinate 17,642,315 downwards.
CTGATAAACTTTTAGAAAAATGTGGTAATAGTTACTATACTTTCTTTTAATTAGAGTATGTATTTACATTTTCTAATGTATTAAGTCGTCAAGTATGAAATTTGACAAATGTGTTCGAAATTTCTGTTTTATTTGTCAAGTTCCATACTTAACGTCCTGATATAATGACAAAATATTAGTTTCAACATTTACAAATGAATTTATTGTTTGCTTCGCGAAGTGTTCGTTTATTATGCCGAACTATTTTTAATGTCGAACAATTCATAAATTGTGGAAATACAATAAATCAATTAATTTAATCTCTAGCAATCACATATAGATTATCTATATCAACTCAATTTGTACATCTATATAGAGGAGAGATGTAATTACAACTCCCTTGTAACAGTAAACTGTAAATATATTACACAACATTAAAAGGTGGACGTTTGATAATCTCAGAATCATATGTAATCAATTTGATCTGTTATGATCGGCATAACGCTCAATTAGTTCCTGTACGTAATTTATTCGTCTGCTGTGTCTCGTTCCAATTTAAATAAATTAAAGAGGAAAAACGCTTCTATTAGCATGTAATGAAAATTGATGCGTAAATAGTGCATTTATCTTTTGTTAATCTTACGATTCTGAACATCATAACCTGATTTAGGATTCATCTACAGCAGGCCTGGACAACTAGCGGCTCGCGAGTCGCAGACGACTTCTTGAATTCTCTTCATCTTTCTTCTGTTTAATTTGAAACCGTACTCAGCCATTTGTACATGAACAGGATGCGTGGATTAAATTAGTTTTGTTGTAGAAATGTAGTAAATAAAATTGTTAATGCTTTCGGCGCAAGGATTCGATCTTTTGTTACTTAATTTACAAAGCAATTTTGCAAATTACTAAAGTAATTCCGACGTTTCGATCTTCATTCTGATCATCTATTATATTAAACAAATGAAATAATTTGAAATATAATATGCGAGCCGAGAAAACATCCGTTGAAACATATTCGTCACTGAAGAATGTAAAAAATAGTTCAGAAGAAACTAGGATAAACACTATCTAGGAGGGTGCGTAGAGCAACGTAATCTAGCCAGGAAGATGATAAGAACGAATCGAAAATTATACATCCGGTCAAAATGCAGACCACAAATTAAGAAGAAAAGCGATTACGAAGAATTGATGAGGATGCACTCACCCTATGAAGATTAAGCTTAGAACAATGGATTGACCGATCTATAAAAGGGATGGCTCCTCATCAGGACCAGTTAGTCGCCATCCGAAATCTTTACAATATCCTGTATAGTTCAAGTCAAGCAGTCAGCATTCTTAATCCCTGCGTCATTCGTTAAGTCAGTCAGTCATCCATTGTCAGATTGTATTTTAGGATTCAAAGTGGAGTTAAATGTTAAATTTAATCTGAAGCGTGTACACTCGCTGGACTCTGCAACATCATCTTCAATAACATCCTCAACGCAATCGAAGCAACTGAGAGGACTCATCAACATAATCTACAACAACATCCTCAATGCAATCGAAGCAACTAAGAGGATTCATGATCATCAACATCATCCTCGAAGCGAATATCGAAGCGACCGTATCCGTTTGTTCCTCCCCTTAAGCGAACCACTTTTACGGTAAATACTAACAACTTATAATAAGAACCCAATAACTCTATGTATCCGAAATTTGTTGCATATAATATATTTTTGTTTATTTATTGTTAAAATCAAACTCTCCAATCATTTTTAAATGCCTGACTCGATTTTAACAAATCCAAATCCACAACCAAAGCCAATTAGTTTTAAGAAATCTTCAATTACCCGAACAGAAGCCGTTGAATGTAGGTAGGTTTAAAAACAGCGTTATATCTTTCATCTAAATCTTTAAATTGATACTATCTCTAAAAACGTCCACCTTAGGATGTACCATAAATTTGGTGACAGCGCACAGTGGGGTATTTGCCCGAAAAACGGGAATAAAATATTGTAGCGTTATTTACGGGCTCAGGGTCATAAAAAAGTAGGTCGTTGGATTCGTCTTGACGCCAGCCATGAGATTATGAAATAAAAAATGTACTTTAACATTTAAAAAATCAAAATAATTTTTATTTTTTGTCGAAAAATAAATTCTTTTATAATTTTAGATATACAATTTTGTACATGTTTCGATACTGTTAAACTTCTATTGGAACCATTTTGTCGTCAGATAATGATTACGACCATGCTTTGATTACGATTATGTACAGAGTTGAGATAGGTGTACAAACTCTTCACAGATTTCATTCTGTTATCATCTAAATTTGTATTGTTATTAATATTTCAACATTACCAATCATTCTGTAAGGTGCGGTGCAGGTGTACTACGCGTACGCTGCGACTTTCCATGCTCATTTCTACTTAAATTAGTTATAACTCTCCAATCCGGAAAAATCCGGATGAAATTTTTGTTGGACTATGATCGCAAAGCTTTATAGAATGTAACGGTACAAGAAGGAGTGCTCAATTCAGTTCAATAGTATACCAAAATCGTCAATAAAGTTTTGAAATCGAAAAAAAACTTACAGAATGATTGGTAATGTTGAAATATTAATAACAATACAAATTTAGATGATAACAGAATGAAATCTGTGAAGAGGTTGTACACCTATCTCAACTCTGTACATCGTCGTAATCAAAGCATCGTCGTAATCATTATCACTACTTTTCAAGAGTTCGGAGAATCTGACGACAAAATGGTTCCAATAAAGGTTGAACAGTATCGAAACATGTACAAACTTATATATTTAAAATTTCAAAAGAATTTATTTTTCGACAAAAAATAAAAATTATTTTGATTTTTTAAATGTTGAAGTACATTTTTTATTTCATAATCTCATAGCTGGCGTCTAGACGAATCCAACGACCTACCTTTTTATGACCCTGACCCCGTAAATAACGCTACAATATTTTATTCCCGTTTTTCGGGCAAATACCCCACTGTGCAGCGATGGGATTCGAACCCACGCCCTTGCGGACTTGTTTTAGGCTCTAGTGTTACATATACATTAATAATAATACCACTTCCATGAGCGGTAGTGTACGTACTGTAGTGTAACGTAACAGTAGTCTCTAAATAAATAAATAAAAAAACATTTATACAACCAACGATGTTGCCATAACTCCACAATATACGCAGTCTAATTATGCTATAATACATTTCCTTGCTCCAGGAAAATGCTCAGTATGCTCAGATTCAGCAAGGTTTTGTAATTCGAACGATCGATTCGGAAGAAAAATCGATTTCACATAAAGAATTTGTTTAAAAAGAGAAACTGTCCGGCGGTCACGGAAATAATTTATAACGAGCCGGCGCGACGCCGTTGCACCGATGCTATCAAGGACAATTACGGTGTCACGCAAATATGCGCGAAATATTATTCGGAGCAGATAAAGCGGATTTTTATGTATCGAGGCGGACATGCTTTCCCGAGACGTTACACATACATGCACACGTAGTTATTTAATGAAAAACGCGGTGTGCTCGATAATATCGGTGTCTTGCGAGATTACGTGTACCATTATCACATTCCTGGGCCGTGCATTGCGAATTACTTGTGCTGAAGAAATATTAAAGTGAAAGTGAAAATTGACGATCACCGGATTGCTGAACTCGGCGAAATCATTTTCGTAATAAAACATGTGCTGCTATTCGAAGGTGTAGCCGACCGCTGACATTCGCACGTTACAGTATCCTGAATTCTGAGGAAATCTAGGAGAATTCAGCTTCATGCTATTTATTCTCTATGCAAATATGACTGTCAGCAGTGCGATATTTCAACTGATAATCGTTCCGGATTGAAAGAACCAGAAAATATACCGTCTTAACGGATAGGCCTGACGTTGGCTAATTATTGAAAGAAACTCTTTTCATTTGCTAACGACGTAGAGCATTACAATCGTTCACTGTAAATAGTTTTTATTTATTCGCATCTGTTCAGAAAATAACCGAACATTTTGAATTACGCGCCAATGGAGATATACAGGGTGAATTCGATAAAGCAGGACACCTAAATATCTCCGTTACTTTTCGTTGTACAAAAAAACTTCGTAGGACAAAGTTACACTGTTTGAAGGGCCACATATAACGGTGCAAGGGTAAAAAAATTTCAAGGTCATTTTTATGAGATTTCAAGGTTATCGATGTTTTTTTTAAATGGAATGATATATTTTCGTTAACGTAATGTTGTACCTGACAAAATAACGAATTCATGCATGTAACACAATACGACCTTCAAATGACCTTCCACCCAGAAAAATGGTATAAATAAAATTCAACGCGTAAGATTCATTTGATGTATTTCTGTTACGCCAAATGTTCAAAAATATTCCCTTGAGCTGCTATACATTCGTTCAGCCGTGAAGTTACAGAACGTACTGCTGCGTAATTCATTTCTGAGGAAATCGACGCACAAGCCTGGACGATTCTTTCTTTCGTGTCGTCTATAGTCGTTGGTGGTTCACTATAAACATCGTCTTTCAGTTTTCCCCATAGATAAAAATCAAGGGGTGTAAGGTCTGGTGAGCGAGCTGGCCATAATACGGGTCCGTTACGTCCAATCCAATGATTTGGAAACTTGTTATTTAAGAATTGTGTTACGACACGGGAAGAATGGGCCGGACATCCGTCATGTTGATACCACATATTTTCACGAATGTTCAAGGGTGTATTTTTCAGGAGAATTGGTAACGATTCTCGTAAAAATGCAATGTATTTTTCTGCATTTAATGTTCCGGTAATAAAGCGAGGCCCAATTATTTGGTTATCTAAAATTCCGCACCAAACATTGACGGACCACGGTCTTTGTTTGTCGACTGTCCGTAACCACCGCGGATTTCCAGATGACCAATAATGTAGGTTTTTTAAATTTATGAACGAAGCTTCATCGGTAAATAATACATTATTAAAAAATGCTCCATCGTTTATCGATTGTCTCAATCCCCACTGGCAAAAGTTTACACGATTTACAAAGTCTCTGCCATGAAGTTCTTGGTGAATCGATAGGTAAAAGGGGTGAAATTTGTGTTCCTGGAGTATTTGCACTCAACATTTTTGACTAATGCCACTTCCTCCTGCGATTTGCCTCGTACCAGCACGAGGGTTTGTATTCACTGCTGCCAGAACATTAATTGTGTTTGCTTCGTTCCTTACAGTCCTCACCTTTGTACGTTTTTTATTTTCGACACTACCAGTTTCACGGAATTTATTTAACAAGTTGGAGTAAACGGAAACTGATGGACAATTACGATTAGGAAATCGGTCCTTGTACAACTGCACGGCTTCTCTTAAACACTGTCGACTTTCTCCATAAATGAAAATCATATCGATCTTATCTTCCTTCGAGTAACGCATTGTGAAACGTTCATCGATAAACTGATCGAGAAATCTTAGAAACTGTGGAAATCTGATAGCAAGAAGGTCTTCCGAGTAATTAGTAGTGGATAAACACGATTCTGTACGAACGTATAGGTGAAGGTATATCATAATTGTCCTTCTGTCAACACCGAATCTGTTATTATGTTATGTATCGCGATACATTTGAATGTATAGCAGCTCAAGGGAATATTTTTGAACATTTGGCGTAACAGAAATACATCAAATGAATCTTACACGTTGAATTTTATTTATACCATTTTTCTGGGTGGAAGGTCATTTGAAGGTCATATTGTGTTACATGCATGAATTCGTTATTTTGTCAGGTACAACATTACGTTAACGAAAATATATCATTCCATTTAAAAAAACATCGATAACCTTGAAATCTCATAAAAATGACCTTGAAACTTTTTTTCCCTCGCACCGTTATATGTGGCCCTTCAAACAGTGTAACTTTGTCCTACGAAGTTTTTTTGTACAACGAAAAGTAACGGAGATTTTTAGGTGTCCTGCTTTATCGAATTCACCCTGTATAGTGACATACGGTTGGCAGCATTGCGTTGCCCATAACTTCCTCTGTAACCACATGTTCTTGGATTGTTGATATCTCGTTTAGTTTTCGTGACATTGTTATTTGAATGCAACGTGTTTAAGAGTTAACAACGATTTTTGAAATGTTCGATTTTCTGGAACAACGATGCAACGTAAAATTTTGCGTGAAACTGGGGAAGACTTTCACAGAGAAACGTTTCAACTTTTGAAACAAGCTTACAGAAATGATGTTCTGGGTCGTATGCAATGTTGCGAATGGTTTTCATGATTTAAAAGTGGTCGGCAGTCAATTGAAGATGATCCTCGACCAGGAAGACCTTCGACTTCAACCGATGACTGCCATGTTCAGAAAATCAATGATCTGGTGCGTGCAAATCGCTGATTGACTGTCAGAGAAATTTCAGAAGAGGTTAGCTTCTCAACTGGGTCATACCATGAAATTTTTACTGAAAAATTGAACATGCATCGAGTTGCCCTCAGCCTTCTTACTCGCCAGACATGGCTCCTTGCGATTTTTTCTTATTTCCGAAATTAAAATAAGTGCTAAAAGGACGCCGTTTTCAACTATTGATGACATCAAAGCAAATTTGTCACAGACCTTAAAGGCCATTTCAAATGTAGCTGTCCAGGACTGCTTCGCCAAATGGAAACACCGCAAAAGTGTGTGGATAGGGGAGGCGAGTACTTTGAAGGAGACAAAGACTAATAATCTATAAAATTAATAATACAGTTTAAAAAAATAAAGTTCGGTTATTTCCCGAACAGACCTCGTATATTTAACACAATACTCACCGGCGACTATTTATATTGTTACTATTACCAAAAACTGTTGCGTCTCCTTGAAAAAGGCGAGTCCCAAGTCCCATTTGAAATAACTTCTTTGATTTACGGAAATGTTCTCTGCGGCTTCGTTACGGAGTTATTGACGATAAACACGGGCCAATCATGGCATTGTCCGAGCCGGATTTTGTCCGCAGAAGCCGCGCTCTGATTGGTCTGTGTCTTTCGTTAATAACTACTTAACAAAGCCGCGAAGAACATTTTCGTAAAGGAAAAAGTCACTTCAAATGACCTCAGAAATCACCCCATCCAAGGAAATGCATTTTCAGGACACTCTGTATAGTCATTGTAATTTATTGAAATAATAATACTACTATACTTTCATTACTGCGTAATAATCTGTGTAAATTCTGATAATTGTTAGAGGACGGTTAGCCGGGACGTAACTATTCAGGCTTGGGTAGATTTTTTGGAATAACATAACAATTAATTACTAGAAAATCATTCAGAAGGATGTTGATCTTCGTCGTTAAGAGATCGCGGGCTCAAGGATAGTTTCCGTGTTTTCAGTAGCTTAGGAGCAATATTGCTAGCAGGGATCGGCAGGATAATGGACGACGCGTCGATCGATACTGTGCGTGTCTTCAAGGTCAACCGGAAATTCGGAAGAAGCGGTCGGTTCTGGGGAATTAGCACTGACCTAGGGAAGCCCTCGAGGTCGTCGATGGCACACATTCCGAGTGCACCTATATTAAGTTAACTGCTTCATAGCTGCCGATTGGACAGCTGGTTTGCCATTGCCAACGTATAGGTATACGACCAGGGCATATGCAATGCCAATTGCACGCATCCGCAAATTTGCCACCAACTGGCACGCTTATGTTATAGAGTTACTGCGGCTCTACCTAAGTGGCTCCTCTCTCTAAGACACTCGGTAAAGGTGTGCACACAACGATTTCCTTGTTGCACTGCGATGCGCAAATGGTGATTTCCGTTCCTTTAGTGATTGACACGTATCACGTTCTGCGCTATGAAATTTTCTGTTTCTTGGTTTCAATTGTCTTATGCAATGACACTTATTTGTTTATTAGTAGGAGGGGTTATATCTATTCGGACTTGTAAGGAAATGCAGCTTCTGGAGATATCAAGGAATGTCTCGAGAACTTGCAAATCGGTTAGGTTAGGTTAGGTTCTTTGAAATTATTTGCTAAGGGTGGGCGGATACCCGGAAATTCGGGATCGGGTCAGGAATCCGAAAATTTATATTGTTCGGAGATCGGGACGTCATAGACATACGGGTTCCCGACAAGACCCGACCACTATCCGACTCGACTTCGACTTCGCAAACCTGAAATTGCCGGGTACCCGAGTATCACTGATTTTCGGGTCCCGATCCGACCCGACCCGCGTCATCAAAACCTGACCCGAGGCCCACTCCTATTATTTGCACTAATTTTCTGTACAATTGTTAGTAACTGATGGAAATATCGTTAATGTTTGGTATAGTTTTTTGCCTGATAATGTCAAGTGAAAGTTCTTTTAATCTGGACTGAAATTCTATTTTTCTGTTATTAATATGTAGATAATATAGACATACCTTTATCTTATGGGAAATGATGAACGATGACCAGGTGTAATTATTGAATAGACTGCGGATCTTCATGCATTTGTAGCAAAATTGAGAAGATGAAATTCGAAATTGGTGAAAAATTTTCAAAATTGAAAATGTCAATATATGATTTCTACTCGATTGAAATCATTAAGGGAAGAAACAACGTTCAATTCAGTTTCTATTTCTTGCTATCGAAGCATACAATTTTTATTTTGCATAAAGATTCGCAGTCTAATAATTACTGTAGCTGCGAAATAAATCGTAAGACAGTTTAAGGTAAAAATGGATAATTTTTTGAACGACTACCAATCCAATTACAAAAATATTTATTTTTCATTACTTTTTTATGCGACTTTCCCTAACCTATTTGTGGCATTTTTCTGATGAAACGACATTAAAAACGATATAATTTGAACTGGATTTAGTGGTTTAAGGGAGTAGACTCCTTTTACCAGGAATGCAAGGGTGCGGGATTTGCATTCTCATTTCTCGATAACGCACAAATGGGGGTTTTCAGTAGTCAGAAACGCTCGATAAAAAATCGATCTAGGGTCCTATGGCCCTCAAAAGTCCTATTTTTTCGTTTACGAGGCGTAATTTGCATTATTCGCAAGCATACAACTGCGCATGTAGCTGTATACATAGCTACATGTTGCCGAATAATGCAAATTACGCCTCGTAAACGAAAAAATAGGATTTTTGAGGGCAATAACGTCCTAGATCGATCTTTTATCTAGCGTTTTTGACTACTGAAAAAACCCATTTTTGTATTATCGAGAAATGAGAACGCGAATTCCGCACCCTTACAATCCTGGAAACGAGTCTACCGTCTTAATTGACGACATGTAGTTCGCCTTCGGCCGTGTGGTCCGTGTTTACACACGCTGTCCTTTTCTACGTTCGACGCGGTCGGCGAGGTCACAGAAAAACGATAGAACCACGGGATTCAAGAATCAAGAAAGAGAAAAAGAAAGTTGAAGAAGCAACTTTTAACATTTTTTCTACAATTCCGATCAATTGCAATTTTTTCAAAAATTTCTTTTCACATCCTGTAATCCAATATTGTCCAATATTGAAAAATTTATCGTCTTTTTTAGATCGTCCGAATATTAACTCGAGTCGCTAGCTAGAATAGGTAACTTCAAACAGTGGAAAGATTCAGAGAATTTAATATCAATGCATTTCTCACAATAAAATCACCGAAGTGAGAAATAAATTTCTGTTTGGTTTCCAAGTGTTGTAATCGATACAAACAATTATCCATAAAGATCCGTAGTCTAGTTATAATATTGAGTAATTGCGAAAGTCATGGATTACTGTGCACACCATGATACGATGCATGTGATTTCCCAGCGAAAATGTACGGGAAGTTATGGGTCCGGCTGATGACTAATAAAAACTAATAATGAATAATGGGCATCGGTGTACACGGTCGGTGATGGCGACTGATTTCTTCACATTAGAACTTAATTAACCATTTCGTAAGTCAAACGTAGGTCTGATCGCCGAAGGAGACGATGTTATATCACGCTAACACCTGTGCCGCCGCTTGGCACGCATACCAAGGTTGCAATGGAAAACGATATAGCCAATGTATGTATGTAAGTATTCACTCAGGAGACGCAGATTTACCATCGGTGATCCGTAACTAATGAGAATTCTGCGATTACAAGTGCCACAAGCAGTGGGCATGTGTTCCAGTTTGAACTTCAGTTTCGTATAAAAGAAACCGTACGTATAAGGACGGTGGACATTTAACGTTGGCCTTAATCGCGTCCACACGCGTATTCACGCGTGTTACCTAAAGCAGCAACACGCGATATGTATGTTGCCCGCCTTTATTTGCTCCACACTACCTCTTCTCACAGCATTGATACGGTTTATCGGTATCATCGTTTCGCCACACCGATTACGAAATAATAAAAGATCGACGCGACAGTCGACCATTCGTGAAACCAACATACGGTTACTCTTATTAATACTCGGACACTCGTATGAAGACGATAACTTCTTTAATATTGGACCGTACGACTGGGATTTCTTTTTTTGAGGAGTTAGAACAATTGGTTTACTATACAACGTGAACAAGAAATCTTTAAAAATATTACAATCGGTTGGAATTACAGAGAAAATGCTAAAAGTTGTCGTTCACAACTTTTCCTGTGGACCTATATCGAAGACTTAAAAAATACATTTTGTAGATCTTATCGCTTATACATATTCTGAAATTTTTATCAACGTCGGTTGACGTGGAAAAAAACTGCAGGCATAGAAAGATGCAAGAATCTTGTAACGTTTGTTGCTGATTGCAACGTTGACCGATGTTGATAAGTGTTTCGGAATATGTATAATTGATACAGTTATACAAAATGTACTTTTTCGAGTAATCGAAAATATTGAAACGAGCTGCAATATGTTAAGATAATTGGAAGAACTTTATGCAAATTCCTGTTTTCATATATAATTTTATCAAAATCAAGAAAAACATTTCTGATGATAACAGTAGAATAAAAATTCCAATAATCGTTTAATATACATATATCGTACATACATATACGTTTGAATGTATTTGCACATTTTACACTTTAACAACGATTAATGGTGTTAATGCCTTTTTTGCACATACCATACATTATTGCTAACCTGTTGTATAAAATATATTGTATAAACCATTACTAACATGTATTGTATAAACCGTTACTAACATGAATTGTATAAACCATTACTAACATGTATTGTATAAACCATTACTAACATATATTGTATAAAATATATTATTATATTAGAGTAACTCATGTTGTTTTAATATATGTTAGTAATCATTAGATAATCATTTGGTAACAGTAGAATAAAAATTCCATTAACTGTTAATATGTACACGTTACTATAAATTACTCTACTATAAATTTTTAAGTTACTATATACTATAACTATAAATGCATAAAGATCGTCTATGTAATCATTACTGACATTTAATTATTACAATATTAAAACAATATCAATTAAACGGAGCTTCCTCCGTCTTTTTACGAGAATATGTATATTCAAAGGAGAAAATTATCTCGAAGTTCGAGTTATTTATTACTCTTATCTTTTGTTTATACTGTAGGTAGAAAATCGATATATCTGATCTAATTGTTTTTTTAAGACTATGTACGAAATGATCTTTGAAACTTCAGAAAGTGTTTAATATCGTTTCTTTTGTTGCATTCACAATTTCATGTTATTATTATCGAGAAATTTCGAAACTGTGTGAATGTCTGTAAGCTACACGTAACAATATCGTATTTGCTAAATAAACAGATGGTTTCAAATATTAAGAAACAAGAAAGAATTGTTCATTTAAAGTGCTTATTAAAAGTATATAGATTTTAATCACGACTAAAGATCGTTAGCTTGATATTGTTTCTATAATCATGCTTTTCGGTGCAGTATTTCTCTGAATGCAAATCAACGAATGTTTACAATCTTTAGCGCGCATCATTAGGTGAGACGCAAATACAGTTAGGGTCAACCTCATCTTTATACCATCTTATTTACTCATAAATTATACATTTTACGGTGCATTGTTAAATACTATTGCGGCCTCTTTTTTTAGGCTCCGAAGAATGCCGCTCATAATTATTCAAAGGATAGAGTTTTTCTCTTGATCCCGCTTTTCACAAAGAGACATAAATAGCCAGTCAACTGTGAACTCGGACACTTTTTCATAAAATAATCGTTTTTACACTCGTACCAAATCACGTGCAATTAAATTTTTATTAGTCATTAAGTAAAAGACAACAAAAATAAATAGGAGTTAGCTAACAAACTTCTTTCGACCAGTGTAAATATTGAATTATTTGCTATCTATAATCTATAGCAAAGATTAGACATATTAACAAGACCTATTTAAACAGTTGATTACATAGGTTGCAAACGATACAAACAAAAATGTTTTAGATAAGTTGATCATTTTTATTTCCTGTTTATATATGAAAATGTATTCTTATAACAGAATATACATAGATATCATACTTTTTTCAACAATTTTATATATCGAATAAAATCATAACCGCCAACAATGTAAGTACAGGGTGTAAAGTAATACGTCAAGGTCGAAAGGTCAACAACTGTTCTTGTTGCGTCTTATTCTACTCATTACAAGGATAAAAAGTGCAAAAGAAACAATCGGTCAAAACACAACTGTACTCTTAAAAAATGATGATAAAATTTTTAACTAATTTTATTTATATTATATTTTCGATATACGTATATTTCACGCGGAAACAAATAATTTCCAATAGCTTGATCAATTGCACGCTATACATATAAATTCCATGTGACTGAGAAATGAAAATATAAATAAAATCAGTTTGAGAATGAATAAACTTTACATTTTCGTTCTATAAGAGAACGATTGAGTTTTGACCGATGGTTCCTTCCGCGCTTTTTATCCTTGCGATGAATAGGCTAGGATGCAATTAAAACAAAATTGTTGACCTCCTGCCTTTGAAATTTATTATTAATTTTTTAGGTCAAAGTTAATATTGTGACACCTTCCATACATCAATTTTCACGAAACCGAGGATGTAGAATCGACATATAATTTCTATACACCCTGCACAATTCATTTGTTATTCGTGCATAATGAATAATTCAATTTATCGGTTACTCTGGATAACATTTGCCCATCGGTGGTTGTGGACCATCGTGCCGTTTCGGTACCGTTGCGGACCCAACTTTAACAATTCAAAGTGAGAGCTGCTTAGAAAGGAGTCGATCACTATTCCTGACCACGTAACGATATTTGACTTGCAGTATCGCCCTAATCGTAGATTTGCTATGACCGCGTACTTACAGCGAGGCAATGGACGCGTTAGTCGTTTAGTTCTGCTCGATTCGCTACTTGTCCCTCGGCTCTCCTTCTCCGTTCGCAAGAATCTCTTTCTGGGTCAGAAAATATACGACATGTGTCGGTCGATATGACTAACAATAAGTCATCGACTCTCGCTGCCACCTCGGAGAATTCTCCTTGCTGCATCCATGGATAACGAAGACGCGAATAAGTGATAATCGATAATTAAACGACACCAGTTCGGACAACTGCGAATAAAACTCTGTATCGAGCCATCTTAAAATTATTGTCTTGCTTACGTCTATCCCTCGAAATCGATACTAAAAGCGATCGTCTCGTTTTACAATACTATTTCGAATTTATTATTTTATCTGTCAAATAATTGTATCAATTAGATTAATACTTTATTTCCTGTTTTATTATTTATTTCTTTGACCCTTGAATGGACCTCCAAAATGTATTTACTTTAGAAATGCAGTGACGAAATTTAAATGCAATTAAAAATAATTGTATGAATGAGATTAATATTTCATTTTTTGTTTTATTATTTATTTCTTTGACCCTTAAATGGACCTCAGAACTGTGATGTACATCAGAAGTTGTTAAAATAAAAATTTCGTAACGTTCATTGTTTTCAGCAAATTGTTGTCTTCTTTTTATATAAATTAAAATTTTGTTAAGTAATCTTGAAGTGACGTCTACAGCCTCAAGAAACTAAAAAGTTTTAAAAACATAACCGTTATTCTACCGTTAATTGGTATCAATGATCTGCAAAGTTTGAAAGAAAACCAAGATTGTTTACGTACCGAATATTTGTGTGACGGCAAATATGTATATTTTTCCAAAAAATGACAATATTTATAAAATTACTTGATCAAATTATGTTATAAAAATATAACAGATTTTCACTTTTTACAAACGCTCTTCCCAATTATAATTTCGCAGCTCTCCGAATAGGTTAAAGCGAAATGTTCGAAGGACTGCAAGTATGTATTATCACTCTGATTTCAGCTTATGCAACATCGATCTCGAGAATAGCGTGGGTCGCTAAGTGGATGATTAAACGCGGAGTCCTAGGTAATCTATTGGACGGAATTATTGCGAATGATTAGTCGCAACCACGTGCTAACGCTTTGTGATTAGTGGTGTATTTATTGTAGAGAATAAGTTTATTATTAATCAATTTCACGCCGTCCGATTCGCATGATCACGTTTCTCTTTGCTGCGATAATAAAAATGCGAGCGATAGTCTTCGGTATAGCTACTTATTAATCGACAGCGGATTTGATTCATATATAACAAAAATGAGTAGGTGTAATTTAGAATTGTAAACAAATTAGAAGAGTTTAAATATACTATTATATTATTTTCAAAAAGGAAATTTCTATTTCACTTCAGATTGTTGCAATTCAGGTAGAAGATTTTTATTTTGCATAAAAATATGCTGTCTACTTATTAATTAGGATTCAAAAAGAGCTCGACATATTCAGTATTATAGTAATCTTGAATATACTTTTATATTAATTTGTGTGACAATCTAAGTTTAGTAGTAATCAATAGACTGCTGATGTTTATGAAATTTGCAATTTTTGTCGACGAATTTTAAAAAAGTGGAATAAAATAAAATCTTATTTTCCGTGGTAGTAGCCGCGTTTTAGATCTGAAATCAATTCAAATCGTACTAAATTCTGTTGTATTTTATATCCTAGCATTTTTTGAAAATTTTTTGAAAATTATAACCATAATTGCATAAAGATCCGCAGTCTAGTAATCAATATGCGCAAACATACTTTTTTATGTCAAAATTAATTTTCAGTGTCGTGTACATCTAGCAATCGAAGTGAAATAATTATTCATAAACTATATAATATTTTACGAACATTCGAGTTCAACAGACCAATTGATTAATTGTTTAAGACAATAAACTGTCAATATGTTCCACGTGAAATACGAACAATTAGTTATAATAATTATAATTATTTTCGTATGTTGATGCAAAAGGAAATTAGGTGGACGTTTCTGATATTATTTAGAATAGTGACAATATTTAAGAACATTAGGTAAAATGCTTTACAGGCCACAGAAAGTAATCACTAGACTTTGACGCTAAATTACGAGCTAATATGGGAGAATTATATGAAATCTGTCGTGAAATGATACGTAATTACACAAGTTTTATTATAACGTAATCGTGCCATATTTAAGAACCAGTACCGAGTTTCCGGTATCACATTCTTCAGATTTCCGGTTGGTGTTCAACGACTTATGGTCGTGCTATTCCTTCACGGCCATCTAACTGAACGTTATCTTAAGTATTACTCGTTTCAGGATGGATTTATGTTCTTCAATTTTTACACTGCTTTGGTAATCAATTATTTGTTACTAATTACCTGGTATGTACAATAAGAATAATTAAACTCGATAAGAATACTATCGTTACCGTCATTTAAATTACATATGTTTAGGCAAACTTGGTCTATTGTTTCTTTTATATAAGAAACTTAGATAAATGTTAGCTTGACCCGATAATTAAAAATTGAACTGTTAAGCGAATTTAGTTTAAACACTATTCTTTAAACACTACAGATGTTTATGAAAGATTCGATTCATAACACTGCTAAACTCCTGACACTTCTAAACATTTTTTTAAAACACCTCTCAAAGTTTAAATTATTATTAATATTGCGGCATTGGTCCGTGAATTAAATGATGCTTCAGAACTAATTAAACGATGTAAAGCAATTAACTAATACCGATTAAATTTTTCAGGATGTAATTTATTTGAGTCTATAAAACATATTTTCTAAATTTTCGATTCAGGCCCAGATAGAAGATTTACAAAAATCAACTTTAACTATTTTTCTCACGATTCCGACCAATGGCTGTTTCTAAAAAAAAAATGTTACACGTCATCGAACAAACTAATCTTTCAAACTTCCCGAAAACGCTCAAATTTTGAGCGACACTTTTGTTCGAAACATTTTTTAGAATCCTCAGATTATCGAAAAAAATTATTTTTATATGCAAATTATGTGTTGGGATTGATGTAATTTATTATTTTAGTACTAAATGTGTAGATCACGTAACTTTTTTGACGTTGAGACTCTGTTGATGCTCATTTCTACTTAAATAAGTTATAAATCTTCATCTGTGCAAAGCTGGGACTAATTCTTTTATGTACTATGATGATATACCTTTATCAAATGTAATGATATCAGAAAAAACACCGCATATTACTCAATAGTATAATAAAATTGTCCATAAAGTTTTATAATCGTAAAAAAACTTAACAAATCATTGATTATGTTCAAATACTATTATCTAGACTACGGATCTTTATGCATTTATAGCAAACTTGAGTAGGTGAAATTCAAAATTGTTGGATTTAAAGAAATGAAGATGTCAATATACGACTTTTAAAATATGTACAAATAAATATATACAAGATAATCGTAAAGAAACTCAACAAATGATTGATTATGATCAAATACTAATAACTAGACTACGGATCTTTATTCGTTAATAGCAAACTTGAGTAGGTGAAATTCAAAATTGTTGGATTTAAAGAAACGAAGATGTCAATATACGACTTTTAAAATATGTAAAAATAAATATATACAAAATAATCGTAAAAAAACACAACAAATGATTGATTATGTTCAAATATAAATAACTAGACTACGGATCTTTATTCGTTAATAGCAAACTTGAGTAGGTGAAATTCAAAA
>CM052192.1:17576115-17624951 GCA_028455805.1 Lasioglossum figueresi | reverse complement strand
ATTATGTTCAAATATAAATAACTAGACTACGGATCTTTATGCATTTATAGCAAACTTGAGTAGATGAAATTCAAAATTGTTTGATTTAAAGAAACGAAGATGTCAATATATGACTTTTAAAATATGTAAAAATAATTATATACAAAGTAATCGTAAAAAAACACAACAAATGATTGATTATGTTCAAATATAAATAACTAGACTACGGATCTTTATGCATTTAAAGCAAACTTGAGTAGGTGAAATTCAAAATTGTTGGATTTAAAGAAACGAAGATGTCAATATATGACTTTTGAAATATGTAAAAATAAATATATACAAAATAATCGTAAAGAAACACAACAAATGATTGATTATGTTCAAATATAAATAACTAGACTACGGATCTTTATGCATTTATAGCAAACTTGAGTAGGTGAAATTCAAAATTGTTGGATTTAAAGAAACGAAGATGTCAATATATGACTTTTAAAATATGTAAAAATAAATATATATAAAATAATCGTAAAGAAACTCAACAAATGATTGATTATGATCAAATACTAATAACTAGACTACGGATCTTTATGTATTTATAGCAAACTGGAGTAGATGAAATTCAATATTGTTGGATTTAAAGAAACGAAGATGTCAATATACGACTTTTAAAATCATTAAGGGAAGAAATAACATTCAATTCAGTTTCTATTTCTTGCAATCCATGGAGACAATTCTTATCTCGCATAAGGATCCGCGGTCTACTAATAATTATACTAATTTAGATGATAACAAACTGAAATCTGTGCGAAAGGGCTCTGTATACCTACTCGAACCACTTTTACAATATAAGAATTTACACAATTTCCTTAAAACACTTAAAAATCGCTAACGAATGAACGCCGTTTCGGAGGCTGTTTAACTAAAGAATAAAACAATATTGAAATCTTATTCTTCAGAGCTTTCACGAGGTCGGACGACAAAAATTGTACGACCTACGGAAAATTTTGAAATCGACTTTTCTCCGTGATTTCGGGTGAAATACCTCGCTGTGCACTCTCTCGGGCGGTCAACTAATATACTAATCACAAGAAATTCGGAAATCGGATGATTTCGACAGTGCTTACGATGCGTCCTCCCTCCCTCGAAGAACAGAACCGGGTAGGCTGATGTTCCCTGGAACGATTTTACCGGTTCCCCGTCCGCGAGACAGATCGCGCACACCTATCGCTACCAAGTGTGCATCGCGAAAAATCATGGTGGGGCCGAGCGGAGCGGAGAGTTGGTAGGCTTGCCCGCTGACTACGTTCTCTCACTCGCGGCTTGTCAGAGTCCACAGTCCTAACTCGGCCTCAGGCTAAGATAGATTGTATCTTTCGTCGGGTTCGATCTTACCGGGGAAAGAGAGCGAGAGCGAGAGAGAAAGAGAGAGAAATAAAGAAAGAAGGAAAGAGAGAGAGAGAGAGGGATCTTCTCATCTCGCGCGCGTCAGCCACGTCGGCCCTGACCGACCTCCTCTATCACGACCGATCGAACAATCGTCCAGTGTCGCCGAAATTCGCACGAGTCGCTGCCGCTGAAACTTGCACGGCTCGTCGCATCGCGTTCGCGCATTCTCTGCTTTTTCGCGCGTCGACGAGTTTACGAAACTGTTCTTGCTTCCTGTTTCATCCCCCCTTCCGAAAGCTTATTCGGTTATTTACCCAAGTGCTGGTGAACAAGACGATTCCAGGATACTATTCTTGTGACCCGGGATTCACGGTTACACTCAGCCACCGAACCAGGAGGTAAGGGTCTCAACACTTATTTTCACACCAGCTGATACATCTGCTACCTGTCGCGGACAGGTGCGAGGATCGCGGAATCGACGATTGAATTTTTGCGTAGTCATTCGTCGATTCGGAGCGAACTATCAGGCTTTTTCAATGAAATATCGGTTATTGGATGAACGTTGTTGGAGCTTAGCATTAGGGAAATCTTCGCAAAAGTTGTTATCTTCGTTGCTACGAATGGAAATTATCACGTACGATTGTTCCCGTATTAACCCTTTGCACTCCAGATTATTTTTCAATTTTCTTGTCAACAACTCGCTACTATTTTAAGTGTTTCATTTGAAATCTACTCCAAAGGACAGATCCTCGACTGCTCCTTATTTTAAACAATTTTGTTTACTAATTATATTAAATATTACACACACACACACACACATACAAACTTTGTTGTAATTTATATTTGTTGAACTTATATTTATGTTTTACTAAAAAATAATACAATTAAATAAATAAAGAACCAAATACATAGAAGAACCCGTTTCATTTACATTTCTCTTTCTCTGATGTCGGATGTGCAAAGGATTAATGATTACTAGAATGCGGATCAAGTAGAAAATTCTTTCTTCTCTTAATTATCTTGTTAGCCGAAACTAATAGATCGATGTCCTTAAATCTTTTTAATATGTCCTCTGGTTTAAATTGTACGCGCCCATTTTTGTCACAGATTCATAAAATCCGCGGCCTAATGATTCTTGAGGATTTCATGCGTCCATGGCGGAAATGAGCGGCTGCGATTTGCAAAGAAGTTTAAAAGAATTGTAGAGTATCTATATATTATTCCCAAATGGCTCCTGTCTCTTACGACAGATGCAGAACAGATGCAGTCTAATGATTACTGTATTAATATTCTTCCAATGGTTAGTTTGCTTCTTAATGCTTGTGTCAGTTCAGTTTCGTGATTTTTAGCACGGATATAGGTCCACATGATTAACCCTTTGCAATCGGAGCTATTGTATTAGGTTGTTGCATATGAAATGTCAGATATTTAACAATGACATTAAACAAACGCAATTTTGTATACTCAATGTATTCTATCTACAAATTTCAAGTTTCTTGATTGTATTACGGTAAAAATATGATATTATGGTCATTCACGTTATTTATTTACAAGATTGTTATCTTGATTTTGTAGTTCTTTTTTTACCATCAACGACTAGTAAGTTGATTAATCACCATATTTTGTCCAAAAATCACATGAAAGTTATTTTTCCAGACATGTAAGAGGAATACACGACAGTCCCGTTGGTTGACGTTGAAATAAACTTTATTTAATAGTAAAATTATAAAAAGCAACAGGCACGTGGTTGCTTTATGAAAATGACAAAAATTAATTAATTTGGACTTTACGCGATTCTTATTATATAATATGTGCTCTAATAAAGATATTTATTAAATCATTTCTTATAAAAGCATTTTGACAATTTCATTAATTGCGAAATAAAAACATCTAGAACAGGTCATTTGACCGGTCGTGGTTCGTCTTTGTGTTAAGGATTAGCTTTGTACCTCAAAGTTTTGTCTAATAAACCTATAGACTGTAACAGCATTTCTTGATCGAAACGCTTTATAAGCGTAATAGTTATAAAACATTTCTTCGGACCTAGAATATTTCCATTCTATACGGTTTTGTTCGTTTTATGAAACTGATACAACACATCGTACAATACATAAACGTTTAGTGATGTATTAAATATGAACTTTAATAATGTAAACAATATTCTGAATAACGTTATAGTAATTTTTAGTGGCCATTCGAGTGTTAAGGGTTGATAGAAAAGTTGACGAACCTCTTGCTTTTCTTTGAACGATTCGTGACAGTATTCGAATGAAGATCGAGCCGTGAGGCAGATCACTAGATCGCTGACGTTCACGCGTTCGGAGCTCGTAAAACTCTGAAAAAGTCGGTGACGTATTCCTTGCCCATAAACTGCTCGAAGTATTAACCCCTTGCACCATAATATGATGGAGATTTCAAACAAAGATTATTTATTTGCGATAAACTGAAATAAAATTCTATTTCTCCGATATCAATATTCAACTTTAAATTTTCTCTTTTGGCTAGAAAATTGTAAACGATACAAATTCTAATGATTGTAAGTGTAAAGAAGATCGTAGCACAAGAGGTTAGTGTAGATAACATTTCATTCCCGTCTAATTTCTCTCATCGGACTAATAAATAATTGTACGATTGGTGTCGTTAACATCGCACTATATTAATATTTATTTTATGACTAGACAGCGGATATTTGTGCAAAGTAAACATTTTCTTCCTGAATTATAGCAAACTGGAGTCAAATAAAAATTATTTTCTTTCTTGATATGTTTAATAAATTGAAAATAATATAACAGTATTTTTGAATTGTTCTAATATTTTTACTGTTTTATAATCCACTGTCTAAAATAATGACACATTCGCTCACTGATCATAGAAAAATTAGGTTTATACATTCTCGTCTTAATGACGTATTTTCAAGTTCTACGTAAATGAAACTCCTCGGTATCACGGTTACATGAGACTACAATCGCGATCAACCAGAACTGTGTGTATTAAAAGATAAAAGAAAATGTTGAGTTTATGACGACATGGTCGCAAGATGTTCAGAAGATAGAAGCAGTTTTCTCTGGAAGATATCGGTCGAACTTTAAAACTGATTGGTGTATCTGATTACATTCAGATCACATTTGTAACGATGTGTTTTGTTTTCTGTTCGAGAGTATTCTCTTTCTAATGCAAATCGGATGGGTGTTCCTACCTGAATTTCGTGCAGGTAGGACGCGATATAGGTCTTCTGTCACACGGCTTTGGTGAAACCGCTTTCCCGATATTAGAAGCAGAGTCGTGTTTTTCTAAAATTAGAACGAAACGTTAGAAATCTAGTAACGCAACCTCGAGACAGTCAGGGTCGAGCTATAGGGTGCAGGTCGACTTTGTTTTGATCTGCGATAAATGCCGATAAACTTTATTATGCAGCTGCCTTTTACTCCGAGTTCCTCCCCTCCGCTGTATAATTATTACAATATTACGGACATACGTTCGTTACTGTTTCCACGAAGTCAGCGTTCTTGTTGGATGATATCTAAATAAAACGCTTAAACAATTAGAATTGTTTTTCTAAATTTATTCCGAATTTTCGTCTTTCCGATTGTACAATAAACTATATAGGAGAATGAAGAAGTATTATATTTTCCTTTTATCTGAAATTTCCATTATTGTTAATTACTATTATAGTTTTAGCGAAACGAGGAAGAAGAATGGTGAAAATATTTTCCTAAATTACTTCTGAATTTTCACTATTGATAACTGACTTTACAATAAAATACACAAAAAAGAAGAAATATTTCCCTACATCGATTTTAACTTTCAGCGAACAGAACATAATTTGAATTTTACAAATTTTACAAATCAATTTTCCAAATCAATTTCACCTGTTAAGAATACTTAAAATTAATTATTTATTTATTTAGATTAAATTATATTCTTCAATAAATACATATGTATTTTCATTTTTTTAAATTTATCAATCAGAAAATGGCTACAATGAATATAAGTATCTGCGAACAGTTCTCATACATTAAAAAGTTAATGAATTGGTAATTACTTTTAAATAACTATTTGGTATGCAACTTTGCAAGAAATGAAATTTGGAATTTCTCAACAATTCATTTACATTTGATTTGATTTTTTTTACAAAAACATACTTCAAAATACTTTATTTGTAAAAAGGTTTAATTGACCTGCGAAAGGGTGAAAACCTGTACATCTATATGAATGTTCATTTGACAGAGATCAGTGTAAATAATTTGACAATTAGAATCAAATTCATTTTACATGAAAATGTAGTTTCTGTGAATTTCCTACCTGAATAGATCTGTGATTGTTCACTTACAATTTCTGGTATTACAGTTTCTGGTATGGGTTTCGTAAACAGTAGTGCAGTTATCTGGTTTGGCTATGATTGTTTGAGATCTTATTGTGTGCGAATCTCTGTTCTGCTCGAAATCTTCGAATAACAACTCATCTTTGAATGGACTTATCGCTACTAGCATATGACTCATCCAGTTGTCTTTTAAAGAACTATCTTATACTTCTGACTAAATGTACATGTTTCAGAGAACAATGCAGTCGTTTATTTGCAAGTTGTCGAGTATAGTTGCACATTCATTCGTCATTTTCTGTCTGCTTTTTGTTAATTACTGAAGCATGACGTAATATACTACACTATTTGTACTATGAAAGTATGTTTTCAAAATTGACGTAATTGCTTTCGAATTTCGAATGAAATTAATATTGTTACATTTTATCAGTGTCATTTAGTTTTTATTATCAATTAAGAGGTAAACAAAGTCCTTGTAAATGAAAAAATATTGTTATTTAAATGCAGCGAGTGTTTCGCTAAAAAATATATTTTCCACAAAATGAGAAATTAATGATTTTTTTTCTTTTTCGTTAACAGAAACAATAGTGCAAAATATTTTTTAACATAGTTAATTGAAAGTATTGGTAAAACTCATAATTAACTTATTTACAATTGCATACCTTATTACGCATTAAATATTTTAGAATTTCACGTATCTTGTTTAAAATTTCTGTATGATGTTGCAAGTTTTAGAATGAGTGGTACCATGTTGTGTTACCAACGATAAGTACTGGAAATCTACTTGAGTTTTATGATAGATTATCTCGATAAAAATGTCGGGAATTGATGATCGGTAGTTGCCGTTTCTGCTATGAAAAGTTCATATTTATTGAGGACGTAGCCTTCTCGATAATACAAAGATGGGGTTTTTCAGTAGTCAAAAACGCTAGATAAAAGATCATTCTAGGCCCCAGTCGCCCTCGCAAGTCTTATTTTTACGTTTACGAGATGTAGTTTGCATTATTCTAAAGCATAAAGCTGCGCTCGTGCTATTTTCATAAAGCTGCGACAGCTACATGCTTCTGAATAATGCAAATTACGCCTCGTAAACGTAAAAATAGGATTTCTGAGGGCGACTGCGGCCTAGAATGATCTTTTATCTAGCCCTTTTGAAGATTAAAAAACCAGTCTTTGCTTTTTCGAGAAATGAGAAGGAGCATCCCTCGGGATGGAATCCTGGAAACGGGTCTACCCCTTAAATCAACAAATTACTCCTAGCCATAGTTGCCGGATTAAGACTTGTGTCCTCACTCTAACTTCCTCTTCAATCGCACTATTTCGGTAGTGGCAGAGAGAGAGGGCAACTTCTCCCCCTCAATTCCTGCTATCTCCCCTCATCTGGCGACTATACTCCTAGTCATGTTCATGGAACTAACAACGTCATACATTTCTCAATAAAATAATAATCATCAGATTGCAGATTGCAGATGTTCATAGAAATTCTGATTTTTTATCAATTCACTTGTTAATTTTATTTCGCATAGATATTGGTTGCATCGTATTAACTTCCATAAATGTATACTAATATTTGCTGATGTTTATGCTCCAGTGCATTTTACAGTAAAATTAAAAAAAAATGTTTAAGATGCTAGAATAAATCTTCATTGATACAAATGTTGTCGAAGATAATATATTATTTGTTTCCAACAGTTAGTGTCGCTGAGCTCCTAATAAAATCGACTGTTCAGAATTGTCGTAACATGTCCACTGGAATTTGATCGTACTAAACGAAACGAAAGAGGCTTTAACCTTTGATATCTTTCAGTTCATTAAGAATTCTTTTATGAGAATGGTTTTTCTATGTTTTGTCTCAACATGAACATCACTCAATTTACATAAGTGGCTACAACGTTCCGTATTCGTTCAAATCGAATCTCATACTAGTTTGTTAAATGTTATATTTAAATCTTATTAATATCTAGACTCTAGACTATGAATTTTATGGATGTACATTATGCAAATAAAATTGATAATTGTATAAAAATCGTTTGTGTGGGTTCGAGGGGGGTTAATTGTCTCTATGTCTATGTAGAAAATGTGTCTCTTCTATCAATAATATTAATAAATTGAGAGAAGAACGTGACCGCATTCTCAACCTTTAACGCTAACCGTACCGAGCACAAAATGCGACTGCTACACATTGTTTTATAAAAATGACAACACTGAATTTATTTAAATTTCTTGCAATTTCTATGACAATATGTGCTTGAACGAGAAGAAAATCTAATAATTTCTAATGGAAGCATCTTTATAATTTCGAGAATTAGAAAATAAAAAATGTAAAACGTCGTGGTACGGTTAGTATTGATTCATGTAATACTTTTCAGAAACGTAACTGGCATATTGGGGTCTTTCCAGACCCCTCCATCTTCCTAAGAGTATAAAAACGGTTGCCTATGTGATACTAAATGGATATCTTTGAACACTTTGTTTTTACACAATGTCTAAAACTTTTATCATACTATTAATTGGAAATCCAGTTTACAAAATGATAAAATCTAAAATGGACTAGTTAGATTCATGAACGACCTTAGTATACTATCCAGTCAGCAAAATTTGATTGTGCAGATTAAGTCCCAATGTCTGCAATTATACTTTGCGAGCAAAAGGCGGTGATTTTGGTACCAAGACATGTTTGGAACAGGATTTGGTCTTTGGTTGGTCCGAGTTTGCAGACCAAAACTGTCGCCAATAACCGAGCCAAATGCGGAAACAGTTTTCATACATAATTAGGCGTGCAAATTAGTTCTTTCCCCTTTTTTCCAAATCTGTCTGGTGACTTCCAATCTTGCTGCCAATTTGTCTTGCGTCTGGGTCGGATTTTCGTTGATCAATTCCTCTAACTCACCGTCATCGAACTTTCTCGGCGCACCGGAATGATCGTCGTCTTCCAAATGAAAATTTCCAGCTTTAAATCTTTGGCACCACTTTTTGCATGTTCTGTAAGATACAGCGTTCTCTCCCAGTGCCGCACAAACCATTTCAGTAGCTTCAACAGCTGATTTGCTAAGCTGGAATGCAAAGAGTAAGCAGTGACGCAAATGATGCTTCTCGCACGCCGTATTGCTTGAAATTGTTGCGTAGGATTGGAAACTCTTAGAGCGCTCATCGCGATTCTTCTTAAAACTAGAAGAACGCTCTTTCAGATGGCACGAAAATCGGGAAGCAATTCGAATTCAGTCAGAAGTTATGATCGTAGAAAAAAAGGGGAAGGAACTTATTTGCACACCTTAATACAAAGTTAATGAATTTATAAGAATTTTTAAATAAGTATTTGATGCGCATCTTTACAAGAAATAAAAGTTTGAATTTCTTAACAATTCATTTACATTTGATTTGATTTTCTTTTTCACAAGAACTTACTTAAAAATATTTTATTTGTGAAAGGTGAAATTGATTTGCGAAAGAGTGTATTTATTTACGTACGAGCTATCAAACGAAATCAAGAGCAGATTGCTTACTGGGGAATTAAGGATAAATCCTTCTATTGTCACTGAAATTTTTTATATCGACTAGTCGTTTTCATGACGATCGCAGAAAATCGACAGTAATCAGTTCTCACGGTTTTTATGGCTCCGCGAAAGTATCGAGAACTGTTACAGTAACGTCGTGGAGGGATACACCTCCGTTACTCCTACAACTACTTCATTCATAACACCCCCTACTCCGCGAACTACAGTCGACTATTCTTACCTGAACTTGTACGTGGAACAACATATGCGAGTTGTCTACCAGTGCGTGTCAGGACACGCATGTCGCTTTTACCATTGCCTTTTTTGAGCGGCGAAGACGCCGATGGCGGAACGTATCGGCTCCGCCGTTCCTGTTTAACAGGAAATCATTTCTGTCTCTGTCAGTCATCGTAATATTTTCGAAGTATCGACACGTGTAAGCGTGATCGGATTGCCACGTATATCACGATTAGTCACGCCCTGGGAACATGTTTTCCGTCTCCGGCTTCTGACACAAATAATTACGAAATAATTCCCACCTCATTGTCGAGCGACGTCCCGCGCGATTAGACTGCTGATCTTTATGCTAAATGAAAATCTATGCTACGGAAATCTTTTCATCATCTTGGAAAATTGTTTGCATTCATTCCAAACCACAAGAGCTACAGTGACTCCCATTAATATTCGGACGCTCTTTAAAAAAACGATAACTTTTCAAGTATTGGACTATACGATTTGAACTTTTCTGGGAAGCTAGAGCAATCAGTTTACTACAACTCTTGGCAAAAAGTTTCCGATCGGAGGCGTTGATACGGATTTTACAGAAAACATTCATGCTTTGGAAGTATAAAATATTACTTTACGTAGTTAAAACTGATGGGAAATTAAAAGGGGCTTATTAAAGAATGACAAACAACAAAATAACATAAGCTTCCATTTATTATAACAACGAAACGAGAAAATAAACGAAATGTTTATATGCACTAGCGGCAACTCATGTCGGGCGTAGATACTATTTCTGTTTCTGGTTCGAAAAAAACGTCGACGTTCATAACTTCAAAGGGTGGTTTCTCAAGATAAAAGTCTGCTCTATCGCGTGATATTGTTCGATTTTACGCTGGGCTCTTATTTTTTAAGATAAACAGAAAAATATCCTCACAAATTGGTGCAAAAGTGGTGTCTCTCCATCTTTAACGATTGTTTAAACATGTTTAAACATTCATAACGTATTAATATTGGATATCCTTGTATTCAGGAAAGTCTACAAAACCTTTTGCTGCAAAGAACAATTCAATATCTTTTACAATAACATCAGAATATTTGTTTAAAGTTGAAAAATATGTTTTTTTCAAAATCATGTTTTTGAAAAACTGTGCGTGTAGGGGAAAAATTAAGGGCAGATTCGGAATCTGCGCAAAAAACTCTATAAGAATCATCGAACAGTAATTGTTGAACAAAGGTGTTGGACAGTGTAAATTGAATCGGAAACTTTCTTTCAGCAGTTCTATTAATCGGGAACTTTTTTCCTTGTAACATTTTGTTCATTTTCTCGTTTCTTTGTTGTAATAAATAGAAGCTCGTGTTATTTTGTTGTTTGTCATTCTTTAATAAGCCCCTTTTAATTTCCCATCAGTTTTAACTCCATAAAGTAATATTTTATACTTCTAAAATATGAATGTTTTCTGTGTAAAATCCGTGTCAATGCCTCCGATCGGAAACTTTTTGCCAGGAGTTGTACAGGTTGTGAAAAGAAATTTTTTCAGAAATTGCATTTGGTCGGAATTGTAGATAAAATACTAAGTTACATTTTACAAATTTAAAAAATACGTTTTGTAGATCTGTGTCCATTGTATGCATTGTGAAAATTTCGTCGAAATCTGTCGATGCTGAGAAAAATGACAGACATCGAAAGATGTAAGAATTCTTAGATTTATTGCAGTTAGAGACCGAAAATCGTGAAAATTTGTAATTTTTACCATCTTTAAACGATTGTAACTCATTGCAACATCGACCGATTTTGACGAAATTTTCACAATATGTTTAATTGATACAGATCTACGAAACCTGTTTTCTAAATTTTCCATATAAGCCCACATAAAAAAGTTGCAAAATACAACTTATAGAATTTTCATTTCAACTCCGACAACTTGCAATTTTTTCCAAACATTTTTTGTCACGTTGTGTAGCAATCCAATTGTTCTTACTTCTAAAAAGAGTCAAATCGTATGGTCCAATATTAAAAAAGTTATCGTCTTTGTAACAGTGACCGAATATTAGTGGGAGTCACTGTATACGTAGACACTTCTTTTCTTAATAATCGTAACAGGGTGGAAATAGTATAAAAATATTTTTTAAATTGTTCTGATGTTTTATTAGTTTTTATCAGTCTAGTCACAAATTTTTTGAAATTCTTTCCAAGTTGTTTACTTTTTGTGCAGACACGAAAAATTGGGATTTATTAAGAAATTATAATTTTTATAGTGATACTATGGTAGTTTCAATAATAGTGATTTTTATTTTGATATAAACAATAATTTGTGTTGCCTAATTTTGTGACGAACATTCAATTGTTTGCACAATTTGTTTATATTGAAATGATTAGTCTCGAGATGCAAGGCGAAGCTTTAATAGTCACTTTTCGACAATCTAAGACGAACTGGAGTTTTATTTTATGAGTGAAACAAACCGAACGAGGATCCTTGGAAATCTTCTATTTTACTCTTTTTCGATTATCTTTGAATGCAGTAAAAGCATGAATATACGGCATTCACGACGTAAAAATAGACGACGATTCCTTAACGACTTCTCTGCACTTTTGCTTCGGATAACCCATCGCAAATAAGATACCACTTTATCTTTCTCCGAATTGATAATGCATAAAATACATATATTGACACACTGTACATTTTTTTTAGCATAGGCACGTATTTGCCACCCACGCACAGATTGAAATCGAATTATTATCGTTGTTAAACTGTGGATCTTTGTGCAAACTAAAAATCGTTTGTATCACAATTACAAGAATAGTCAGTCAAATAAAAATTGTTAAGAGAAAAAGTCCATTTTTCATTTAACTCGCTGTTCTTGTAATTGATACAAACAATTTTTAGTTTGCACAAAGATGTAGCGTAGACTGCGGATATTATTAATTTATGGCAAAACTGAGTAGGTGAAGCATAAAATGAATTGAATATGAGATAAAGTAAATTTTAATGGATTGTAAATAATGTACCAGCAATATACAATTTATTTTATTCTTCGCCTACTCAGTTTTGTCATTTGAAATTCATATTTTTCATTAACACTGAACCTACCGTCACCGGTCAAAATGATTGGTTCCAGATTATTTATTTTACGATTATTGATAGAATAAAAATAATTTGATAAGAAATGATTGCATAGATATCTTTAGTGGAGCACACATTACAATAGGAGCTGCACAAAGTCTAAATAAAATCAATCTTGTCATTTTTATAAGGGAACATGTACCAATTACTTTTAAGGCTCGGTAGGTTTAGTGTTAACAAATCTGATTATGAATGTTTCGTACCTCAATAAAATGATTCATGAAAGAATTGTTTCAAACCTCGAAAGTGAGAATAAAAATTGTATAAAAAGATTAGAAGTTGTAATAGGATTATTACTTGCCACACGTGTGATGCTATCGTTCGTAATTACACCATTATTAATTGTATCCTTACCAAGAGGAAATTCTCCTTCACGCTTCCATTGTAACCGACTGTATTCATGAACTGACTGATCTTCTAACAATCTTCTTCGTCCTCGTTAATCGAGCAGCTCGCCAAGTCACAAATTAATTGCATTAATTACTGATGTCTTAAACTCAAACAATTAAAGCAGATGTGCCAATTAATATATTTAGTTAGGGCATAACGCACTTCTTGAGTACGCTAACATTTGTTACAAGACAGCGCATTTTATGCATTTATAACAAAAATGAGCAGGTGTAATTTCGAATTGTAAACAAATTAGAAGAATTTAAATATACTGTGTTATTATATTATTTTCAAAAAGTAAATTTCTATTTCACTCCAGACTGTTGCAATTCGGGTAGAAAATTTTTATTTTGCATAAAGATCCGCTGTCTATTCGTTACTAATGCACATTCCGAAATGATTAATCCTTTGCACTCCTTTGTCGAGTGTAGCGATTGCAATCCCGCGGGATTGATGCAGGATTTATTTCAATCCCGCGGGGTCCCGCGGATGAGATAAGATGAGATAACCATCTTTAATCATGGTAGTCAAAATTTATTAACAAAATACAAACAATATCTAAATCTACATAAATTAAAATTAAAATAAATCTCTCTTTGGAAAACAAACTGTAATTGAAATATACATATACGTATATGCATTTGTGTATAGGCATTTGTTTTACATTCATTTTCATATTTACTCGAATTTTGCAAATATACTAATATTCCAGTTAAGGCGGTTCGACGTTGTCGTATCCGTTTACGGAGTGCTGCGGCTAAATCAGTGCTAAGAAGAGTAGACTGTTTATCTAATTTTTCCAAAATAAATTTAAAAGTTGTTTCTGCGGTGATCAGAGTTGAATCTCTTCTGCAGATTACTTCAAGTCCCACCGTAATTGGTTCCAGACATAACTTCAAGTCATTTATTTTGGACCACTCTCCATCGGTCAAATATATTTCCGATTCTATGTCGATTAAAGTCTTGCTTACGCAAAATCTTAAGTTGCGAAATCGTTCCACCATACTCGGTAAACTATTCCAACGAGTCCTGCAATCTAAAATTAATTCTAGATTTTTTCCCAGTTCTTCTTGCGCATACTTCTGCAAATAAATATCATTTTTTGTTGGTGACTTTTTAAAAATCTTCACAGCTTTTCTCACTTTCGCAATAAGATCTTTATAATTTGGAACCACTTCTGCAGATGAAAATTTTGTAGTTACCGATAAAGATGTTTCTCCGTCTACAACTTCGTTGTCTTCATCGTCAGTGTCAGACATATTGCATCGTAATCATGGTTCTACCAATGACTTCTGCGCCGAATTTTTTTTGTATAAAACGTCAATAACAGCAAGTTGTATACCGTGTGCATAACAGAGTTGTCGATAGCAAGGTATAAGTCTACCAACTTTTACCATCGCATTCGCTCCATCTGTTGTTATGCCAATAATGTCGTCTTTCATATTTAATTCGAAGTTTTTTAAACGTTCCTCGACCATCTTGACGCAATCCTCTGCCGTACATGAACCATGGATTCGAATCAAACCGAGATTAAAATATTTATTTTGATAATGTACATTTATGTTTAAGTATCTCCTATTTTCTCGAGATGTCCATTCATCAAATGTTAAAGCAAATTTTTGGTTTTCATTATGCAGTTTAGTGAATTTTCTTATCATATCCATTTTTACGGAATCTGCAAATGTAAGAACCATGGATCTTATTGTATTCGGAGATGTTGGAAGTTTAAAACCATATTTTATAAATAAATTTCTTGGGTCTACAGATTTGCAGAAAACGTTAAATGTTAAACCATCTTTAGCAACCATTCGTGATACCATTGTCTCCATAGAATTTTCTTTAACGAAAAAGCTGTCAATTGTCTTGGCTCTTTTTGTTGGTATAACATTTTGGTAATTATCGACAACTTGTGGTTGGAGTGGTGCTTGTGATTCGTTACAAGAATTCGTCCTGAATAATGATACTTGTAATTGGGGTTTCTTTAATGCAATGCAATTTGGCAGTTTGAGCAGAATCACTTTTCACAAAATAATCCCAAAGAGTTTTACTGGTGTATTCTTTTTTACTATCGCACATCAATTCTTTACTGGACATTGTACTTGCACAATGCGAACTGTAATAATAGATCGACAAACAAATACGTGGCACGCTGTTTCACGGTTCTGCGCTCTTCGCTTTTGCCAGTGGCACGGCAACGGAAAAAGTGAAGAGCGCAGAACCGCGAAACAACGAATCATCGAAATAGTTCATCGTACGCGACGTCATTCGCGAAATTTTGTTTATACGCATAGTCCCGCATCACCTATTTGAGAAATGCGGGACCAAGAAATGACGCGGGATTGCAATCCCTAGTCGAGTGTGACGCGACATCAAAGAAAGAGAAATGTAAATAAAACGGGTTCTTATATGTATTTGGTTCTTTATTTATTTAATTGTCTTATTTTTTAGTTAAAAACAAATATAAGTTCGACAAGGATAAATTACAACAAAGTTTGTATGTGTGTGTGTGTAATATTTAATATAATTAGTAAACAAAATTGTTTAAAATAAGTAGCAGTCAAGGACCTGTCCTTTGAACTAAATTTCAAATGAAACACTTAAAATAGTAGGGAGTTTTTGGAAAGAAAATTGAAAAATAATTCGGAGTTCAAAGGGCTAAATCGTTAGTAATAGCTTTGTTTGTTATTCAGTCGGAAAATATTTTTCAAAGTATTTAGTAATAAATTAACTCTTTATATTGATCGTACAAATGTTAAATAAACTTAGAATAATTTCTCGGCGCTACGCTTTCAATCAAATTCTTCACTATATAGCTATTTTGTAAGACTCAAACGTGTCGATTCGGATTTGAATCTGTTACGTCTGCTATAGACTTGTTTTCTATAAGAGGTGTTTCGTCCTAGATTTAGTAATAAAATTGTTAATGCTTTCGGGGCACGGGTTCGATCATTTGTTACTAATTTATAAAGCCATTTTGCAAATTACTAAAGTAATTCCGACGTTTCGATCTACATTCGGATCATCTTCAAGGGTTACTAGAATTGCGTCTGTGAATATTTTATAACAAATTAAGGATATTTTGAAATTTAAGAATACATAACAGAGAAAGGGAAAAATGCTGATAATAAATCTACTCGCTAGCTTTGCGATGAACATTAATAAATTCGACGTGACACTGTAATACATGTTGAGTGCATGCCGGTTATCGAGATACCGATGTAAACAGTAAACATTAGGCAAGAACGTATAAGATCATAGGTCGAAGTATATCAATCAATATTAGGCGGTAAATTTAAAATTACATTGAAACGCAATAACACTTTCCATACCACTTGTAACTGCTTATCTACCATATCTATGAATTTATGGTAATTCTTTGGCATTTGCCTGTCCATGAAATAACCACAAACTGCTCAAGTTGTATGTGAAAACAATACTGATGTTAAATCGTTGAAGCAAAGAAAAGTTTTATTTGGAAATTTCATCGTGAAACATTACTTATTCAGTAATGCTGCGTAATATTACTGTATCTTAGGTGTTTCATATCTAAGATTTACGCAACGGTGTTTAATCATACGAAGTGTTACCAACAAAATCCTTTGATGTAAATTCACTTCTTCATCAACCACTTTTGCATTCTCAAAATCAAATCTATGGTCAAATTCTATTGAATGTCTCGTCAAGGCAGTATGTTGAGATGGAGGTAAGAAAATGTTATGTTTATGCTCTTTAATTCGCGTTTCCAAATATCTGGCCGTTTGCCCAATGTAAACTTGACTACATCCCATACATGGTATTGAGTAAACTGTATTGCAACTCTTGGACAGTGGTAACTTGTCCTTGATTGTTGGAAACCAATTTTTTAGATAATGTGGAATTTTAAAAATATGGTGTGTTCCTACTTTTCGAAATATTCTTTTTATGTCGTTAGAGATGTTTTCAACATAAGCAACAACCACGGTATTTTTCAAACTAATTGACCTCATTTTTCTTAGTTTTTCCTCTTTTTGTTTTTCAATTAATGGAAGGTGATATATCTCAAAGATACGTTCTTTGATGATATTGGTTGTAAAACTGACAGGGTAACCGTTATGTTTTAGAATACTTTTTATTAACAATAAATTGTTAGGTCTAAACTCTGGATCAGAGAGTAGGATAGCACGATCTATCAATCCTTTAATTAAGCCCACTTTATGTTGCGTGGGACGGAATGAATAAAAATTCAAATATCTACCTGACCAGCTAGATTTGTGAAACCAATTGGTTTTTAACCTTTTTTCTGCTCTAATTACACCGATGTCAAGAAAGTTAAGACTCGAGTTGTTTTCAATTTCATGTGTGAATTGAAGTATTTCATGGAAGCTATTAAATGTGTCCAACATAACTTGCAGATGCTCTGGTTTTATGCATGCGATGATATCATCTACATACTTTTTGTAAAATACCAATTGAAAATGTAATTTTGCTATTGAAACTTCCTCTAACTTTTCCATAACTAAATTTTCTATAACCGGGGATATTGGGGATCCCATCGCTGTCCGAAAAACTTGTTTGTAATAAATTTCATTAAACGCAAAGACGTTAGCTTCCGATACAAATTTTTCTGCATGGAGAAACTCGTCATGCTGAATCGTGGTGTGTTGTTTAATTTCATCCTACCGATAGTATTACCACCTGTAATGCTAGGTCAATTGGTATGTTAGTGAACAAAGATGTAACATCAAGCGATACCAACAATGACGAATCATCAGAAATTTCGACTGTTCTAATTTCTTTGACAAATTGCCAGCTGTCAACGGTGTGGTAAGGGGATTTCCCAATTACTATTGATAAGGTGTATGCTAAGAACTTAGAAAACCTGTAAGTGGGACTACCTATCGAAGACACAATAATTCTTCAGGCTAACGTTTCTTTGTGTGTTTTGGGCAAAGCATAAGCCCTAGGTACTACAGCATTGTGTGTTTTCAGTCTTTTACCTAGTTGTTCTTGAAATGATAGAGTTGGCTTCCTTTTCAAAAGTACAAGTGTACTGAAATTGACTAATTTTATAAGTATTGATATCATTCAACATTTTTAACACTTCTGAATTATAGAAATCTTTATCCACTATTACTGTGTAGCGTTACCCTTATCTGACTCGAGTAACAATAGATTACTGTTCTGCTTTAAAAACTGTTGCATTTCTTTTATTTCAGAGGTAGATAACCATTTATTGCTCGGCTTTTGCACATGTGTGGTGTAATTCATAATTTTATTGATTATTTTCATTCTGGTTGAGGTTTGAATGTTGTTACTGCCTGTAATTTTCGTTAAACAAAGAATTTAGTGTACCATGTGGTATGCTACTTATCGGCCATTTTGAAGGTCACCTAACGTTTCGCTCCATAGTGACTTATTTCGGTTCTAAATTGCTCCATTGAGAGTGCGCGAATATCCTACCTCAAGGACAAAGATCTTGAAACACTTAATTTTCTTAAGTGAGAAAGCCATGACGTGGAGACTTGCTCTCTGCCGAGAACCATATTGACACATTGTTTCCGACTGCCATTTCGTTGCATAATGTATAATATAACTGCGCCGCGAGATTGCTGCGAGTTTTATTTTAATTAAATGTCTGCATTAAGCTGATTCAGTTTTGCAAACGATAATTGCACATGCGGTCGCTTTTTGTGCGACGTAATCTGAAATTGAAGAAATTAATTGCGGAATTTATGTTCCGCGTGGTAAAACTCCAACGATTATGCATGCATGAATTTAATACATTAAATTAATATTTCGCATAATGAAAGTAATAGAAGAAATCACGATTTTTATTAAATCAGCTTTTTTCGAAGTCTGCGAGTGCTATACATACAGTGACTCTCACTAATATTCGGACACTCTTAAAAAGACGACAACTTTTTTAATATTGAACTGTACAATTTGACATTTTTTGAGAACTTAGAACAAGTGGTTTTCTGAACAACGTGACCAAAATTTTTGAAGACAATTGCAAGTTGTCGGAATTCCAGAGAAAATACTGAAACTTGTAATTCGCAAGAAAAAATTGCAGTTTTTCACGATTTTCGGCCTCTAACTATTTGGTTGGCAAGAAAATAATTTCGGTATATTAAGGTGACATAGCGCCGAACTTTTTATTCAAGCAATGAACTTTAATGAATAAGATATTTTCCCTTTTGTTCGACGATCTTCTGCCGAAAAGAATAAATAAGAAAATATTTTATTCGTTAAAAGTTCGTCGATTGAATAAAAAAATTTGGTTTTACTTCACCTTAAATACCGAAATTACTTTCTTGCCAACCCAATACAATAAATCTGTATATAAATAAATTTGCCGCGTAACCCGATTTCGATGAAACTATCACAATGGGTATAATTTACATGTGTCTACAGAACGTATATTTTAAAATATCGGCAAATATAGGCCCACATAAAAAAGTTGTAAAATGCAACTTTTAGTATTTCCTCTACAAATCCGAACAATTCCAATTTTTGGAAAAATTTCTGTTCGCGTCGCGTAGAAAATTAATTGCTCTAACTTCTAAAAAAAGTTCAAATCGTATGGTCCAATATTAGAAAAATTATTGTTTTTTTAGAATGTCCGAATATTAATGGGAGTCACTGTACAGTATAAATTCATTTGTCTAGAATTGTACATGGAATGCAATTATTCGTATGCTTCTGCCGTGATAAAACATGTACATGTAATACATGTAGCGTATGCTTGTAAAGATTGTTATAATAATATTATTATGTCGTGGAAGAAACCTTTGTGGGATATTTTCGCCGACCATTTCGTTGAAGAGAATGCTGTTCTTAATTTACACAATGCGTATCAGTGATTGAGATTCTCAGGCCTCTAAGAGGATCGATGCTCGATTAATTAATTGATTGAATCCTGATCGAAAGTAACTGACGTATCATAAATGTTGATTGATAGAGATCTGTACTCCCAATTCACGAGATGGCTCGCAGTTGATATGAAACACTTACCGGACTAGAAGAATAAGGCAGGCCCGTGCAACTTCTTGTCCGCTTCACTACTCCCACTACCAGTGTATCGGTTCCCCCTCTCTCAACTATTCCATATTGCCCTTACCTTGCTTTGCGAGGATACTGAGGATACTGCCTTTTATGTATACACTTCCCGTTTGCGCCAGAGTTGTGCAGAATTACAATTGAATTACTCCAGGAATTATAATTGCAAAGTAATTGAATTACATTGTAATTCAGTCATATTGTAATTTATAATTCAGATCTTCATTCAATTAAATTACAATGTAATTCGTAATTGCAATTGGAGTACAATAATAAAATACTTTGTAATTAAATTACATTGTAATTCACTCATATTCTAATTTAGAATTCAGATCTTCATTCAATTAAATTACAATTAAATCACAATGTAATTCGTAATTCCAATTGGTGTTCAATAATAAAATACTTTGTATTTAAATTACATTAATAACAAATTACGAGGACGGGGAATAGAAAATACGCCGCATAGCCAGGAGATAAGTGTATGAAAGAAAAAAAGAAAAATATATCCCACTTCCACAAAGTTGTGGGCTATAATTTAGACAGCTGTATTATCATTATATTGTATTTCAATTACACAATAATTGAATTAATTGAAAGGTTTGAATTATGAAATTCAGTTACGACATAGTTAAATTACTATATAATTGAAATACAATGCAATTGAATTAGCACAACTCTGGTTTGCCCAACATTCTACACTCCAGAGGAGTATGGTGGAGAGATCCTAGGAGTAGCGAGAAGAATCGCCCGTGACTCGCGAGCTGCCAGTTGTCCATGCCTGATCTAAGAAAATCCCTCGGGTCCGTCCTGTTTCTTTTTTTTTTTTACCGCACCGGACGTAGAGAAGGACAATTTATTGCGACATTTCTACCACTGAATACAGTAGTTCAAATTATATTGTGTTCAGAGAAGAGTTGGGCAAAAATTTAATCAACGATTAACGAATAAATGTCTACTTCAATTGTTAATCGCAATTAACAATTAATCTCTTAGTTTAATAATTAATTGCGTTCAACGATTAAACACTTATTAATCGTTAATTGGGAATAACGGTTAAATTTCTATTTTAGTCGTTAATTGCAATTAACGATTACATTCCTTTCATTTTTTTTCTTTCCTTTCCACAATGTTACTAACATTCTCGTTATTCACTATATTCTGTAATACTCTGTAATGTACTTTATGTTGTAATAAATCTCATAAGAGATTTCCTTAAAAAAAACTATTGAAAATAAACATGTTCTTGTTGAAATACATATATTATTATTTCTATCTATTCTCCATCCATTCTCTCCTCCCTCTCTCTGTGTCTCTCTCTCTCTCTCCCTCCTTATTACAATTTATGGATAGACTGTATGGCGATTAACTTCAACAATTGATTAAATCAGTCTCCGATTTATCGATTATTTCTTTCTTCAATCAACGATTGACGATTATCTTCATCAATCGATTGAATCAATCGTCGATTTTTCGATGATTTCTTTTTTAATCGTACACATTAATCAATCAATATTGAATAAAATTTTAATCGATTAATGCCCAACTCTGGTTCAGAGTCATTTTATTAACCCTCATCCGTCCCTTGTGTGAATTTGACACAGTTTTCACGTAATAAGCTATACTGTTCTTTTATTTGTAGATAAATTTGCCCGAAACTGCGCGACTTATATTTTTTTAATGCGAAACACATAACACCGAAAAACCTAAGATGTAAATGTTAACTCATCAATTTGAATAAAAAAACATCGAAAAATAACTGTTTACCTTGTTATATCGTCGAGTTTTGACCACTGTGTTAATTTGATAACGAGGGACAGATTCAATTCGTGAAATGAGGGACGGATGAGGTTTAAGAAAATTGCCACAAATAAGTTGGTGAATGTCCCGTAAGAAAATAATGGAAAATCAACAAATTTTGTAATTGGATTAGTAGTGGTTCACACCACGATCTGGGGAAAATAGTATTTTAAATAGTAAATAGTAAATAATCCTATTTATTTTAAAGTATGTGTATAACTTTAAAAATAAAATATCTTGTATGATGCAGTAATTTTTGGAAATAAGATAATTTATTTGAGGCAGTAATTTTTTGAAAATAGTATTTTATTTGAAGAATATTGAACATATTTGTATTTTGTCTTTAGTTTCAATTTCAATTTTAAATATTATTGCTGACAATAATGGTTTGAATTCAATAGATTTATGAGTCAAAAAGTAAAATATATTATTTCGTGTTTCAGATTGTTAAAATAGAAATATTTTATTTTGCGAATAAAATTGTTGGAATAGAAATATTTTAGTTTGAGGTTCAGATTGTTAGAATAGAAATATTTTATTTTCGAAATTGTATATCTTATTTAAAATAATATATTTTTTAAGCAAAATAAAATCTAAAACATTAAATAGTATTTGAAATATTTGTTTCGCCAAATAATGCCCGTCTCTGTTCACACCGATATACCGCAGTGGAGAGGATAGGCAATTTTCTTAGATCGTAAAGCTCTCGGTTTCTTCTATCAAGGTTTTACTGTGCTTACATATTTCTTGACATTAGGTT
Organism: Lasioglossum figueresi; assembly: GCA_028455805.1. Lineage (NCBI taxonomy): Eukaryota > Metazoa > Arthropoda > Insecta > Hymenoptera > Halictidae > Lasioglossum > Lasioglossum figueresi. The sequence continues at coordinate 17,602,439 of CM052192.1, read as the reverse complement.
TACAGAGCACTGACAGTGACTACGTTACTTTATAAAAATGACAAGAATATGTCTATACAAATGTTTAGCCATTTTTTAATTATATACCTAAAACAGTAAATTTATTAAATAATTCTCGGATGCATCTTTATCTTGATGAACGTAATATAAAAATATTTGAATCCCGTAAATCTAGTGTTAAGAGTAGCTAATATACAGTTACTCGAATTAATATTCGGACGCTCTAAAAAAGACGATAACTTTTTAAATATTGTGCTATGCGATTTGAACTTTTTTGGAAAGCTAGAGCAATTAGTTTACTACAGGATGTGAAAAGAAATTTTTTCAAAAATTGCAATTGATCGGAATTGTAGAAAAAATACTAAAAGTCGCATTTTACAAATTTTTTATGTGGACCTATATTGAAAATTTAAAAAATATGTTTTGTAGATCTGTGTCAATTAAACATATCCTGAAAATTTCGTCAAAATCGGTCGACGTTGCAATGAACTACAAACGTTTAAAGATGGTAAATATTGCAGATTTTCACGATTTTCGGCCTATATCTAAGAATTCATACATCTTTCAATGCCTGTCATTTTTCCCGCATCAACCGATTTCGATGAAACTTTCACAGTGCATATAATTGACACAGACCTACAAAACGTACTTTTTAAATTCTCAAAATAGGCCCACACGCACACATAAAAAAGTTGTAAAATGCAACTTTTAGTATTTTTTATACTATTCCGATCAACTGCTATTTTTGAATAAAAAAATTCGCAACCTGTAGAAAACTAATTGCTCTAGCTTCCCAAAAAGATTCAAATCGTATTATACAATATTTAAAAAGTTATCGTCTTTATTAGAGCGTCCGAATATTAATTCGAGGAACTGTATGTCTTTTTAACCTCTTAACTGCGAAATTTAGTTTTAAAAATTCCCGACTGAGTGCGGAATTAAAATCAAGCATTGACAAGTATCCACGTCGAACGCAGAGCAACTGGTCCTATTATAAATTTTACGAAAAACGAGGAAGAATTACATTTTTATTTGATAAAAAATTAACAATTCATTCTTGACAAGGTTATTGTTATTGCACCGCAATAGAGAATTCTGGATTAACGCGTATACACGACGAACGCAGTTAACTGGTTAAAATTGAGGTCAGCTGTAAAACAAACTGGAAACCGAAGAAAGGCTTGTTAAAATTCACATCGCGAAGTTCGCATCCGTTGCATCCACCATAAAATTGTAAGTCTCCGATCAGTGTACGTCCGAACGCTGGACGCTCGTTTATGATCTCGGTAAATCAATATGAAGTAACGACTATACCGTTTCAAAGGAAAACGTGTTCTATTTACTTATATCCTGACGAAATTAGTATTAACGTTTGTCGGGCGTTCCATTAATTCTGTTTTTCATTGGTCTGCGTTTAACATCTTACACACTTGATTATAGTCATCACTGAGCGAAATCACTGCCAGCCAAATAGATCCAGATTTTCTGCGGAATACTTTTCTTCATTCAAATGCACATGACGATAAAAATTGTGGAACATTTAAATAAGTTAAAATAAGTTTTAAAAAGCCTCGTTATTTTTATAAAGCAACGCATATCAGTCATTTTTTTAACACTAATCGTTACAAGCACAAAATGCGAGTGGTATACATTGTTCTGTAAAAACTACGAGACCGAATTGTTTTTAATTTCTCGCAATTTTTACAACAATACATGCTTGAATGAAGTTTATCGAAGAATTTATAATGGAATCATCTTTGTAACTTCGATAATTAAGTGTCGCATACTGTGCGTCGTTAAAAAATAAGGAAAAGTTGAAAATGGTGGAATACTCGGTTCCGACGACGATCGCTTTGTATTAAATTTTTTCCTTCAATCTCAACAGTGAATTACTCCGCGAGGTCAGAATATGCAAGGCTGAAACGTTGTTGACGATGCTACGGTTGACGTTAGTAAACTATAGACTGTAGCCGACATGATAACAAGTTTCACAGTATTTACGACCACGCAACGTCATCGGACCCACCTTTGCAATTCCAGTCGCTTCGACTCAACGTGCTGGATTAATGAAACCGTGCGTTTCGTTCCATTTGACTGGACGGGTCAAAACGACTTGTTTACGATTTTTCATGCCACAATCGTGAAAATGTTTTCGTGAGAAATCCTGTAACCTTGCCGTATCATTTCCATTACAGTTACAGTGATGAAAACGTCTTTATCCTGAAAAAGTCGTAGAGCAGTAAAGAAAATGTATATTTTTTATATGGCTACATTTATTTTAACGCTTAAATATTGATTACAAACGAATCGAATTTTATTCTAGTTAATATATTTTATGCTTAATTACCAATAGATCCAGGAATTATTTAAGCAAAACCAAGCATTTGTACAATTACCACTTCTTTAGAATTAATTCTTTTAGGTATAAAAAGAAACTGGAAGGATAAAGGTAACTGAAAAAATTTGAGGAACTAGATAAAAGTGCAACAAAAACGTACACAAAATTACAGATTAATTGAATTCGTTTCTCTCTTTATAGAAAATTCGACTCAATGATTACGTATACCCGAAGTCACTATCTTTTATTTATTCTTGTCAAAAATTTTTTTCAAAATTTCTTTTACGGCACTCCCCAGGGTTGTTCTAAATAATTAAGAAAAATCTGTGTAAAGTTTGAGCGCTTATACATTAAAATGCGTGTATACATTAAAATAATTCATTTAATGCTCATAAAATCGTTTTTCGCGAATATCTTCTAAGTTATTTACCGCATCGAAAAATATGTTAGACAAAATCTGTAGCTTTGTAAAGGCTGCGTCTTTTATGTTCTATTACTTTTTTTCAAAAAACAAACGGTTTTCGAAAAAATTGAGAAACGCGTCGCATGTTTTAGTTAAAAATAAATATAAAATTTGAGTTTGAGAGAGCTATATTCAGTGTAATTAGTAAACAAAATTGTTTAAAATAAGTAGGAGTCAAGGAACTGTGCTTCAAAGTAAATTTCAAATGAAACACTTAAAATATTGGGTTGGCAAGAAAGTAATTTTGGTATGTGAAATAGAGTGCCCAGTTTTTTTATTCAAGCAATGAACTTTAACACTAGGTTTACGAGATCCGTCAAAATGACGGGTTCTAATATTCTTAATTTACGATTATTCAGATTGTAATGAAGCTTCCCCGAGGAATTATTTACCAAATTTGTTTCTTGGGGTATATACTATTGAAAAAATGGCCAAAAATTTGGACAGACACATTCTTGTAACGTTTATAAAATAATGTGAAATAGTTATATCTAGACCTCCGTAAACCTAGTGTTAATGAATAAGATATTTTCCCTTTTGTTCGATGATTTTATGCAAAAACAAACAAATAAGAACATATTTTATTTTTTAAGGTTCATCGTTTGAATATAGAAATTCGGTTTTATTTCACCTTAAAATACCGAAATTACTTTCTCGCCTACCCAAAAGTAGGGAGTTGTTGGCAACAAAATTGGAAAATAATTCAGAGTGCAAAGGGTTGATATATCGGTCGCGTTTGATACTTGGCAGTGTTAATATTGTAATGATCGAATAAAAATAAACATTATCTGTTAAATATAGTCGCTTAGGAGAGTTTGGAAATTCTCGAAATGTTCAGGTTACGAAAATTCCCCTGTAACCTAACGAAAGCTACATATACTTTGCTTCGTAAGTAAGGGCTGCTGTCGTCCATTTCGTTTTTGGCAGCTGGCGGCTCGATGACCAACTAAAGATAGCTTGGGTGGCGAAAAGTCACTGTCACGAGGCGCTTTTGAAGTCAGCGTTGTCGTTTGTCACCGGCGACAGTGGTTGGTTGTCCAACATTTATATTATACGGGGCAGTTAATGTAATTGTCGTTTATGCGAACTTCGTGGTGACAGTATTAATGATTAACAAGGTTACGCTCCGTAACAGCATTGCGCCGAATCTTATCGTTGTTTATCAATATTTTTGTGCAAAATAACAATGTTCTGCATTAATTGTAACAAAGTATTTCTTCTTTCAATGGTTTTAATAATTCGAAAGTAGCGTAATAATATTCTTAAAATCTTAAAATGTTTGGTCTAATCGTAAAGGTGTTTCATAATTGAAAATATGTATACCTGTCGTAAATTATTTTAAATTACTGAAAGAATAAAGAAATCTAAAGAATTAATTAGTACATATCATCTTATCAATACACTGCAGATTTTATGCATTAAAACAAAATTGCAAAACACTAAAAATATTCAAAAAATTGAAAGATACTGGTGTATTTTTTCCAGTTTATTACAATTAATTAAGGAAATAAATAAATGTAGCTCCTGTAGCTTAAAACTAATGCAAACAATTTGTAGTTTGCATAAAAATCTACAATCGACAATATACTAGAGTGGTAAAGACACGTTGGAAAAGTTAATATATTATTTATTATTAGACCCAATGGTTATATATTTTCGTATATTTTATTGTTGTACTATATTAGTTGTGTATTCTTTGATTCCGTTGTCCGAAGAGAAACGTTAGAAAATATTATTCCCAGCGGACTTTATGTATCTATATAAAAAATGAGTGGCTTTAATTTAAAACAGTAAAATGATTAGAAGAATTTAATAATATTATTTTATTATATTATAGTTTCAACGAATTAGACAGATTCAGAAAGAAAGTGAATTTCTATTTGGCTGTAGTTCGTTGCAATTCGGGTAGAAAATGTTTATTCTGTATGAAGATCCGCTCATAATCGTTACTAGACTGCGGATCTTTTACGAATTTATGTAGAATATAAAATTTGGTAAAATTTAGTAAGATTTTGATCTGTGTGTTTTGGATCTATAAAGGTTGTTCCCATTAAAAATAGGTTTTCATTTCATAACTTTCTTAAAATTTGTCTGTAAAAATTGAAAATTGAATAAACATCCAACGAACGAGAAACGCCAACAGTTATACTTCAAAGTAATTAATAACATTGCTTGAAACGAGTGCAAGCAATTTTTAGTTTGCATAAAAATCTGCAATCGACAATATACTGTAGCGGTAAAGATTAGTATTCGCGTTGGAAAAGTTAATGTATTATTGACCCAATTATTATTTTCTGTTATTTTGTTTGGTTGATGCAATATATGTATATGTATGTATATTAGCTGTGTATTCTTGATGAAATATTCTATTATCCGAAGAGAGACGTTCGCATGCTAGATAAATACAGAGTTATCCACAGAATTGTGACATCAACCGCAGTTCTCGTAACCGGAGAGACAGAAAAATTTTCTTGAAATGTCTGTGGACTACATGCGATATTACGTTGGGTTTTATTATCGTACTCATCGATGCGTGATAATGTACCGTGTACTATAAAAAGATAGAATAACGCGTGATTTATCTGCTTTCTTAATATCATATAGCACTTACCCGTGTTGTTAGCATCTGCTTTACGATGTGTATCTAAAACGTAATATAACTTCTATATAATATGAAGCGGTAGTTAATGAGGCGATGTTTATGAGATATAAACGGGAATTTCTATAAACTCCTGTACTAACCACGTAAGAAAATTCAGCGTTACCCATTTTTTTAAAGAATGCTAGTAACGTATTAAGCGTTAATAACGATTATGATCATGCCATAAAATTCATAGCTTCGGTTAACGTTCGAATAATAAAATATTCGTGTTACGATAAAAATTAAAAACCTTTTTAATCGTTCGTATCTTTTGAAATTGAATTTTTATTGTATATTTCATTTAAAATTTAAAATCGTACAATTTGTGTATTGTTGAGTAATATATTAATCTACGTATATGTCAGGAAGTGAGTGTTATTAAAAATTGTGGTTGCATAACTTTAGAGAGTAAGTAAATATATGTCATTTATAGTTATGTTGTGTAACTCTTTACTAGCCGTTATATAATACATGTTAATAATAAAAATGCACGTTCGCGACGAGCATTATCTAAAATTTTGTTTGGAAAAGCGATTGAGGCGAAAAAAATGTTACGTATACAAGATTACAAATCTAATTTCATAATAGTTCTATCGAGACGTATTGTCGCGTAACAATAATCATTTATCATTTGACTCGTAAGAGTCAATGCCAGTCCATTGAATTTTTCCGAATTCATTAATTTCTTAGTAGACGTACAGTGAACCACGAAAGTATTTGAGCGCACTTTAAAACAGTATAACTTTTTTATAATTGTACCAAACGACCTGATGTTTTGTAAGCAATTAGAAGCATTGGTTTACTAAATGATCTGCAAAAAAGATTTTCCAAAAATTACAATTTACAATGTTGCACGCAAATAAAATTGTTAATGCTTTCGGCGCAAGGGTTCGATCAGTGATCGAATCGATCGAAAACAAATGATCGAACTCTTGCGCCGAAAGCATTAACAATTTTATTTACAACAAATACGATCGATAGAAAACTATAAGTTGCATGCTAGAATAAAAATAAGCATTCTTTAAAACTTTTTTATATGGACCCTTACTGAAAATTTACAATATATGTTTTGTAGATCTATATTAGTTATACACATGCTGAAAATTTCATCTAAATCGATTAACATACCCAAGAGCTACAAGTGGTTAAATGTGGTGAAAATCATAGTTTTCCGCGACTTTTGGTCAGTTTCTGCTCAAAATCCACAGATTCTTACGTCTTTTGATGCGTGTCGTTTTTCTTTATGTCAACCGATTTCGATGAAATTTTCAGCATGTGTATAACTAAATTTTTATTACGGGCTCTAATAAAAAAAGTTATAAATGGTGCCTCTTTCACTTTCTCATGTAATCCTTAGCAATTGCAATTTTTTCCAAATCTTTTTTGCATGTCATTTGATAAATCAATTCTTTTAATTGCTAAGAGAAAGTCAGGTCATTTGGTCCGATCATAAAAAAGTTATACTGTTTTAAAATGCATTCAAATACTTTCGTGGTTCACTGTATACGTTCGAAGTCATAAACACAGAGTGACGTTACATTTAATGTAATTACAAAAGCAAGTAAAATCGGTACAAATTACGGCTCTGCAGTTAATATCTGTCGAACAAATGAGCAACGTTAGAAATATTTAGCACAATAAAATTTAGTTTGATCAAACGTTGTGACAACCTAATACGCTACGTTTTAATAGAAAATACAGTTCGAAGAAAATATTAGTTGTAGAATGATAGAATTTATAGAATATTATTATTAGACTGCGGATTTTTATGCATTTATGAAGAAATTAACTGGGTGAAATATAAAATATAGTGAGAAATATAAAAAATCTAATTGTAAGACTATTGTCATGTTGTGTTCAATGTAAAAAGACTATTAAGGGGATGAGATGAATTTCGATTTAACTATTGCTTCCTCCAATCGATGCAGAATATTTTTATTTTTCATAAAGATCCGTATTCTTGTTTCCAGCTAATGTCTACTCAGATTTTCTAAATGACAGCTACGTTGATCGCGCCAGCGATATTCTAATTCTCGAAATCACCTTTCAATATTAATTACAAGCCTTCGATTAAATATTTCCCGCAAAACCGCAGCTCTGTTTATCAATTACACCGCTCCACGAAACAGGACGTTGCGCCAACACCTCGAATTACACAGAAATATGGAAGCGATTAGGCGAGTTTGTTGCTCGACTGATCTCGGCTGGTTCGTGGATCTCTCTGATCCTGTGACGCATGTGTCATGCATGTGAACTTTCACAAGGGTCACGCACCTCTGCCAGAGAACATAGAACTGTCGCGCTTTTCACAGCCGACTGTAGGAAAGCCGGAAAGTTCAAAGAACATGACAAAGTGAAAGAAAAGAAAAAAAGAAAGAAAGAAAAACTGCTCGAAGACCAGAAAACATACATAAGGCATATGTAAACTTATGAACTGAGAACGAACAATTTTTTTCAATTTCCAACCATTTTTCTTTAACCCTTTCACATACAAATTAAATGAAATTCAATATAACCAATGACGCATAATTAATCACATAATCCATCAAATGTGAATACAGAAAAATTGTTTATTCCTTTTACATACGAATTAAATGAAATTGTATATGATCAAAGACACATAATCATTTACATATAGTTTTTCACACGTAATCCATCAAATGGGAAATCTACAGAAAATTGTTTAACCCTTTTACGTACGAATTAAATGATCAAAGACACACAATTCACATATAGTCCATCAAATGTGAAGTGTCCAAAAAATTGTTTTCGCGAATGATTTTCTAGATAATAATTTTCACAGTCAGAGGTATGTAAACTTCTTGAACTGAGAACGAACAATTTTTTTCAATTTCCAACCATTTTTCTTTAACCCTTTCACATACAAATTAAATGAAATTCAATATAACCAATGACGCATAATTAATCACATAATCCATCAAATGTGAATACAGAAAAATTGTTTATTCCTTTTACATACGAATTAAATGAAATTGTATCTGATCAAAGACATAATCATTTACATATAGTTTTTCACACGTAATCCATCAAATGGGAAATCTACAGAAAATTGTTTAACCCTTTTACATACGAATTAAATGATCAAAGACACACAATTCACATATAGTCCATCAAATGTGAAGTGTCCAAAAAATTGTTTTCGTGAATGATTTTCTAGAAAATAATCTTCACAGTCAAAGACGTATTTGCTCATAATTAAATTGAACAGTGGATTTTATTAATTTATGTCAAAAATGAGTAGCTGTAATTTAAAACAGTAAAATGATTATAGAAGAATTTAATAATATTATTGTGTTAATTTCAATCGATTAGACATATTCAGAAAGAAAATAAATTTCTATTTTATTGGTTTTTGGGAAGCAAGGTATGTCATTTAATTTAAAAAAAAAAAGGTATTGAAGTTTGGACTTGATTTATTTAGATGTTCTCCCTACTAAGGCTAGGCTGTGACTGAACAGAGTTCGGCAGCTCGTTGATACGTTTAAAGAAAAACGTCCGAAAGGGATCACGTCAGCGGACTAAAAGAAACGCGGCTTTGTCTTTGATTCGATATCTAAAGACACCGCGAGTTACAATGTAACGGACTCGTAGATATGGGATCTGAAACACTATAGATATACATTGTGTGTGGTCCCTGGAACCGTATTCATTTCTGTACATATATCTATATATTTCGATGCAGTTCGTTGCAGTTCGGGTAGAAAATTTTTATTTTGCATGAAGATCTACTCATAATCATTACTAGACTGCGGGTCTTTATGCATTTATGTAGAATATAAAATTCGGTATTCTACCGTAAGATTGAATAAGATTTTTATTTGTTTTTTGGATCTACAAAGGCTGTTCCCATTAAAAATAGGATTTTATTTCATGCCACTTTCTTAAAATTTGTCTATAAAATTTGAAAATTGAACAAACATCCGCAGTCTAATGATTACAGTCGACAGAGTTTTTCTCACTGCGCGAAACGCCAAGAGTTATATTTCAAGATAATTAATAACATTCTCGACGAATGATTAAGTTTAATGGATCCATTTGACAGATGGAGGGTTAACTCGTAAGTGGTACAGCCGTACAGTTCCAGTCGCGTAGACATAGAATACACATTTATTGCGTTCATTGGAGTCCTCTTGATCTATGCGCATGGTACTTTGAATGGTCAAAAAGTTTACAAGCTGTTTTACGGTGTCCCGAGTTACACGATCGTTGTGCCAGAGGAAATCAGTTGATGAAGTTGTGCATATAATTATCCTTGTATGGTCATCGTACTTTTTTTGATTGAATATCAGGGCTATTAAGAATCGGGTCACATCGATACTCGTCAATATTCACCGCACAATAATCAAACACGTTGCTAGACAATACAGCTGCGACAAGACACTCATTCGAGTTCCGTACAGTTGTCGTGTAACGTAGAACTTCCGTAGCACGTGTGACGTATTTCCGTGATGAAAGGCTTGTTCCGTTTTAACTAATTTCTGCCTTGTTAACTCTATTGTATGCTAATGCGAACAGTGGAGAATTCATATGTGAATTATTATAATATTTTGGGTTTCAAATAAGAATTGATTAGAAGAGAAATTCGAGTAAATATTAATTTCAAGATAAATTTATATAATATTATTATTTTTTTCTGTGTTTATAACTGGACTTTACGAAATGAAAAATTGAAATAATAATTAACTGGTTCCAGGTTATTTATTTTAAAATTACAAAAATAATAAAACTGATTTCATAAGAAACGATTGCATATATGATATTTATTATTGCTTTAAACCAAGTGGTTTATATAGCGAATACAGTATTATTACATTTGGTTTACATTAAATTGGTGTTACATAGTTTCCAAATTTTTACGGAACATTGCTTGAGAAAATTATAAATTATTTTCAGACCTTTTATATCATGTTTACATAAGAAGAAACTAATACAATGAGGGAAACAGTACTTGCCTTTGAGAAGCTTTGTTTCTAATGTATTACGACTGTCTATTGTATATATGTATATCTTTACTAGTGCACGTATCACAATAGGAGCCGCACAATGTCTAAATAAAATCAATCTTGTCATTCTTATAAGGGAACATGTACCAGTTACTTTTAAGGTTCGGTAGATTTAGTGTTAACTTTAAAGCAATGCTGTGAAATCATTAAACAGTTATTTCTTATATTCAAAATAAGAATTTGTTAGAAGAGAAATTAGAGTCAAAATTAATAAATTGGTTGATGTTTACTCTGAAAATTACTATTTCTTCATATTTATAACAGGAATTGGTTAGAAGAGAAATTTAAATAAAAATTCAGCTCAATGTAAAATGTTACAAATTCATTAATAAATTCCCAGATTTATACTTTGAATATTATTATTTTTTAATGTGCGAACCACGGCTTGATTGGTGGAGAAATGAGAATAAAATTTCATCTCGAAGCGAAATGCTACAAATTCACCGATGTAAACTTTGAATATTACTTTTTTAGTGTACGCCAGAAATTGGATTAGAAATTCATTTCAAGGTAAAATGTTACAAATTCATTAATAAATTCGCAGATTTATACTTTGAATATTATTATTTTTTAATGTGCAAACCACGGCTTGATTGGTGGAGAAATGAGAATAAAAATTCATCTCGAAGCGAAATGCTACAAATTCACCGATGTAAACTTGGAATATTATTATTTTTTTACGTGTACGCCAGAAAATGGAGTAAAAATTCATTTCAAGGTAAAATGTTACAAATTCATTAATAAATTCGCAGATTTATAATTTGAATATTATTATTTTTTAATGTGCGAACCACGGCTTGATTGGTGGAGAAATGAGAATAACATTTCATCTCAAAGCGAAATGCTACAAATTCACCGATGTAAACTTTGAATATTACTTTTTTAGTGTACGCCAGAAATTGGATTAGAAATTCATTTCAAGGTAAAATGCTATAAATTCATAAATAAAATCGCTGATTTACACTTTGAATGTTATAATTTTTAAATGTGTGAACCACGGCTTGATTGGTGGAGAAATGAGAATAACATTTCATCTCAAAGCGAAATGCTATAAATTCACCGATGTAAACTTTGTAAATTATAAAATTGTATTTGATTAAATTCGAGTAAAAATTCATTTCAAGGTAATATGCTATGTATAACCTCATGAATAAATTCGTTGATTTATACTTTGAATATTATTATTTTTTGATGAACCAGGTATTGATTAGTGGAGAAATGAGAATATAAATTCATTTCAAGGTAAAATGCTATAAATTCATCCGTGTAAACGTCGCCGATCAATATTTATAGCCAGTGACAGAAGTCTTGAATTTATCAACGTGATTCGTAGGAGCTCGCGCTGCCTACGATAAGTGTGTATTTTAAGAAATCTTCTCGTGGGAACATTCTTCATGGAGTGAATAAAACAGAAGAGGTTGTTAGTATGTATATCGGTCGCAAGTTTCGACGGCTAAATGTACTATCGAATATTTATGCGCAGTTCATTGTAAGAAGTTGCGGAAAATACAACGTAACTCTTTCTAACTAAAAGAGAATATCACTTTTACGATTTTTTATTCATTTGCTTTATACAATGTGCCCCACGAACATTGTCCATTTGAATATCTTGGTTATTTCAAACGATACGTGAAAATGTTACTTACAGAAGTTGTAGTGTTTAAGAAACTATATAACATCGTATAAATGGTATTCTTGCAGGTGGAGGCGTACAGAAGATATAGAGGTCACCTTTGTTTTTTTAAATGAAATGTCCAATTTTTTATGCTCGGTTTTGATAGATTGGCGTATTCTGAGTATAAAAGTATTAAGACGCATTTATCCTAAAACTTACCGTTGCTCAGATATTTGATTATTTTCATTCTATTACTTTTATTATGGAACCGTATTCGAGGACACGCTCACTATGTCAAATGTAAACATTTTCCACTTAAAGTTAACTTTACACGAGTTTTAGGACAAATGCAGCTTAATACTTTTATACTCAGAATACGGTAATCCATCCAAATCGAGCATAAACAATTGGAGGCATTCAATTAAAAAAAAAAGACAAAAATGACCCCTATCTTTTGTACGTCTCCATTTGAAAGAATATGTAGTTTCTTAAACCCTACAACTTCTGTACGTAACATTTTCTCGTATTGTTTGAAATAACCAAGATATTCAAGTGGACAAAGTTCGTGAGACACACTGTATATGCTGGAGCTTATTTCGAACGAGTATACATAGATCAGTGAGCGATTTAAGAATCAGGAGAATAGATTTAAGATTACAGAATAATTGAACTGCTATATTCTTAAATTATAAATTATTATTATACAAATAGGAATAAAAATTTAATAAGTTCGTATATTCTGCATTGGTGAGAAGGTCCTGACGAATCAATGAATATGTAACAAATTAATTAGTATTTATAACGTATAAATTCTTCTGTCTACTTTTCATAGTTGTTTCGAATTTGTAAAAGTGTTCTTATTATGTAACTGACAACCAACTGACAAATAACTGACACAAATCTACAAAACGCAATTTTTTAAATATATAAATTGGAAAAAACAACTTTCAGAAACCAACTGCAATTTGTTCAAATCTTCTCGTATCCATTGTCTAGGAAACTAATCTTTTCAACATCCGAAAAAAAGTCTCAAACCATTTGGTCTATTTTTAAAAATGTATTAATGGCAGTGACGGCATATTCGAAGAACTCGGCACATAATCAGACATTGTCGGAACGTCTAGCACATCGTATTGTGAGAAAAGTACCGTAATTAAACGCCCGGGTCCCATCTGATTAGAAAGTCACATTAAAAACCGGATCAGAAACGGTCACGGATCCTTGGAACCGAGGAAAGTGGACAAAACCACGCTTGATTTTTGGACGCCACTGATTGCGAGCAGTATGGCATTAGCAATGCTGATGCTCCGAAGACAACAGAAATGACCCATGACCCCCGCATATTTATTTCATCTGCTCCCCGTCGGTCTACAATAGTGTATACAGCGTGCTCCAAAAATGTCATATTTCCTTGAAAGGGGAGGATCCCAAGGTCATTTGAAGCAATTCTTTCATGTGCAAAAATGTTTTCCGCAGTTTTGTTCAGAAGCCGTTAACGAAAAACACAGACCAATCAGAGCGCGGCATCAGTGGACGGAGCCGAGCTCGGCCAATGCCGACACCACTCTCAGTTGTAGTCGTGCTCTGATTGGTTCGTTAATGATATTTTTCGTTAATGCTCCACAGAGAACATTTTCGCAAAAAAAATGTTACTTGAAGTATATTTTTGGGACACCCTGTATACTACAGTCGAACCTCGATAACTCGAATCTCCAGGGAAGAACGAAAATCTTCGAATTGTACAGAGTGTCTCAAAATTCCTTCAACATCCGGAAATGGGAGGTTCCTGAGACCATTTGAAGCGACATTTCCCATTGGAAAAATGGCGTCCGCGGGTTTGTTTAGGAGTTATTAACGAAAAACACGGACCAATCGGAGCGCGGCTACAGCGGATTGATTCTGGCTCGGCCAACGACGACGCCACGCTAAGCGGGACTTGTCGTCGAGTCGGACTCCGTTCGCTGTAGCCGCGCTCTGATTGGACCGTGTTTTTCGTTAATAATACTAGGAAGACTGAAACTTAGTATATACCTATATTGCCCCAAAGCAGTCAAAATGACTGCATCGTGAAAGAATAACTAATGTGTAAAGAAATTTGTTTAAAATTAATTTTTAATATTTTTAATATTATTTACAGTCATACATAGCGCGTTGAAGGGGAATGAGGCGCGTGGGCAGGCCTGGCATAAAGATTCGAATAACAAGTACTACTTTAGTTATTGAACAACTGCAATTTATCAAGTATATGCTCAAATCGACAATTTATCATCAACTTGTATGTTATCGTGTGACGGTAATCAAAAAAATATAAACTGTTATTCCAACCCAGAGCCGAACTGGTCATATAAGAAATTTACTAGATTCAATAATAAAAGTCATTTGATTATTTAAAATTTCCCAAGTAGTCAAAATGACTGCTTTTGGGCAATACAGGTATAACACACATATATATATACCGGAAATTAATGAGGGGGAGGCAACTGCAATGATTAATAAACGCATTTATATGTTGTACAAAAAGTCACAAAATTCTAAGAAGCTGTGTCATTATATACATAATTGTTTTTCTAATTGAAATTGAAAAGCAGTCAAAATGACTTCCTTAGGCAATCTGGTGTTAACAAAGCCGCGGACGGCATTTTTGCAAAGGGAAATGCCGCTTCAAATGATCTCAGGAACCTCTCATTTCCGGATGTGGAAGAAATTTTGAGACACCCTGTAGAGGCTTCGAGTAAGAGAGATTTATCCTTTGAAAATTCGACTAACAGGGGGGTTGTACACGAGTTAATAATTTGCCGATCGTAACAGTTTTAAAGAAAGAAAAGTTGAATTTTTCGTGATGAGCTATTTATTATTACACGTATAGTAAATATAATCTACTAGGCTCTTACATATTACCATTACCTATTAAAGAAATCTGTGATTAATGAATTAACAGATTGTTGGTCAATGGCATTTTCAACGGTAACCAAAGCAGCGAATACATTCTCTTCAATGTCATCGCATCTTTATACGAAACTTCGTAAAACATTTACTGTTGTTTTCGCTTGTTTAGCATCCAAACTTGTAGAAAATAATTCGAGTTAACACTAAACCTACCGAGATACAATCAATTCTTAAAAAATCATTTTTATTATTTCAATAATTGTAAAATAATAAATCTGAAATCGGTCATTTTGATCGGTGGTGATAGGTTTAGTATAAACGAAGTATTATTTCGATTTATAGAGGTTTTTAAAGCGCAGCGGAAGGGAATGAACAAAATTTCCGTCTTATAAAGGTTTTCGAGTTAAAGAGGTTCAAGTTATCGAGGTTTGATTGTAGTATCTTCTAGTATATTCATGTATCTTCTAGTATATTCATGTATATTCTAGTATATTCTTGTATATTCTTGTATATTCTAGTATATTCTTGTATATTCTTGTATGTGCTAGTATATTCTTGTATATTCTAGTATATTCTAGTATATTCTTATATATTCTTATATATTCTAGTATATTCTTGTATATTCTAGTACATTCTTGTATATTCTTGTATATTCTAGTATATTCTTGTATGTGCTAGTATATTCTTGTATATTCTAGTATATTCTAGTATATTCTTATATATTCTAGTACATTCTTGTATATTATAGTATATTCCTGTATATTCTGGTATGTTCTAGTATATTCTAGTATATTCTAGTATATTCTAGTATATTCTTGTATATTCTTGTATATTCTTGTATATTCTAGTATATTCTAGTATATTCTTGTATATTCTAGTACATTCTTGTATATTCTTGTATATTCTAGTATATTCATGTATATTCTAGTATATTCTTATATATTCTTGTATATTCTAGTATATTCTAGTATATTCTAGTATATTCCAGTATATTCTTGTATGTTCTAGTACATTCTTGTATATTCTTGTATATTCTACTATATTCTTGTATATTCTAGTTTATTCTAGTATATTGTAGTATATTCTAGTATATTCTTGTATATTCAAGTACATTCTAGTATATTGTTGTATATTCTTGTATATTCAAGTAGATACATTATGGTACTTTCTTCTATATTATATGTACTAATACTATACCAGCTAACAGAATAGTATACCACATTTACTATAATCTTCGCAAAAACGATTGGCTGCCAATAAACATATTGGAAAAGAAATGATTTCGATATCTCCGACTCAGCAGGTTCTGATACGAACAAGACACATTCATTTCTGATGGGTCTTGATTTGGGACTTTTCCCTCGGTGAATTATTAGTGGACAGACCACTGTGAGCCGGTTGTTACGTCTGTGAATACGAAAACCGACTCGGCAAGACAAAAACGATCGTTCCCCGTGGACAGCCTCGGGTCGCGTACGGTGAAATTCTGACGTTACGTCGCGATACGGTGCGTTACGCAATGCACGGAATCGTACGATGGGCTGAAACTTGCGATACACCTTGAGTTCCTCAGGCAGAACCGGAAACGGTTGACCAACCGTCCGCGTTTTCGCGACTGTAAGGCTAAACACAGGTAATGTTGAACGAAGCGTAATAGGGTACATCGTAAAATCTCGATGAAGAAGTAGTAAATTTCGTAATTGTGTACACGTTACAGAGCCGGACTATGTCTGTCTGGACCATCGTTGTCGAAATGCCCAACTTGCTGAACTCGTTACCGAGGTATGGTTTCAATAGTTAGCCATTTAAGGCCAGTTGTCAGCCGTGGTGTCGTTATTATATAATATTTTATAAATTTTCTTTATGAAAAATTTTACCAACATATTCGTGACATTTTTCTGTTTCAAAGGACGTCAACACGACACAATTTCGAGCACCCATACCTGTTTAATCCACGATGCAATAGAATCTCGAATATCCGAACCAATCAGTGGAACAACTAGATTCAATATTTAAGTGTTTGTGCAATCTAATCATGTTGCGTGGTTCTACTGTATCGCGAACTAAACGAGTTAATGTGATCAGAGTTATATCGTGTTTTGACTCACTTTAATCAGAAAGATGTCACAAATATGCTGATAAAAGTTTCCTGCGGATACAATAAATTTCATTAGAATGCTACAATCAATTAAACCAAGAAATGAAAAGTGTGTATGTAAACCCATTGTAGAAGCATGTGACATTTCTGCACGAGCTTACTTGCAGTATGTTAATCGTGGCAAATGGTATCTTGTTGACTGGGATGACATGACTGCGGAAACGATGATCATGTGTTAATCGTAAAAAGAATTCTCCTTAGCAGGTACAAAGTTTACATTATATAATCAAGATATTAACGAAACGTATTAATGAAACGTTCGATTGTGTATAAAATATGCAAGTTCTTTATGGTTTTTTTAAAAGAAAAGTATTGCAATGTCGAAAAATATGTTGTTCGGAATTCTATAATTTTCACAAGAATATTAAGAAAGTACAATTTTATTCCAGTAAGTTTCTCTAAATTTTTTTACAAAGAGATAATTCACGATGTAGACGCATTTTTGTCATTTTACTGTAACTTGTACAGTAATTTGATTGTAAAAAGATATTCTGGTATGACTCTTTTTCGACTGCACAAGTATTCAATGTGCTAGGAACCGTATATATACAATAATCAGACGGAAGATTGCACCAGATAAGATAAGATAACGCGATATATCATTTTTGTACGAATCCGTGTACCGCTCCTTGCACTTTAAAACATGAATAAGCGATATTCACGCTGTGGTAATTATTTAACGAGTTTTTACATTATTAAAAGAATATTGGGAACCGCGTGATTAAAATTTAGCTTTCTATGCACAAGATATTGTTGAAATTGTGAGAACAAAAATTAAGACATCATAATAATAACTATTTTCTTTCCATTCTCTTTATATTATGAAGTATTATCCGTATTATTATTCTAGTTAAATGGTAAGATGCCAAGTTAATTATAATACTAATTCTTCATATCCTGAAAGTACTTCCAGATAATATTTCAATAAAAATTTCACTGTGAAGCAATAAATACGTGTAACGCGACTCTGAAAAAATGTATTAATTTATATCGTAATAACCGAGTCTTAGTCGAAGTACAATAATGATAAATTTATTACAATTTTAATGTTCATTCAATCTTATTTAATATATCCATTACATTTAAATGTCCATTAAAATTATTCTCTTACCGAATGTACTTTCAAGAGTGGAATTTGATAAATAATATTTGCATATGCATTCCACATAAATAATTTAGAAGTTATGTGGCGAGTCCTCAGTACTGAGAACCATCTACTTCCAACTTTCGTGCAAAGAGAAGACTTGGAAACCAAGAATTGCTGGCATACTGGTTACATGTTACTTCTGCCTGTTCTCTATTTTCTCTGTTTTTAACTGTCTTGCATACATTTCGGTATGTCAACTTCAGAACGAGATGATGACTCAAATGGAGTTCTCCGAGTTGTCACTACTTATAAAACTGATGGGTAGATTCTTTTTGTGACTGTACAGCAGTTTACAATATATTATGTTTCGAAGAATTTATTAGAAGGATTTCACAATATACATACAGAGCGAGTCACGAGAAACAGAACACCTGAATCTCTCTGTTGATACGAAGGATAAATGAAAGTTTCGAAAGTGAAATGGAACCGTTCAAAGGGGGCAATATGATGATAACAGATCTTGCGAATAATATATTTTTAACTTTATAGTGTTGTAACTGATGTCAAGACGAGTTCAATGATGTGGTACACTTTGACTACTCTGTTCGATAAACAGAAATTTAATTTCTTAAAACATTAGCTCTCATAACACGGTTAATATTGTGTTGGCAAGAAAGTAATTTCCGTATTTTAAGTGACTTATTTATTGAGTGAATTCCGTCTTGTTCGATGATCTTTTGCCAAAAAGAATAAATAAGAAAATATTTTATTGATTAAAGTTCATCGCTTGAATAAAATAAAGAAATAAAGGGAGGAAAGGGGCCCCTTTTTTCTCCCAATAATAATAAAGAAATATGGTTTTTTATTTCACCTTAAAATACCGAAATTACGTTCTTGCCAACCCAATATAATACCGTTAACGGAGGTGGTCTCTAGGCGTACCTAAACAAGATTATCAACGAACTTACGTTTTTCGAAGAAACATTGCCCGTATTTGTAGAGGATATTTCTTTAGATATTCGTCGAGTAATGTGATACCAACACAATATCCGTCCCGCTCATTCTTCACATGCCATAAGAGAATGTCCGCATAATAAATTTCCAAATCGCTGGATAGGTCGCAATGGACACATACTATGGCCAGCTCGTTCACCCGTTCTAACTCCGCTTGATCTTTTTTTTTTTGGTAACACTGAAGGATGATGTATATCGTGATCAACGACTAGACAAGAAAACATGCGAGAAAGAATAATTAGATCTTGCAGATCAATTTCAGCAGAAACAATTGAAAGTGCAATTGATTGCCATGCAAAACAGTTCATAATTTCGAACATTTAATTTAATTCAAATAAAATGATTGCACATTTCGAAGTTATCATTGCTTTACCATAAATTTTATGGTTCAAGGTCATTTGAAGGTCATCGTGTACCACATCATTGAACTCGTCTTGACAGCAGCTACAACATTATAAAGTTAAAAATATATGGTGCCGTTTAAAGAAACACTGATTACCTTGAAACGACGAAAGAAAATACCTTGACATCATCGTAATTGATATTATTAAATTGATATCATCATATTTTCCCTGTTGAACGGTTTTCTTTTCTCTTTTGAAACTTTCGTTTATCCTTCATAGAAACAAAGAAATTCAGGTGTTCTGTTTTTCGTGACTCACCCTGTACATGTTACCCGAGTCATCAGATAAAGGGGGTAGACTCGTTTTTGCAAGATTGCAAGGGTCTGGGATGCGCGTTCCAATTTCTCGATGATGCAAAGATGGGGTTTCTCAGTAGTCAAAAGCGCTAGATAAAAGATCAATCTACGTCGCGATCGCCCTCAAAGGTCCTATTTTTACGTTTCCGATACGTGATTTGCATTATTCGGCAGCGTAATTTACCCTACTCGGAAGCATATAGCTGCGCATGTAGCTACCCAGTCAGCCAGGCCTGCCTCGGGCAGATATCGAGCACAGCCTGCATTCGAATGATGCGAGCAGACTAGATGAGTTGTGTGTAGGGTTTGCAATACCGAACCAAACATACAATACCGATATTCGGTATTTTTTTAAACGTTGTACCGGAATACCGGTATTAGGAATTTTCAAAAAGGTACAAAAACACAGCTGTTTCTTTACCATATATATTAGTTTTATACAAAAAATAATAAACTATGAAAATATAAACGATTTTGTTACGTACAAATATAAAATAAAGGAACAAATGTTATAATCAAATATTATTAATAAGTGCAGTAAAATAATAATTTTTAACATTAGAAACAGAAAATATAATATGAAAAATAAACCATTACACAGTATTATAATACAATAAAGGAACAAAACGTATAGTATTATTATTAAGAAGATACTAATATCTAAGAATAAATAGTATAGATGCTAAGAGTAAATATAAAATCTTGTATAGTCTATTATATTGTACAATGTCTATTAACCCTTAGCATTCGAGTGACGCCTCTGAGGCGACAATAATAATTGCTGTAATATTAATTAAAATATTGTTAACATTATTAGATCTGTCGGTATCTAATCAATTACTCAACATTTAAATATTGTACGAAGTATCACATCAATTTCATATCTACCAAATTTAAAAAATCACACTGGATGGAAATATTCTAGATAGCAAGAAACGTTTTATTTTCCAGTTAAAATCGCTCCGAGTGCAAAGGGTTAATAGAAAAAGATATTAACTAATTTATTAACTGCATATTTTTGAAATGTGATTGTAAAAAACATAATGCATCCATTGAACTGTCGTTAAGCCTGGAACGTATTTTTCTGCACAAATGACCTGCAGTTGAAAATGCTCTTTCCACATCCACGCTGGTTAATGTTACCGTTAATAATGAGCGATACACTTCCTCAAAAAATATTTGCCTCCACGGTAATGTTCCTTGATCGGCAACAAGCACACACATATCGTCAGCGGCGAACCCTTATAAATGTGAGGTTAGGTTTCAGCAAACGACAAGACAGCAACTGATTGATGTTGGTACTACTGTAAATACGTATTTCACATAAGAGTAGATGTCCAAAAAAGATATTTATTATTTATAGCTAATACCGAAAATACCGGTATTTTACCTTAGTAAATACCGGTTTCACGAAATTGCAAAATAGCACGAAATACCGGTATTCGGTATACCGGTATTGCAATCCCTAGTTGTGTGGTACACCACACACCGCTAGACGCATGTACGTACACGAAAATTGCAAGGTCCAGTATTAACAAAATAGCGTCTCGCTTATGCATATTGGGGACCTCCCCATAGTCGCAATCGCTAGATAAAAGATGAATCTAGCGCGCTTACTATCCCAGAAAGGCTAATTTTGCGTTTTTAGGCGATATTCGCATTATTCGACAGAATTTAGCGAAGCCGCGAGAAGAAATGCTGGAACAAATGAAAATGCAGCAGTGTCGCGCCAGCATTTTTTCTCGCGGCTCCGCTAAATTCTGTTGAATAATGCGAGTTTCGCCTAAAAAACGCAAAATTAGGCTTTCTGGGATAGTAAGCGCGCTAGATTTAACTTTTATCTAGCGATTGCGACTATGGGGAGGTCCCCAATATGCATAAACGAGACGCTATTTTGTTAATACTGGACCTTGCAATTTTCGTCTACTCCCTTAATACTGTCAGAACGACGCTCGAAGCTGAAGATGCTCGGAATCTGCTCGATTTTGGACAGCACACTTTGCCAGCATAAAGCGATACTTCTTCGTCCGCAGAAGTATGCCGGGGCACAAGCTGAGGGCAGAATGAAGGCAGCTCGGTCCTGAATTCTGCCTTCGTTATAGAGGGCAGCACGGTCGCAATAATGTGGCGAATGCCGTTATACAGGGCAGGTGCACTAATGTGGCAGATGTCAGTAAAATAAATTTCTATTGTACAAGTATATAGCACTCTTCCTTTTTACCGACAATTCCAAATACCGAATTTTGAATTAATATTTATTTTGTGCACGTGCGAGGAGGGAAAACGAAATAATAAACCATATAAAGATAAATTAGATTTATTCTAGTATTTATTATTTTTACCAGAATGCTGATCTTTATGGAAAATAAAAATTGTCTGCTTCGATTGCAAGAGATAGAAACTAAATTGAATGTTACTTCTTCCCTCTTATTTATTTTAATAAAGGAGAAATCATACATCGACATCTTCGATTTTTAAAATGTCCTGTATAACGGCATTCGCCATATTAGTGCAACCGTGGTGCCCTCTATAACGAAGGCAGAATTCAGACCGGATGCCGGCACATTCTGCCAGCATAAAGCGATACTTCTGCGTCCGCAGAAGTATGCCGGGGCATAAGCTGAGGGCAGAATGAAGGCAGCTCGGTCCTGAATTCTGCTTTCGTTATAGAGGGCAGCACGGTCGCAATAATGTGGCGATAGCCGTTATACAGGGCAGGTTGCACTAATGTGGCAGATGTCAGTAAAATAAATTTCTATTGTACAAGTATATAGCACTCTTCCTTTTTACCGACAATTCCAAATACCGAATATTGAATTAATATTTATATTGTGCACATGCGAGGAGGGAAAACGAAATAATAAACCATATGAAGTTAAATTAGATTTATTCTAGTATTTATTATTTTTACCAGACTGCGGATCTTTATGGAAAATAAAAATTGTCTGCATCAATTGCAAGAGATAGAAACTAAATTGAATGTTACTTCTTCCCTCTTATTTATTTTAATAAAGGTGAAATCATACATCGACATTTTCGATTTTTATAACGGCATTCGCCATATTAGTGCAACCGTTGTGCCCTCTATAACAAAGGCAGAATTCAGACCGGATGCCGGCACATTCTGCCAGCATAAAGTGATGCTTCTGCGGACGCAGATGTTAGTCCAAAATCGAGCAGATTGCTTACTGGGATATTTTCATAAAGTTGCAACAGCAATATGCTGCCGAATAATGCAAATTACGCCTCGTAAACGTAAAAATAGGACTTTTGAGAGCGATCGCGGCCTAGATTGATGTTTTATCTAGCGCTTTTGACTACTGTAAAACCCCATCTTTGCATTATCGAGAAATGAGAACGCGCATCCGGCACCATTGCAATCCTGGAAATGAGTCTACCTCCTTAATACTTTTGTCCCCACTCTACCTTCCCCTTCTACCACGCTACTCCCCACGCTTCCGCGACTCGGTCACGTGACGCGTTTCCTCTCCGGTACTGGCAGCAATGTCGCCTGATGAGGGAAGGGAGCATGAATCGAGGGGGAAAAATTACCTCCTGTCCGATGGTCGCGCCACACAGTGGGCTGGATCGAAGATTTTAGTCACATTTTACCAAGAAACGAACTTTCTTATATCGATGTCTAATCAATTGGTATTGTCTTTCGAATATTCATTGACCTCAAGAATGGAAGAATTAATAAATCTAAATGCAAATTGTAGTTGTACCGAACATTTAAAGTTGAACATTTTAGAATCTGCGATCGACACCCGGAAAATGTCCTTTCATTTCGCGATATTTTGACGATCCTGTTTAATCTATCATCCCCATTTTTTTCTACAGTAAACAGCATTATTCTACATTAATAAATTATAATTGCAGTTACATTTATTATGTGCAATGTATTTAATATGTAATGTCGAGTACAGAACAAGAAGATGTCAAAATTATTATAATTGACAAGGAATATCTTTCGACACCCACGGGAACACACGTTGGGACCAACCGCAATGTGTTCATGACACTTTCCTTTACATAATGTATAAAAATCACGTCCCACTTCGTCCACCTCTCCGAGTTATTACCGTTTAAAGTTGGTAATGTCCTGTTATTTCACATGCGGTCGGTAGCCACTATCGGTACTCTGCGGAATATTAAGACATTTTTCTGCTAACAAGTTCAATAAAAAAAGTGTTATAGTGTTATAAGTGTTATTTATTTATTATTACAAAGTTTTGAAATTATACAAATCCTGAAGATTGTAAGAACAGCAACAAATTAAAACATACTTTATACTTTACATTCTATTATTAACGACTGACCCACGCATATTAACAATATAATTAACATCCTATAAAAAAAAAAGAAAATTATTAGACTCTGAAGCTATGCAGCTATTTAATAAGTACCTGCATAAGTGTACGTGTGTAAATAGATAAAGTTTTGCAGATAAAGTTATTGTACTCTAACACTTCTGAAAAGAATGATTCTTTGACATTTTCAAGTGTTTTTTCACTCGAGTGTCAACTGTTTCCCCCATAAACAAAGAAATAACAAAATAGCATTCAGTTGGAATAGAACCATTGTGTTGCACAGTAGACTGCTCATTCGAAACATTTTTTTCGAAGTATAGTTGTTCCGTGTTATTCTGTATAATATTCGTTATATAGTTTATATTGTTTTGAGTACAGTTAAGTTTCTTCTGTATCCGATTAATTTTATTGTGATTTCTTTATTCGTGTAGTTATTTAAGTGTTTTTTATATTTAATAATGGAGGCTTTCCGTACGAATGGAGACCTGTCTTTTACATTACGAAATTTGTCTAAAAACATACGTAACTATGAATTTTTACATAAAATAGCAGTTATAGGAAAAGACTCTTGTCATTATAGAATGATTTATTTCGAGCGTAAAATTATTATTTTTGTATGAAATTACAGTTAATCGATGTTTACAGATTAACTATTTCAGTTTCTCGAAATATATGTAAGCAATTAAACATTTTCTATTACAATTTTTCTTTTTGCCGAAGACAACTTATGAACATTTTCCATAATCATAAAATGCAATACACTATTCAGCGGATGAAGTTTCGCCACGAACACTGAAATTATTGTCAACCATAAAATAGTTCGGAGAGTTGTGATTGTGGAAGCTGGAAAATGGGGAACCTGTTTCGTCACGGGAAAATCTTATCGTAAAAATCGAACCTCGCTGTGACGAGTTTTATAGGTACTCGTTGGAGGTTCTAGCGTGAAATTGCACAACATTGTGATTTTAATTGTTTTTACGAGCAGACGCGTCTGATCGAAAATGATTGTGCCAGATGTTCGGATAATCGGTTTGAACGGCTTGGAATAACGTGGATGCACCGCGGTTGTCTTTATTACGCGACCTTTCTTGCTTAGCAGCGAGAATCGGTTGTAATGAGTCGTGATATTACAGTTTCCGGGGTTTAACTGACCCTGCCAGCAATTTCAATCGGAAGAAGAATGTCCGCGGGTTCGTTTGTCTGAATATCATTCAAGACTCATGTAACGTGCACCGAAAGAGTTCGGAACGTACAAATACGTGTCTGTTATCGATGTGCTCAACACGTTTCACAAAAGTAGTTAACAGATAGCCAGCGAATAATTAATCGTTGCCGATGTCTTCGGTACAAATTAGGAGATAAATTGCTATCAATTTTAAAGAGAGAAGTTCGCGAACTCTTAATATTACTCTAGAGCAGTGGTTCTTAACCGAACACTTGTGTTCCGCGAAATATATTAAATATACAGGGTGTTTCGTCTAAAACAGGACACCTAAAATCTCCTCTATCTCTGAAAATACAAAAAATGTTTCAGAGGAATCAGATGGAAGAATCGTTTCATATAAATTGTAATTTTTTAATCGTGTTTTTAAGGTCACTCGTGTTTTTTTACATATATACACACATTTTTTGTTGTTGTACGTTATAGCAAACATTATTGCGCATTCATCCATGTTTAATAGCACGACCTCGAAATGACCGTGAACTCTACAATTTGCTAATCAATGCAGAACTTACTTTCAGCGACATTTCAGATTTCAACGGTAACAGAAATTCGACCATGAACTTGAACTTGTAAATAAACACATTGTATCGTTCCTCTGTGTGCATAGAGAGTGTGAGAGATATGTATTTAAGAGTTTGCTCATTGCTTGATTTCTCAGTGTATCGACATCGATCCATAATGCGTTATTCGGAACAGGAGAAAATTCAAATGGTTTTAATTTACGGTGAGGCTCGAGAGTGTCTAAGAGAAGCAATACGAATTTACAAAGACAGATTTCCAGAACGTTCTTGTCCATCGCGTTCCGCATACTCAAATATTGTTAAAACATTTTGTGAGACTGGTAGCGTCAACAGAAACATTCG
>CM052192.1:17532486-17566389 GCA_028455805.1 Lasioglossum figueresi | reverse complement strand
GCGATGAACGATTGAAGTAGAAATTTATTCGTCGATCGTTGATTAAATTTCTGCCCAATTCTGGGAAAAAGTTACTTCAAATCGCGCCTTTTAATGAACTACAACATTTTTGGGAGAACATTTTCGAAAAGAAAAATGTTACTTAAAATAAGCTCAGGAATCACCGTTTTTAAGGAAGCACAACATTTTTGGGACACCCTATATTGATATTTTTCTATTCGTTATATCGCTAAAAAGTATTGTATATTCAAAAATTCAATAGTATTAATAGTTGTTCTTTATTCATTTAATGTTGTTGAAATATATTTTGAGAAACAAAATGAATCTATTATTATGATGCTGACAGGGCAGAAATTCATGAAGATGAGAATCGCAATGCTTGTAAAATGATTTATATGATTTATATGATTTATATAGTGTATATGTATATAGTCTTGTTCGTTTAATTATTGTTATAACGTTATAATCTTATAATGTCTGAATGGTCTGATTAGGTTTTTCTGGGTTTCCCTAATCCTAAGCAACAAATGTTGGACTTCTTCATTAAATAATAGATTTAAGTCTGAGGAGGCGTGCTGAAATGTGTTTTGAATTGCAGTTTATTTTAGTTTGTTTATAAATTAGTTTGTTTGAATGATCCTCACTTGACGTGTTACATTCAAATAGTAAAAACGTGTTTTAGACTTGTGCTTTTCTCTTTATTTATATAAAGTGCGGTTCATTTAAATACATAATCTAATAATTGTGCAGAATTTCAACAAAAATATTCCCCACTGAAGGTGCACCGTAGAATACGCGTGACGCGTTTAAATTGCAAATGATAGTGATTTGACACTTCATTCCGCTGAAATAAGTTGACTACTAGTTACCGTCTGTCTGAAAGATCGAGGTTGCTAATGTCGCTTACACACCAGCAATCAGCCGACTTCAATGTATTACTAATAACTATCATTAAGTGCCTAGTAAATTAAGATATTCTAGGATTTTGAAAAAAAGGAAATATTCCCAGCGCATCCAGCACGTGTGACCGATGATTCTCCTATGATGATTAATGCCGCGGTTAGGTACAGCATGGCGCTATAGAGATGAGATTTACAGATTAGAGTTACTAATGGCGGAAGATATAAAGTGGAGTGGAGTATAAATCAAAACGCTGCGATCAGTACAGATCACGAAATAGAATATTAGTCACCCGGGGAATCGAACATTATTTTAATAAATTAATATTATTAACCCACATTTTCATGAGACCCACATAATGCTTAAGAATGTCATCTGTCATTTCCTTCTTGTCAACTTCCGTCTCGTTCTCCTCTTCTACAATGACGTTATCATATTCGATCAGTGTTACCGTCCAGTAATCTGCCATCGCAGATCTCTCTATCCGTAGTTTCATCCGTTTAACTGTTAAAGTCGCCTAGCAGTCTGCTCGAACGCTATTTTGCAAAAAAAAGAACTCGCCTGAACTTTGTTTTTTCTTGAGCGAGCAGCGTGCCAGGTTCATAAATGTGTTCCGTATAAACGCGTCCGAACAATTCACCATCTGCGTCAATTCAGCTTCACGAAGCAGGATCGACCAAGGTAAATGACCCCTTTACCGAGCACATAAGAATGTCATTGTTTCTTAATAAGCATTGTTCACTGAAACACACGAGCATTTTCTTGGGATATTGGTTATCGATGTCGTTACTGCTTGGCTCGGTCAAATAGCAAATGCGAGGTGGAATTTTATTCAGAAATTAATGATAGGACTGACGTGTTCGCCTCAAAATTACTTCTTATTGACGCTAAAACTACTGGACGAGTCTACATCACTTGTTTCTGATTTTTTATTTCATAATTACTGACATCATAAAGATATTTTCACCGAGGTATTCATTCTTTTATTGAAGCACGCATTACAATAAAAATTATTCAAGTCAAAAGTGATACTTCGTGAAATGATGGAGGTAGCACAAATTCAAGTAGTTGGTCCCTATTCCTGGAAATTGACGCAGAAAATTTGTATTTTGCATAAATATCCACAGTCTAATTATTTATTACTCTATGCTAAATAAGAACATTCCAGATGGCAGCCAGATCATTTCATTTATTCTTGAATCTTTTTTTTGGAGCTAAACCATGAAGACGTGTTCTGGTTTTCCTGTGGTCCTGCGGTCCAAGTTTCGAACAGAAGCTATGAAGAAGTTCAATGGCTCTTTCAATCACTGATTTCTGGCGCGCGTCTCCGGCAAGATCAAGAGCGGCGATCGATAAGTAGATAGAAAGGCCTCGTTAGGGAAGCGAGTATAGCTCATTATTCGAGATTATTTAGAGTTGATTAACCTGTCCCGACGTGTATATACCGAGCCTGATTTCTGGTGCGTTACGGTTTGCTAATCGTTTCGCACGACCGGCTGCCATCGATACCGCGATACCTGTGTGGTTAAGACACTCTCCCTGTGTGGCCTGTTTGTCTCTTTTGCTCTCTTCGTCTCTCTCCCCCTCTTTTTCTTTGTTTCTGTCTCTTTCACTACTCTCTTTTTCCCTGACATATTCGAGCCCGCATTCTCTCGCGCCGCTTTCCTTTTTCCTCGGTTCCGCTTCTACCCTTCCTTTTTCCCTCCTTCTCTTCTTCTTTTTCGTCTACTCCTTCTTCGTCTTTTCCTCTTCTTCTTCTTCTTCTTCTTCTTCTTCTTCTTCTTCTAGACCTTCTCGTCGCGTTTCACGCCGTCGGTGTCTTGTCGTGGCTTCGAGCTCCCGCGGTACACCTCGGATAGATGGAACACCTTCTGCAAATGGATATTGCGGATTGCTATTTTGCAATTATGTTGCGTGTAACGTCCGCTTAACCATTCCACGAACCCGTTCGGTACTTTCTTTTTTCTTGGTCGAGGTATAATGCACTTTGTTCAATCAACGACGAGGAACACCGTTGCACGCGAAGATGTGTGTTTGATTTATGCGACGGAGGGCCGTTTAATGGGAAAATGCTACCTCTCCCGATCCTTCAAGATCATTGTTGCCTTCACTTGAGCTGGTAGCTACACCGCCATATAATGGATCGTACCGTACAGATGAATGTCAGAAAATTTCTGAGCACCATTTTTGCTCGATTGAATCGCTGAATTGCTTATGCCACGAATCTCTATATGCCGAAGAATTTCAATTATGTTTGGCGCTTGTTACATTGCTCGTAAAGAAAAATTTAAAAATTACCATTATGGATTTCGTCGGGTACCATTTTTGTGCTATTAAATCATTGCGTTATCTGTGAACAAATTTCCACAGACTCTGCGTTCTCTGTGTTTGATGTAAGTGACATTTCCTAATGTCCATCTAGCGAGGTTTAAAAAGTGCTATTATATTATACGAAGATTGTATAACAGCATCATTCTCCTCATATTGTAATGATTCATCAATGTTTTGTATCTACATGCATCATATGATCTATACAGAAAATTAAGAAATAAACAATAAAGAATTATAATAATAATAATTGTCTTGTAAGACATCAATGTTTTTTATCTACATACATCGTATGATGTATACATATAAAGAATTAAGAATTATATAATAATAAAATTATAATCATAATTGTCCTTAATTCATCAATGTTTCGTCTCTACATACGTCACACGATGTATATAAAGAATTAAGAATTAATAAATAAAGAATAATAATAATAATCATAATAATAATTGTCTTGTAATTCATCGTAAACATCAATGTTTGAAAAAAAATCATCAATGTTTTGTACCAACATACATCATACGATGTATATAAAGAATTAAGAATTAATAAATAAAGAGTATTAATAATGATGATCATAATAATAATTGTCTTTTAATTCATCAATGTTATGTCTCTACATACATCGCACGATGTATATAAAGAACTAAGAATCAATAAATAAAGAATAATAAGAATAAACATGAATTTTTTGTATGTACATACATTGTACGATGTATATAAAGAATTAAGAATTAATCTTGTAATTCAAAAGTCTTGTAATTCGTCAATGTTTTGTATCTACATACTTACATGCATCATATGATGTATGTGTATAAAGAATTAAAAATTACTAAATAAAGAATAATAATAATAATAATAATTGTCTTGTAATTTATCAATGTTTTATTTATTTATCGATCTACATGCATCGCACGATGAGTATAAAGAATTAAAAATTAATAAACAAAAAATTATAATAATAATAATAACTAATTTTCGATAGAATTCATGTGAGTTATGTTAATCGAGCGTCTCGAATTTGTCGATTACCTCGGAATAAATATGTCACTGATTAAATGTTCTTCACACTTTCAACAAACAACTTTTGATAGACGTACTATTTCTGGACAATCTTGCCCTGCGATATTTTTTATCGTGTACACAACGGTTTACCTCGATTTTTACTGTAATCGAGTGTTAGTTGAGATTGTTTATCCTTCGGTCATACGTGTCCAGAAACAACGGATATTTATCTCGTTAATGTGCGTGTCGATATTATTACAAAAATTATTTGTTTCTTCTGTTCTGCTAGAATCTCATTTTATTAGCTTGTAGTGACAGTTCGGTGGGGTATCGAGTCACGAAAACCGTGTAATTCAATCACAGTTATTTACGTCGAAAGAACATATGTGATTTAGCAACCAAAAAGATTTCGGACGAAGACTACAGGAATTGCGAAGTTTCCTGATTTCGATTACTTATTTATTGATGCCGTAAACCATGTTTGGTTTATGTAGCATACATTAGTATAACACTTTACAAATAATAATGAAGTATACATCGTTATATGAAGTTTAATTAATATGAACGGTAGACGCTAAATCCTAATCTTACATTTTTTGAGGAAGTTAAAAATAAATGTTAGCGCTGTAATTTCTCGCACGCTTAGAAAATGATTAATAATGCATTGAGCATTCAAACAAGTTCAGCAATTCAAACAAATGTCCTCGTTCTGAATTATATTCTGGACATTGCCAGATAATATGATTAAGGTCTTGAGATCTGAATCGTCAAGCATTCGTGAAATGAGGTGTACTCTCGCCAGAAAAGCATACTGATTTCGATTTAAATGAGTGAAGTTTAATAAAGATTCCGTTATCGGAAACACACATTTTGTCCCAGTGTTAGTTCGGACATGGTAGGGCCCAACTGTATAGCGAAATGCTTCGGCGTAGAGCAAACAGCGGCTTAATGGAATTGACACTTGAATGCCTGGGGGTCTTTGCGGATCAGAAATGTATGAACCGCAAGAAACGAAAGAATCCGGCGTATCTTCCCCGCCAGGAAATTCAACGATCTTTTTCTGTCGGTTCCAAGAGAGGAGATTTCAGGGATACTTCCTCGTACTGAAAGGTACACGACCTCCTGAAACGACTTCTGGAATCGCTGGCTCTCTTAGAAGCACGTGGTCAACTGGACCACGAGGCCGCGATGGTACCGTTAAGCATGCAACCGGCAAAAAGCCGAGCCATGACCAAAGCGGGTGTGTGTACGTCTCTCGTTGCTAGCTTCTTTACAACTTCGAATTTCCTGGTCGGCTCCGTCAGGGCCTATTGTCAGCCCCCCCTTGTCCTTCTGTTGTCCCATTCCGGGATCCATCGCGGATTCGTGACTTCTACGGGCCGCTGGTGTCACGCTTTTTGCTTCCAAAAATGGATAAAACCGTAACCTCTCGCAGGAAAACCGACGATCATGCTCGACAGCGTTTTTACCTTCGGTCTCCTCGAGAACGAATGACGACAGGCGTTTTGCTTTCACGTAATTCCGATTTTGCCCCTTCCTTGCGAATCGTCAAGCATTACTTGAATTATAAATCAATCAAATATCTGAACTTTAATTTCTGCGACCAAAATGTTTTCTGTGTATAATCCTGTAGATCTTTACGAGAGAACTCCAAAAATGCAAGTTCTAAAGCGCGGAGGTCACTCGTTCGAAAGTTGTACGCATGTAAAGTACAGCGATTTTAAGCGGATTTGTCCGGGAAGGGCGCCGCCATATTGGTTTTACTAGTCCTTCTGTCCTATTACATGGTACATATACATTGCTGATTTTTGACTTCGAAACGAATGGTGGATCTGTTTGTTCTTTGTCACTAATTGTAAGTGGTATATTTTGAACTGGGGATATTTTATCTTTTTTATTAGTAATGTCACTTTGACCAATTTTAAATGGAGGATCATTTCCGCAAGAGGGATTTTTATTAATTGTACAGTAAAGTCGCGTTTACTGTTCGCGATCGGGTACGCGATCACTGTCCAGTGCCTACTACCAGAACCGCTAGATGGCAGCACGGACACGCGTTAATGCTGATAATATAGAGCGGGTATTGCGATTGTTATTTGAATTTTGGAAGACATGGCTACGCTGTTGCGTTTTAACTGGTCTGGGTTAGGTTTGGATTAGGTCTGGGGTAGGTTTTTGTAAATATTTCCCACAATATTTCTTCTCAAACAGTCTATGGGATATTTTCTCTATGTTAGCGATATTACTGTGTGCCCGTGCAGCCATCTAGCGGTTCTGCTCGGTAAGCGGCGCGCAATCGTCACTACGAACCAATATGGCGGCGCCCTTACTTGTCAAAAACACTGAATAATGAACAACTTTAAGCAAGCACTCCTCAACCATTGATCCTACAGGATCAAAACTTCGATTGCAGCCGCCCAGGCTACAAATCTACTGAATTACATACCAAATACATCATAATTTATAGGAGAAAGGCACAAATTCTGAGTCCGGTAAGGTAAAGTTTACCCCTTTTCTTCATAAGGATGTCCTGGAAAACCTACTGAACATTATGTGCCCAATTTTTTATTTACTGAACAATGTATATCTATGTTAGGGCGCGCCAGGAACTAAAAATTATTCTTCATAATTGATTGCAAAAAGAATATTTAGTGAACTAAAGAAAATCGTCAAAGTTTTTCACCTTTGACGAGAGGTACAATTGAGATTCGTGTACATTCGTGAGCTCCAACAAAATGGAACATTGCCAGCAATATCTCCTCCAAAAGATCCTGCAAAGTTCACATCCACTTTCGTGCCCTTCCGGAAGTTATGATAGTTTAAACTTTAAAGCGTCGCACGAGAGGCGTTGACAACCACTCCGCGACTCTTAATTGGAAGAGAAAAAAATCACATTTATCTTTATTCGTTATTTTTATTTAACTACTTTATCTTTATCTTCTTTATCTTTAATAACTGATATCTTGATCCGATGTTGCGAAGTGGTATAATATGTAAATGTACAAATGAACGGTTTAAAAGCTGTGGAGCTCATGGATCAAGGAGCTTGTAGCTACTAGAAATTCCTTATTTTTGAAGGTTAGGTTTTCGGGGCCGCGACCCTACTATGCGGTCTAGCGAATACAGTACAGTGATTGCTACTAGATCTAATCTACGTGTTTCAGTTTATTGCCGGCGTCGTACATGCTATAATTTCGAATAATCTGTGACCAAAGTAGGTTACACAGTTATTAAGAGAGGGAAAAAAGAGAGTTTCTTTCCCACGTATAATGGTATCTTGCAGTGCAATATATGGTACTGTTTCGAGGGTAATGACGGTGTTCTTTGAACTCGAAAAGAACAGGTAACAACGATCGGCCGCGCGCGTTACCGTAAAATTGATAAACGCGATGGCACGTGGTCGGTCGGAACCGAAAGAAACTGGGGTGTCGTTTGGTAATTGTAATTATCCAGTAATAACTGCTCGCGGATTTGTATGAGACAGCTACTTTCACTTGCTACACGGTTTTACACTGTAACTTGCCATTGCCTAAGAGGGTCATTAGTTATGAAATACCTATTTCGCGTTATTCCTCTTGTCTGGAATACTTATAAATTATTTATCGTCTTCGACAGTGGTATCGAATCGTGCTTAATTTAGATTCTATTTATTTGACACTAATCGTGTTTTTCTTTAATGAATTCTTTTCATTTTTCATCAATTCTTAAGTATTGTTCGAATTTATATAATGAATTAATTTATATAATGAATTAATTTATATAATGAATATTTCAACGATATATTATAAATAAATACATATAATTTAGTGTATCGTGACTTATTTCATGATGTAGCTAATAACCTGGCAGTTGATGCGACATAAAACTATAAATTAAAATAGAAAAAATCATGTGTATTTTATTTTAATGAAATTTATATTTTACAAGTTCTTGAACGTTTCCATACGCTATATGTAGATCATAAATGTTGATGTTCTCGGCGCTACGGTTTCGATCAATTTCTACTGAGAAATCAAAAAACAATTTTGCAGATTATCAAATAATCATCGACGTTTCGATCCTAGTTTGAATCATTTTCAAGATGTATTTCCCTTGCGCCTGTAAAAATATAAATTTGTTGATAAAACCAACTTACTTGTTTTTTATGTGATTTAATACTTTAATATGGACATCGTGACTATACGTAGATACATAAAGGGCTAAGGTCTAATTATACAATGAGCATGAAACAAGAAAATGTTTCATAAAGATTCATAATATAATATTCATTTTCATTACGTCGCGGAAAGTTCATGTAAATACACGTACGTCTTTTTCGTTACAGATGCGCCCAAAATTGCGATACTGCTGAAATCCACGTCTGATCGAACGAGCCGTAAGTATTTCATGAGCAACTGCTTTTACGATCGGCTTCTCCAACCGTGGAAGCAATCGAGTCTAGAATCGGTGAGGCAGGTGTTCGTTACTCTTGTTACCACGAGGGAGGAATCTTAGATTGCGACTGAAAATCTTTCTCGCGCTCATTGGCCATGACCTGCCTCCACCCACGCGATCCGGCAAAACACTCCGAGACTGCTTTGCGCAGTACGCAACTACTTAAGCCCTATTAACCGTTGCGTCTGTTTGCAAATTAGGCGCAGAACTCGTCAGAGACGTCTCCGTTGCGCGACGGAGACACACGCATGTGTGCACGCGTCGCACCGAACTCGCCGCGATGGGACTACTTGATGAGCAAGAGAAAAATTCCGGTGACATGGTTTAACGTGATTAACTCGTATCCCTGTATCACCTGCGGCGGCTGTTTCTCTTTTACTTCGTTATGGCTGCATACATACATGTAGCCGCGCAAACTTCGCAGGTGCTATACTTAGAAGGGAGTTATACGATTTATTGTGCAACCGCTTCCACGATATTTCGGTTATTGTTTCGTATTTTCCTGAGAAAAGAAGAATCGGTGTCATTACAAGATTGTATTAGATGATTGCATAAGTTCGTGCCCGATTTTCATAGATATCGTACTCTGTATAGTGTACTCTGTATAGTGTACTCTGTGTAGTGTACTTTGAGTAAAAAAAATGATTATAAGTGGTACAAGCTCTTCCAAGAAGGCCGAGAAGATGTTAATGACGAAGCTCGCCCTGGACGCCTCAGCACGTCAACAACCGATGAAAACGTTGAAGAAGCGAAGAAAATAGTGTTGGGGAATCGTCGAATTACAATTAGAGAAGTTGCCGATGATGTCGGCATCTCGTTTGGTTCGTGCCAAGCAATTTTATCGGATGTTTTGGGCATGAGCAGAGCCGGGTTAAGCCCGGTAGCAGAAGTAGCAAATGCTACGGGCCCCGCGCTTGCAGCAGAAAAAGCCCCGGCTTCTATTAACAGATATTTCTGCTAAAAAAAGGTCCTTCGTTGTGTTTTGTTTTATTATCATGCAAAACCTAGGGCCCCCAGGTAACATTTGCTACGGGCCCCGCGCTAGCTTAATCCGGCCCTGGGCATGAGACGCGTGTCAGCGAAGTTTGTTCCGAAACTGCTTAATTTTGACCAGAAGAAACGTCGCATGAGCATCGCTCAGGAGCTGTTGAATAACGTCAACGATCATGCCTCAGCCACCATATTCACCGAATTTGGCCCCCTGCGATTTTTTCCTGTTCCCAAAACTGAAGAGACCCATGAAAGGACGGAGATTTGCAACGATCGAGGAGATAAAGACTGCATCGCTGGAAGAGCTCAAAGCTACACCAAAAAGTGCTTATCAGAAGTGCTTCGAGGATTGGAAAAAGCGCTGGCACAAGTGTATTATATCTGAGGGGGATTACTTCGAAGAGGGGAACATAAATATTGATGAATAAATAAATATCTTTTCATTAAAATAAAGTCACCTTACTTTTTGATCACACCTCGTACATATTTTAGTAACTTGTTTAGAGAAATAGAATTTTAGTATTCTCTATAATTTATCGTTTTTATAAGATTTAACTTTTCTGTATTCATTAAAAACCTACATTTGCTGCTTTCACAAGATTTAATCTCATTTTATAGTTTGCTAGTAGAAACTGTGTTTCTACATTCATTATAACCCAACATTTATCGTTTTCAGGAAATTTAAATTATTCTTTGTAACTTGACAGGAGATATAAAGCATTTCGGAATTCATTGTAGGTCAACATTTATCGTCTTCACAAAATTTAACGTTTCCTAACAATTTTTTTGACGAGCAAGAATTTCTACATTCATTATCAGACAACATTTATCGTTTTCATAAAATTTAAATTAATTTTTCATTGCTTTTTTGGGGGGAAAGGAATTTCTGTATTCGTAATGAATCAATATTTATCGCTTTCATAGAAAAGTATTAATATCATACAATGTTTTGTTATCTACACAAATTCAAAATATGCATTAACATATTTTAAATAACATTTTTGTTAAGTTTCTTCATAGAACACAGTACATTGATTATTTGAAACATTTTAATTCATCGATTATTATTAGCGTTCACTCAAAAATGTTTGCTGAATACATTTTATTAAGAAAATATATAAAATTCAATAATACATTACATAAAAAATATTATGAATCTCTAACATAGTTAAATTCCTTATCTACATTATCGAGCATTACACTATTGATTATTTATAAACAAGCTGCGGATTTTATGCATTTATAACGAAAATGAGTAGCTGCAATTTAAAATGGTAAGAGGATTTAAGAAATTAAAAAATATCAGTGCATTACTTTCACCTTGCTAACATTATAAAAGAAATAATGACAACGTTGCTTAGCTCCTGTCTCTTACAATGTTTATTTTACATAAAGATCCGCAGTCTATCGATAAGATAAGAGTACAATTACGTTGAAAATCTGTTTACGGCCTTTCGCGTAACAATAATAACATAGCAGAGATTATACACCACAGATTTTCACGAAATTGCTTAGATATCGGCTATACAATCTGATACGCTTACGTAATCCTTTAACAGAGCAATAAATTCCGTATTGCAAAATGCCCGACTCGCGGATACCAAGGAGATGAATTACCTTCGTCTTTATTGTTGCGTCACGACGATTGTCTAAATTATTATTCACCGGTGTGTACAACAAAAGAAATTTTTCCTCGGCGTCGGACAATCTTAGACTTTTCAGAACACGCAACGGAGACGCGATGTGTGCAGTTGCAGTCGCAACTGCATGGAAGCGTGATTACGATCGATCAGGAGAGTTCAATGCTCGTACGTTTCTCGCGAAAGCTGTGCACGCGTGGAACAAGCCGTCTGTTTCTCTCTCTTTTATCGGAAGACCGCCGGCATGTGTGTATGTATATGGAAATCACCGGTGTGACGTCACCTGACACCGGCACCGCGGAAAGTATGCAAAATAATGCAAATAACGTGGACGAAAGTGGCCGGTTTCGCTCGAGATATCCGTCTATCTTTAGAACAATCGGGACGCTGGTTTAGCGGTCGAAATTGACATTTAAAGCCACGAAAAAGACCCCTCTATATATTCCTCGTCGTTATATTTTCAACGGGCGCGAACCTGCTCGACCTCGGATTCCTCGGGGAAGGATCGTTAATTTTGGAGCAGATGGATTTCTTGTTTCGCTTTCGTTTAGAATCTAAACACGTGAGTCACTTTTAGGTGACCATAAGGGTAGCTCTTATTTTCGACTCTTAAATTTCTTTTACGGCACCCCCGAGGATTGTCCGAATAATTAAACAGAAATCTGTGCAAAGTTTGAGTGCCCACAGATAACTGAAGAATACATACATATATGAAATAATTAAGTTACCTAATGCTCGTATAATCATTTTTCTCGAATTTCTTCTAACCTATTCGCCACGTCGAAAAATATGTTAGACAAAACCTGTGGATCTGGATAAGCTGCGTCTTTCATGTCCTATAACCTTTCTTCGTAAAACAAACGGTTTTCGAAAAAATTGAGAAACGCCGTCGGATCAATATCCAAATTTTTTTTCTAAAATTTGAAAATTGAACTGTGGTTTCCTTATGTTTTGTTAAAAAAAAAAGTCAAAGTTCCTTCAACATCCGGAAATGGAAGGTTCCTGAGATCATTTGAAGCAACATTTTCCTTTGCAAAAATGGCGTCCGCGGCTTCCTTAAGGAGTCGTTAAGGAGGAAAATGTTGCTTCAAATGATCTCAGGAACTTCCCATTTCCGGATGTTGAGGGAATTTTAAGACACCCTGTATATCGTTCTATAAAATTTACAAGACTGAATTTATTTAGATTGTTCACAATTTTTGTAATAATACGTGCTCGAATAAAGAGATTTATTGAATAATTTCTAATGGAAGAGCATCCTTATAACAATTTTCAACAATTAAAAAATAAACAATGGGGATTGCGGTCATTTAACTAGTCGTGATACGGTTAGTGTTAATAAACATTAGCTAAATATAGTGTACCACGAAAGTATTTGAACGCACTTATTATGATCGGACCAAATGGCTTCTTTTTTTTTAGCAGTTAGAATTGATTTACCAAATGACATGCAAAGAAGATTTTGAAAAAATTGCAATTGCTAAGAATTACATGAGAAAGTAAAAGAGGCCCCATTTATAACTTTTTGATTAGAGCCCGTAATGAAAATTTAAAATATCTATTTCTATTTACAGTAAAGTCGATATTACTGTCCAACAGCCGTATTTATGACGGACAGTAAGGTTGGTGTCTATGATCGTATTTTTGTTACTTCAAAGGAGAGTCCGAGCATAGAGAAGGACAATGAAATTCGAAGAAGAAGCCGAACATAGAGAAGGATAGAATGAAATTCAAAGGAGAAGCCGAATATAGAGAAGGACAGAATGAGTGTCTCTTTCTTTCCCATACGCTGTCCTTCCTTGCGACCGAAACTTGATTCGTCGATTTAACCACTAAATACAATTGGAATTATATCGTGTTTGGTCTTATATTAATCAGAAAAATGCCAGAAATACGATAGTGAAATTTCATTAAAAAAATAATGAAAATTAAGGAAGTTGAACATTTCGATTCATTCGTGTCAATGTGTGGTGTTTACACCGATATACCCGAGCCGAGATCAATCATCGCCGCCAGTGAAGTGAGTAGGCACTGGACATAGAACCTGGTGTAAACAGAGGACAGTAATAACGACTTTACTGTATATCTATTTCATCAAAACCTGCGATTGTAAGCAGAAATTGACCAAATGTCGTGAAAAACTATGATTTTTATCCGATTATACCACTGTAGGGTATATTACATTAGTACACTCTTGGGTATATTAATCGATTTTGATGAAATTTTCTGCATGTGTAGAGGCAGAGTTGTGCAGAATTACAATTGAATTACTCCAGGAATTATAATTGCAAAGTAATTGAAGTGCATTGTAATTCAGTCATATTGTAACTTATAAATCAGATCTTCATTCACTTAAATTACAGTGTACTTCGTAATTGCAATAGGAGTACAATTATAAAATACTTTGTAATTATATTACATTAATTACGAATTACGAGGACGACGAATAGAAAATACGCCACATAGACAACAAACAAGTATATGAAAGAAAAACATAAAAATATATCGCACTCCTTCAAAGTTTTGGGCTATAATTTGGATAGCTGTATTTTAATAATTTGTATTTCAATTACACATCTGATTAAAATAATTAGTAATTGAATTAATTGAAAGGTTTGAAATATGTAATTCAGTTACGACGTAGTTGAATTACTATATAATTGAAATAGAATGTAATTCAATTACGATGTAATTGAATTAGCACAACTCTGTGTAGAGCTAACATACATAGATCTACAAAACATATATTTTAAATTGTCATTAAGAGCCCAAGTAAAATAGTTTTAAAAAATGCTTTCTTTATTTCTCCATGCAACCTTGTAAATTGTAATTTTTGGAAATTCTTTTTTGCAAATCATTTAGCGAACCAATGCTTCTAAATGCTTACAAAACATCAGGTCGTTTGGTACAATTATAAAAAAGTTATACTGTTTCAACGTGCGTTCAAATACTTTCGTGGCTCACTGTATATGTCTCTTTTTTTAATTGCAGATTATTTTGTAGAAGATTCCATATACCTTTTCTTTAAGTCTTGAAACTTTTTGGGTTTCACTTTCTCACGGGTCAAGGCCTTTGAAAGAGAACTGCGTTTAGAAAGATCCTCTAAAATGGAACGATAAATAAATATGAGTAAATCCGTGGGTCGTGTCTCGTAATTGCCTGGGCGAGGCAAGCAACGTTATTGTATTGCTTGCCTCACCCGGACAAGGTCCCATGGATTTGCTCATATTTATTTAACGGTTCATTTTAGAAAATTTTTCAAAACGCACTACTTTTTATGTGACCTGACCCTTGATAGAAGTGGAACCCAAAATTTTGAATGACTTAAAAAAAAGAATACATTCAATTTCCTGCAAAATAATCTGCGATGAAAAAAAATAAGTTCCGTAAGTTAAAAAAAAACATTTTTAGCACAAATTTTACACAGATTTTTTTCCGACGAAAAGAAATTTTCACACAAATTTTTGACAATAGTAAATAAGAGCCACCCTAGTGACTATGGTTTCGGGAATCCGTACGAAACACACATCAGTAGACAGTGGATTTGATGTATTTATGAAAATGAGTAGGTGTAATTTTAGATATCAAAAACATTATACGAATTTAAAAATACTTTTATATTATTTTCAATCTATTGAACATATTAACCCTCTGATAACGGACAGTTTATATATATTGTATATATTATTGGCAATGCTTAGATCCGTTTACAGCTCTAATCAATAATTTTTAAAAATGTACTTTTAAGATATCTCGTGTAGACACATTAGTCTTTACGATATCCTCAATGGAACAGCTGTTCAGTTAGTTTAATTGCCACAAATTGAGTACTTAAATGACAATTTGGATGCTCCCGGACAAAATAGACACCGACACAGTATACGGAGGGTTACGAGAGAAAATAAATTTTTATGTCGGTCCGATGGTTGCAATTCTGATGGAAAATTTATATTTTGCATAAAGATCCGCTATCTAGTAATAATGATGAGTATCTACATATTGCATCATGAATTTGGAATAGTGACGTAAATAAATGTTGAAACATCGTAGGACTGTATTTTAGACTCGAATGTTTCGTAATCGTGATTTGAAAAATATTGTACAATATAAATAAATAGAAATAAGTTTAGAAACTATTCGCTGCAGACTGAAATCAATTCCAATCCGTTCTGTGTCCCCAGGTAAATCAGATCGAAAGATGCAGATAGCGCCGACCGTGCTGTCGTTGCTCCTCATAGTCCTGAGCTGCTCAGGTTGGACCAATGGCCTGTGCGACTTGGAGAACGGAACGGTGGCCCGCTGCCAGGAGCTCAAGGACGTCAACTACATCGAGACCTATCACCTGGACACTCTGAAGGCTCCCGTGCTGGAGTCGCACCTTCGTCCGGGTCTCTTCGACAACCTGACAAGCCTGCGACACTTGGACCTCTCAGGAGGCGACCTGAAACGAATAGAGCCAGGATGTTTTCGCAACCTGACAAACCTCCGGAGCTTGAACCTCGCCGAGAATCAAATCGCCAGTTTGGATTCCGGTGCCATTCAAAAGCTGACTCACCTGCATAGTCTGAACCTTCGTAAGAACAAACTCCGTCATTTGCCGCCGGTCATAACCGATCTGAAGGCTCTGAAACACCTTGACGTGCAGGGTAATCCGCTACAATGCGACTGCGCGACGCTTCTCGTCAGGGACTTGATCCTGAACAAAGGCGTGAAGATCTCGAAGAAGGTCCTCTGCGCCGGGCCGAAGAATATGAAAAGCACGCCATTGTTTAAACCGGACGCGTCGATGATCTGCAGCATGGAGGAGCAGGATCGTGAGATGCAGAACGATCAGGCTGTCGAGGAGGACCAGGATGACTACGATGGATCCGGCAATGGCGAGGTCGAGGAAGACATAGACAAAGAATTCGTTGACATCTCTGTGATCTCCTCGGAGCCACCGAAGGAACCGGAAGTCGAGACACCATTTCCGGAAACGGAATGCTTGCCTACGGATGCCGATTGTCCTGGGAAGCTCAGATCCAAAGAGGAAGACATTTTCTTCGACTCCTCCGAGAAGAACCCAGTCGTGCCGACGTTGGAAAGGAAGAAGATGTACAAGGATGCTCTGTTTGCTCCTGAGGAGGAGGGGTCTGGAGTTGACGAGGAAGGCTCCGGGGAAGGTTCAGGGACGAACACCATTTTCGATGGTTGGGGTAAGGTCGAGGACAACGAGGACGAAACCACTCACAGCGAGGAGGAGTCGCAGTCGTTAGGAGAAAAGATGTTTGACACGTTCTTCAATGTGTTTCTGGGTACAACCGCTGCTCCAGAGACAAAGAAGGACTTCGATTTAGAGGAGGAACAGTTCCTCCAAACGATGCTGAACAAAGCTCCTCTCGATACCGATGAGACGGCGGGGACCGTTGTCGACGACGACCTGACGTCAACGACCAAGATCGGCACCGAAACGACGCGGAACATCCCCACGACTGCCGACTACAGCGGCGTTGAGGTTTTCGAGAAGGATGAGCACAACCAGACGCAGACGGACGAAATAAAATCTGAAGAGGAGAACACGAGCGACGGGCTGGCCGAGGTGTCCCCGGCGAAGCAGTCCAAGAAGGGGATGGGGTCCTACGTGGTGCTGGCTACGCTGTTGGCGATCCTGGCGAGTCTGATCATGTTCGCCGCGTACAAGGGCGACTTCTGTCGGAAGAAGAGGAAACGCGGCGACGTGGAAAACGGGACTGAGATGAAGGACTTGCAGAAGGCCCTTCTGGACTCGGGGAACGCGACGCACCCAAAGGTGGTCACCAACGGGAACGTGGAGAACGTGCCTCTGGTCGAGGACGCGACCGAACACGAGGAAACGAAAGACTCCGGCGATCATCAGGACTCGGCCAGGTCTCAGAATGGCACCGCGGATCGCGTCGACCCGGTGAAGCCGCCGAGAAAGAACAACGAGAGGTCCAGCATCGATGAGAACACGTCGAGGAACGACTCGCTGCCAGCAAGAGCGAGTCCTGTCGATGTCACCGTCAACAACGCCCCACCGGTACCAGCGAACGATCCTCCTCTAAGCCCCGGCGCTCAAAGAGTGAAGATTACTCTGCAAGAAAACCCCGACAGCGTGCCAAAAACGCCGATACTCATCACGAGAACCATGGCTGGTGATAATCTAGTCAAATCGCCATGAAACCGACTCGCGCGGTAGTCGCCGACGAATGACGACCAGACATTTTCCGTTCAGCCCACCAACGTAACGATCGATTAAAGCCAACGTATGCACGAGACGAGTAGATCGAAGGGAGCACGTACGAGATCGTGATATATCGTGTGTTTTCTTTCGAAAAGGGATTCGTTCAGTGACGCCAGTGTTCCTAGGTCCATGTATCATGGCCCTTCGCCGCGAAGAACTTTTTCCGAGAAAGTGAGACAGATTTTGTTATCTAGAGCTTGTATCTTCGGATGAGAGAGGGAGCGAGAGAAAGAGAGAAAGAGACAGTGTTCCATGAGAGGATCGGGATATGGGACGTGCGATTCCGAGAAATGAGATTGTTTGTACATATTTGCAGATTGTATAATGTATATGCACAGTTTCGTTGTTTGTACAAGATTTACGGATAGAGATACATTTGATACATTTTATATACGCGTATACAATATTAGCACACTAGTCAGTCCCCTTTAAGGATTTTCCTTCTCGTGCAGGCTTGAATGGGATTCAAGTATATCGTCAAGTTCCATTTAGAATCTTCTGGTTACTCGAAGTGTATCGTTACCTTCAACATTCTTGCGAGAAGAACATATCCCTTTG
This sequence comes from Lasioglossum figueresi, assembly GCA_028455805.1. Taxonomy (NCBI): domain Eukaryota; kingdom Metazoa; phylum Arthropoda; class Insecta; order Hymenoptera; family Halictidae; genus Lasioglossum; species Lasioglossum figueresi. Next base: position 17,548,290 of record CM052192.1, on the reverse strand, counting down.
TAATTGATTAAAATTACAAACATTAATGTTGCAGTTATCTCGTTTTTAATGTTACGCAGCTCATAAAACGATACTTGGGAACAAGAAATACAGTAATGCACCGATACTTGGCGAAGCAAGTGCGCACATCTTCGGAAAACTTACCAAAATTTTTTTTTAGTTGCTTTTAAAGTTATTCCTTTACGAAAGTGTCACCAACGCGACATTATTCTGATTAAATTGACACCAAACACGACCCATTTCGGATTGTATTTACTCGTTTACTCCACGATATAGTGGAACCTCGAGTATCCGAACTGATCAGTGGAACATGGTAATAGATCAGTTACCTATGCACAATGTTTGTACAATAAATGGTATTGTACATATATGGATAACTTTAGATTAAATAGGGGATTAGAGAATTCAGATATCAGTTCAGTTATTCGAGTTCTCGAATTTTATTGTGTCGTGAATTAAACGACTGAATATGATCGAAATTGTGTCGTGTTTGGTATCGTTACAATCAGAAAAATGTGACGAGTATGTTAGTCAATGTTTCATAATAAACTAATTAATAACAAAATAGTTTTACTTACTTGTGCGGTGTTACTTTTCATATATCGAGACAGTACTGTATTCTAACTGCAGGTGAGCCGTTTCGTAGTACGGTAACTTCGATTATCGAACATGATTCGAGTAATATTCGATCACCGAGTACCTATGCCGGATTATTGGACCACGTTTCCGAGATGGTGAAGCCGAGGAAATTAATTGTAGAAGAGGCCGTGGTTAATGCAGCAATGCGATTCATTGTCGAAAATAATATATTATGTATATTTATGTTACACTTAAACTGCCTCATGTTCCATCGTCATTAATAGACTGCGGATTTTATGCATTCATGGCATGTTCAATTACATTCAATCGTAACCACCAATACAGTCAAACAATTTTAGGAAATTAGAAGCTGTAAATGCATAAATATCATTAGTCTTGTCATCAATTATCGGTAATCAAATTACTTATTATTCTATATTTAAAAAAAACGTTCGTAGACCATCGGGTGTGTCGAATGAATGATTGACGGATTATCGAAATTGCTAAGTATCATTTTTATGAAATTCTTCATTGTACTTGTATTAAACATACGCGACGAAATGAGAACGGAACAAAAGTTTGACTTTTGCGAACGAAACATACTACTTACGAGCGAAGATCGGGGTTTCGATTCGATTGCAACTTTATAGCCGTTTGCAACGGATAAAAATAACAGGTATGTGGTTTTATTTACCCTTTAACGCTCGGCCTCCTGCGAGTTTTACGCCTATGCCGGAGTCATTGTGACCCATAATGATATTTCACTAATACAGTTTTATCCCGATACAGTAAAATCGCGATCCAGCTCCCATCGTCTGTTCTGAGCAGGGACAGAAATCGTGTAAGGAAACTATTTTTGTATGACTTTCGTCGACTGCGCCGCATAGTGGGCCGGATCGAAGAATTTAGTGACATTTGGTTATAAATTTTGAACCATAAGAGACGTTGAGATGAAATTTGCACTAAAATTCATTTGAAAAAATAGTCAATTTTAACTATAGGCAAATAAATATTATTTTCATTTGTTAAACAATAATGTTTAATTAATTTTCATTAATATTTTTGACTAAACAAAAATTGTTTAAACATAATCCTTCAAACCATTTTTTACTTTCTAAATATATATTTTATATTTACGTTTCATACATGCAATGTTTTGTTCTGTTGTTCTGTTCATTATATTTTTGACAATAAAAATAATAAATTGCTTATACTATTGTTAAAAATTGCACTCTCGTTTCAGGTAGGGATAAACTTTTAATGCAATTGCTAAAATATTTATATTTGGATGGCATTTAATTCCTTATGTATTACTATAATATGTATGAGTTACTATACGTCAAGTGACATGTCCCGGTACTTTTAAACAATAATAATGGTTGATTTGTTCTGCTAGATCGGGTTGGATGTGATTCTTGTGGGGATGTGTAGGGGAAGTTCTAATGAAAATGATCTAATTTGTCCGAATGTGTCGAATTGCGTCCAATAAAAGAAATACCTTCAAAATTCTATAAAAGTACAGTAAAGTCGAGATTACTGTCCTCGGTAAACACCGGGTTCTATGTCCAGTGCTTACCCATTCCACTGTCGGCCGACGCCGCGCCGCGCCGAAGGCGGCGATGATTGATCTCGGCTTGGGTATATCGGTGTAAACACCACACATTGACTCGAATGAATCGGTATTGTTCAACTTTCTTAATTTTCATTATTTTTTTAATGAAATTTCACTATCGTATTTCTGGAATTTTTCTGATTAATATAAGATCAAACACGATATAATTCCAATTGTATTTAGTGGTTAAATCGACGATTCAAGTTTCGGTCCCAAGAAAGGACAGCGTATGGGAAAGAAAGAGACACTCGTTCTGTCCTTCTCTATGTTCGGCCTCTCCTTTGAATTTCATTCTGTCCTTCTCTATGTTCGGACTCTCCTTTGAAGTAACAAAAATATGATCAAAAACACCAACATTACTGTCCACCATAAATACAGCTGTTGGACAGTAATCTCGACTTCACTGTATATCGATTTTATTCATTTCTCTAAATATTACTTTTTAATACAGTGCGAACAAATATCTTCAACTGACAGCGTTAATTGTTAACCCAAAGGGCTGTTTTTCATTTAATAAATGAGGCCAAAGAAATATTAAATAGGGTAGTCAGGACCCCTCGAAGAAAACGAGCAATTTTTGACTGATAAATACTGCATCCGAAATGTCTATCTTTACGGCTTCGTATTAATTATAGTTTTTATGGACAAACATTAAGTTTTTTAACTTCAGTGTTGATGGACATTTAGGAAGCAATACAAATTTATTAGAAATCGATACGAGAACGTCGACTTTTTTGCCAAATGTCACTAAATTCTTCGATCCGGCCCACTGTGCGCCGACCGCACAGGAAAAGGAAAAGGACTGCATGTAAATACGGACCGCACGGCAGCTCGAGCATCTCTTGGCCCCTCGTGGGGATGTCCCCCAGCGGAAGGGGTAGGCGAAGGGACAGTGATCGTGGAGATCCTCAGGGAGCTAGATCGCGACTTCACTGTATAAGACGATGGCTCGTGGCCTTTCGCCTTATATCGAAATAAAACTTTACACCCTGGCATAGCGTACGGAGGCTTAAATATGAGTCACCGACTAGAAAAATTGCATATCTATTATTCTACAGCGATTTAACCGTGCTATAAAATTTCATTCAAATCGGAAACCGCAGACGATTCTTTCAGTGATTAAATGGAACATTAATTTATTGAAAAGTTTTATCGCGTGAACTTACAACGACCATTCCAAGTCAACCGTATCACCATATCCAATGATCGATTCAATCATTTTATCTCTCATGATGTAATAAACGTATTGTGTAAACGAGGCCAGAGTTTTGTAGTTAAGTTTCCGACGTTCGAATAAAATTTTATCAATTATCATCGAGACATATCAAACCATTGAAGTCTTCGTAATCTTAAACGTAAAAATGCTACATCTTGCATATACAAGTTCATGGAAAAGAAAAAAACAATGTTGCAATTTGTTGCATAATCTATCGTTAGTGTTTTAAGCGAAAGTAGGAGAAACCGTAAATAAAATAAAATTTACAGCATTAAGTAGCCTTAAATAATTAATCTGTTTATCGGAAGAAAGTTTAGAAGTATAAATGTTATATATTGTTCAAATATTTGTTAAGAAGCGCTGAAAGTAATGGGAGTCGTTCTGAAAATTAGAAACAAATATGTCAGAGTAGAAGTTAATATATAATCTCAGTAATTCTAGCATCGATTCCCGAATTGTTAATAAATTTGTTTTAGATGATATAACAACGATGTGGGATCGTCGGTAGAAGAAAATTGGCTGGTTTAATTGTAAAGACAACTATTCTCATCACTTTCATTAACTTCATTTCTTCATACCAAATTTTTGTACGTTTTCTTGAACCAAATGCGTGAAGTATTAAAAAATTAGCGATTCTAATATAAAAATGGGGCGAAAATTCTCCAGTAAACGTATAAATAGATTGTTCGCGAAATTAATCCGCATAATTACCGACGAAAGGATTATCTCATTAATATTGCGAGTCGTCGCACCGTTCTAACATCATCAACACGATATCGTTATTGTCGCCATTTTGAATTGTTCTGTATATGAATCAACCGTGCAACAAGATTATTCATTGTTATGAACAAATATCGCGGAAACGCAGTCAACACGAACGTATAAATATATTTTTCAACTGTTTATAATTTTAATTATGAATGCGAAATAAAATAATATTTATCATAAAACCTTTACTGGTACAACGATTCTATCAATGTCTTTATAAATTATGTGTTTGATCCTCATGGGCTCGGAAAGTATGTACTTACAAGTTTGTACTACCTGTGTAAAATGTTAATAATGACAAAATATGACCACAACTCTGTATAAGATGAAAACTTTGCGGTAGATTAACAATCGTTAAAGATAAAATTGTTAACTTAAAATATTTTTCGACACGTTTAATTACAGCACACCTGCAAATTAATACATTTCTCAATTAGTTAAGATTAATTTGAATTGGTATAATCCTGGTAAGTAGACAAAGAAAACTTAATTATAAATTCGTTTATTGACGAACATTGACGTTTAACATTGTAGTATACAATAAAAAGATATTTGATGAAAATAGAATTATAATCATGTTTAGCATGGTCGTTTTATTTGAAATAATAAATTTTATTCAAAAATTAATCTACATTTGCTCGAGATAATTTTCAAAAACAAAGTAAAGTAATTTATTTTCTATTAATAACACTGTCCAACACCAAATTTGTTTCGTTATGACTGTTGGGTGGGCCTTATAGAGTTTTTTGCGCTGATTCCGAATCTGCCTTTAATTTTTATCCTACACGTACAATTCTTGAGAAACATGACTTTGAAAAAAAAACCTATTTTTATACTTTAAACAAATATTGTGATATTACTATAAAAGATATTGAATTGTTCTTTACAGCAAAAGATTCTGTAGACTTTCCCGAATACAACGATATCCAATATTAATACAATCATTGAAGACGGAGAGACACCACGTTTGTACCATTTTTTGAGCATAGTTTTCAGTTTATCTGAAAAAATAAGGGTCCAGCGCAAAATCGAACTATACCATGCGATAGAGCAGACTTTTATCTTGAGAAACCACCCTTTAAAGTTTTCAACGTCGACGTTGTTTTTTAACCAGAAAGAATATATCGTCGCCCGATATCGATCGCCGAAAAATGGGTGCAAAAGTGTCGTCTCTTCGTTTAAACATGTTTAAACAATCATAACGTTTTAATATTGGATATCACTGTATTCGGGACACTCTACAGAATCTTTTGCCGTAAAGAACAATTCAATATCTTTTATAATAGCATCACAATATTTGTTTAAAGTTGAAAAATAGTTCTTTTTAAAGTCATGTTGTTGGAAAAAAATTAAGGGCAGATTCGGAATCAGCGCAAAAAAATTCTATAAGGCACATCCAACAGTTATAACGAAATATCTAAAAAGTTGAAATTTGTTGAACAGTGTAATTTATAAATGTTTAACTGTGTGAAATATGAAGTAATACTGGCGGTAACTTGCATAATAAGTTATTGTATCTTATCTAAATGCAAAATGCAGATATGACAGCCATTCTTATGAAAGATAATGTAACGTGTTATGAATCGTTGTGTAATGTTTGTGCAATCGCGATGACTAATGATTTATGGCTTTGATACGAAAGACTCAATTACAATTTTCTCTAGTCCATATATTGCGTTAAATGATACATTGATACGATCACGTAATTGCTTGCTGTGCGAACTTGACGCTAATCGTTCCAGGATGGCGTGAAATAACTGTAATTTCCTGCTGTGTGCTATTCTGGATACTAAACAACCCTATTCAAATTTCTTGGTAAAATTAGTTTATCGTTAGTCTATTATAGGGACTCTAGTATATCGTTAGTCTTTACGGAATTTAGATTGTTTCAATTGGATAATATGATTGGCACGCCCTCTGAAATTATAAAATTATAGAAAATTATAATTAATTATAATTATAGCTGTGATATAAAAATATCACACTTACAATTAGTCAGAGAAACTAAATATTCACAATTAACGAAAAGTTTGTAAATTCAAATTTCTTTGTACAATTAGAATAAAGTTTATATAAAGTTCAGATTTTTTCAAGAGAATAATGTGATTGGAACGTTCGTGAAATTATAAAATCAAACTAGTTATAATTATAGCTAAAAATATCACACCTAATCAGAGAAACAAAATATTCACAATTAACGAAAAGTTTGTAAATTCAAATTTCTTTGTACAATTAGAATAAAGTTTATATAAAGTTCAGATTGTTTCGATAGAATAATGTGATTGAAATGTTTGTGGAATTATAAGATTTTGAATATGAACATTTAAAAACAAATTAACTATGGAATTAGATATTTGTAGTAAAAAATAACAAATTGGAGTGAATGGAAGGAAAGTAGACAAACTTATGAACAATGAAGGTATGTAATATTAACTCTTTCACTACTTTTATACATTTCATTTTACATTTTAGCAATTTATATTAATGAGTCGTTTACATAGGCTATTTGTTTAGTCATTCATTATTCGATTTAATGTACTTGCTAATGACTTTGTACGTAGTTTAATAAATTTTAATATGATCTAATAATATAGTGGATAGAACACTTTGAATTGGTATCCTTATAACCTAAGAAAACTACAAAATTTCATAATTGTTTTGCAATATACGAAAGACGATATTATTAACAATGAGATGGAATTAAATATCAACTTTTATTGAATTAATATAAAAGTCACATGGTCGATAAAACGAGAGTTAACGCGTTATACACTGCAGTTTGTTCAGAATAGAATTATCTCGTGTTTGTGCGTTACTTCGATTTGGATATTATGGTGTCCAATTTTTAAAAATATTTACAATATTCTTTTGTCTAATTGCAAAACTACAATCTTTATACTTGAAGTATCTTTAATGAGTCACTTCTTAATTGTTCTTAGCCCGTACATTTTATTGCTTTTTTTCAAAAATTCGTCGGCACTGAAATTGTAGAACTTTTAGAGTGATTTATAACACAATTTTTCCATTTATGATTAATCGGTAGGCTAGTTTCAACTGTCGTCAACGTGCTATCCCAAGTAAAAATCCTAAGAATCAATGAATATACAAAACATAAAAAATTTCCATTGACATCATCGATATGGCAGACCTTGTAGACTAAGTGTTCTGTTAGTGCATTTAATAGTGCTTAATCATGGCCGTGATTCCTCGCACCGAGTGGCTCAGAGCATCGATTATTTCTGAGATAATAGCAATCACAAAAAAGTCAAAAAGCAACCAGATTATGCTCAATCGATCTCTCCATTGCATGGATGTTCTTAGGAGAACAGTGGGTCAACGTCAATCTTGTAATAAAATGAAACCTCGATATTTTTCTCTGCGTACTACAACAGCCTCTCCAGAAGTGAATTCGTCAAGTATGAAGGTCAAGATAAAGTCATTTATCATAATCTTATCTAGATCGATCAAATCGTGCGAAAAAGTATTCTGTTATCATCGAATATGCACATACATACATACATACATACATACAGTACCGAACAAAATGATAGGACATTCGATGTATTTGTATATTTCATATAACATAATAGGATATATGTACATATTACACGCCCTGTATATTAGATATGTCCTTCAATGTATCCATATAGAATTGCAAGCTTGTATCTCGTACACGAAAGAAATTAGAGAAAATAATGTAGACATGTATTGATTTTAGTCGAACAAAATGATAGAACATTATTAAAAAATACAATTGTTCGAACAGAAAGATTTTGTTGAATTCCAAATTAATATTTAGTAAACCCACTAAATATTAACCAAGCGATTGGGAATTGATTTAAACAATTTTTTAATACGTTCTTGTCTTAAAAGACTCCAATTTGTAACAATACTTTGTTATAATTCCGTTACATCTTTGTATCGTTTAAAATTCTCATAAACGTTTCTTGAAAGTTCTGCCCATATATTTTCAATAATATTATGGTCGAGTGAACTCGAGGCGTGTCACATTTTTAGAACTAAAATAAGTTTTAACACATCTTGCGGTATGTATTGCAGCGTTATCCTGTTGAAAAATGAACGTACTTCCTGAATTAACCGATCGTCTATTAATTCAAGATATTTTGTGCTGTTTACACGGCCTGATCAAAAATTTATGTCAGTTTTTCCCCGATATCCAATATCGGCCCACACCATGACACTTCCGCCACCCATTTGTCGACGGCTTAAATATTGTTCTTCTTTTCTTAGATCGTGGAAATAGTAGTTCCAGCCACCAGGACCGTCCAAATTAAATTTCTTTTCGTCGCTAAATATCACGTTTCTCCACTTCTTTTGCCACAAAACATGATCGCGAGCAAACTTTAAACGAGCTTCTTTATGATGCTCGCTTAAAGGAGGTTTTCTTTTCAGTTTTTTTCGTTTAATTTGTTTACCGCTTTGGAGAATACGTCGCACAGTTCTAACGTTAGCTGAAACACCTGCTTCTTCAGCGATTTTTCTAGCAGTTCCTTTATAATTAGAAGTTGTAGATCTGCTGTAGTTGATTTTTTAAGAAGTTATACACAACGTGACGGCTTCTATTTAATAACTTCGCAATTTTCGTGATAGTTTGATTTTGTGACCGCGATAACAAAATTCGGTCGGTTTCACTTTTGTCTAATTGTTTTCCTCGATACATTTTAACTTTAATGGCACAAATGTTGTAGATAAATGAAAGATTTGCTCGTCTACTTCTCGTCACTGCTGATAAATTACTGCCAGAGTACGTAATAACAGAAAATATTACGTGCGTCCTATCATATTGTTCGACTAAAATCAATACTACTTTCGTCTACAAGATACAAACTTGCAATTCTATATGGATACTTTGAAGGACATATCTAATATACAGAGCGTGTAATATGTATATATATCCTATTGTGTTATATGAAATATACAAATACATCGAATGTCCTATCATTTTGTTCGGCACTGTACATACATACAATTAAATTGAACTAAAATTTTCTCTCTCTCTCTCTTCACTTGTGTGATCTTAATGATCTACAAATTCACTGTTTTGAAATCGCTTTTATCATGTGGTTTAAGTTTAATCGAAATAGCATTTTAGCTACCGGAAATCCATTAGACTTTTTAATAATTGTGCTATAGCTTGACAGGTTCTAGAAAAATGTGTTCTAAGAATGTTGTACTTCCTTGACAGGGGCTTGTTGTTCTAACTGCATGAAATCCGCAGTCCAGTTATGAATGCAGAAATAATGAAGTGTGATGGGCATTCGGTTCTTTAGCATTTTATTAACTACCGTATCAAGAACGTAATCGGAAACCACGTGACGTTAAGATTCTATTTCAACGGGTGAATCTCTGTAGCCGCTTCTGGGCTCTCTTCGTAGCTCCCTGATGACGACGGACCTGGTCTTATGGACTTGTGGCATGTCTGAATCTTCATCATCTGTGGAATGTCCGTCATAAACGGTGCGTCTTCGTCTCCTCTTCTTGGCGCTTGGCGTTTGCGGCCTGGTTCGAACTCTTCCGCTTCCGGAATCCATTCCCTCGCTCATAACACTGTTTCTTCTGGCTCTGTTTGCTGGTGGAGGTCTTAAATTCCGTTGACTACCAGTTGGCGGCAATTCAGACCCCATGTTGCCGACGGACGTGTTCCTTTCCCTCTTCATTCGTCCTAGCCGACGTTCTTCTCTACGGAGCAAGTCGTCCTCGCTAAGGATCCTCGTCTTCAACCGCCTCGTCCGCTTCTGTCTTATCCTTATGTTATCAGCGGAACCTGCAATGCGCCTTGTGGATGATCTCTCCACTGAAATCTCGTCCAGATTGTCCAATGAACGAGCTAGTCTTGGCATCTGCATCGCCTCTTCGTAACTAGGCGGCCCGATCAATTCTAAAGGATTGATTCTCGGTTCTGGACGTACCACGTGCTCGATGCTTTCTTCTTCGTGCACGATGCGGGTTCTGTTGAAACATTACGATTATTTGAGGAGCAAAATGGGGCAGGAAGCTAAAAGAAAAAAAGAGAAAGGGTAGAGAAAAAGGAAAGGGAGGAGTGGAAGAGTTAAATTAAGATAAACAGTATGGAATAGTGAAGGACATGGAGGGAAAAGGATAAAATGTAGAGGGGGTTAAATTAAATTAAGAAAATGTAAAGGTTTAAAGAATGGAGAAAGGAAGGAAGGAGAGAGAAATGTAACACCGAAAGGCATATATTTATGAATAAAGATTCTAACTGCATTACGATTATTTGACGTTGGAATACATGCCTGCGATATTTAAATTAACGAGTTCCGTGCCAAGTGTACCGCCGATGGTATAATCGTACCGCGACCGGTCGAATGACCGCTTTCTCGTATTCTTCGTATTCTCGCTTCTTTGTATTAGAAATATTTAGGAAGAAGTCTCCTTACGTTAACAACCTTACGCTAACTTATATTGAACTTAACTTCTTTCCATTTTACATTGTAAAATATTTGTAATGTTTCTATTTCTATCTATTGTAAATTTTTCTATTGCTTTATTCAACATTTTATGCTTAACTTCAATCTAATCTTAAATTTATTTTTGTTCCTGTATTTGACAATGATTAGCCTGTGTTCTCAAACAATATAAATGCATAATATTAGCCGTATTAAGTTAACAAAATGGAGGAAGTGCCTTTTTTCATCTTAGTTCCATTACTACCACATGTGCTTATATAAATTATAATAATAATTTATTTAATAATGTTTAACAGGATTAGGAAGGCGTAAAAAGTAACATTTCTAATTTGTCCGTTAACGATGCATATAGAATAAATAATTTTTTCGAAAAGTAAAGAAAGACTTTATAAACGTCATATTCAGTATTTAAACCGAAGCATCGTGTATGTTTGTTCATGACAAATCATACACGTAATGCGAATGGAGTATAACATTTTTTCTTCGTGCTAATAATGCTCAGTAATCGTGTTTTATCGGTAACGTTGGGTGTTGACACTGAATGGTAAAGAGACTTCATTCTTATTTCCTGACTATGGTAAAGTAGATTACTGAATTATTCTCGACAGGTAATATTGCACACTATGGTTATTAATTTATATTAAATTTCTAATTACGCGAAACATGCTACGTCATTTAAGAAAGAAACATTAAAAGAATATATTACACGATGACATTGTTTGACATTCTATGTGGTGAAGAATGAATTTATTCATTTGGATGATATCTGTATTGATTTTGCTGTTACACCTGCTGGTGCTATTGCACCTTTTTATGGATAGTTATCATAGAAAATATCTTTCTAAAATATGAAAGATAATTTACTTATTTATAGTGTAAAACTGTAACGGCCGCGATTTTATCCTGAGACCTTTTATGCAATAGTTTTATCAGTCGATGGTTAATGATAATATTTCAAAAATCAATCAAATTAAGTTGATTTATGGAATAAATCCTTAAATTAATTTTCCTCTACAGTGAGCGATCAAATTATTAGAGCAACTTGAAAAAATTATCGGATTTACAGTAAAATATCTAATATTTAAATAAAATCCTAACTACACTCAATATTTTTCACTTCTTTATGAAATTGACATTTATAAATTGAAAATACAGTCAGGGACAAAAATAAATGGACAGTTAGTGGAAATAGGTAAAAATGAAGTTTAGTCGAATTAACATGACTGTTATAAACTTAAGTTTTATTTACTATATATTCTTATAGCGTATAGATTATTTAACGAACGATTGAAGTTCATATTTACATCTTTGTATAAACATGCCGTGTCATAACGAAAACGTCAGCTATTTATCGGGAGACAAAAATGAGTGGACACTCAATGAAATGCGCAATAAATGAAACACATAACGAAATTAGTATTTGGTATTGCCGCCTTTTGCATGTATTACAGCTTGGAGACGTCGAGGAATATTTTGTATTAACTTTCCAATATAATCGTTACTAATTTTTTCATATTCGGACTGTAACCTTTTGAAAAAATGGACCTTATTGTTTCGCTGGTCCAATGGAACTTTTGCGTCCAGTAAACTCCATAAGTTCTCGATAGGATTCAAATCAGGGCTCTGGGCCGACCATTCAATCAATTTAATATTGGAATCTTTAAAAAATTTGTTAGTTTTCTTAGCAGCGTGCTTAGAGTCATTGTCTCGTTGAAAGACAAATTCGTCGTCGCAACCCATTTTTACCACTGCTTCTTCTAAATTTTCATTTGGTATATTAATATACTTATCTGCATTCGTAATGCCGTCAATTTTTACTAACGTACCAATTCCGTTTTGCGAGAAGCACCCCCGCACCATTAACGATCCACCGCCAAATTTGACTGTGGGTGTAATAAATGGTCTTTTATACGCTTCATGCTTTTTTCTCCAGACTTTGTGCTTCTTTTTTAATTGCCTCAACTCAAATTTACTTTCGTCGCTCCAAATGATATTTTTCCAGAATACCAGTGGCATATTCACATATTCTTTTGCAAACGCTAAACGTTTTCTCATATTTCTTTAAATAATATGTGGCTTACGTGTAGCCTTGCAGCATTTTAAACAAGCTTGGTGCAGTCTTCGTTTTATTGTTTTTATTGAAACATTTAATTCCACTATTTCTGCAATACTTCTTGATGCAATCGTTGGATCTTATCGACTTGTACGAAAAATCCGACGGTCTTCTTGTATGGTGATACAGCGTTTGCGTCCACGACCTCTTAAATTTTTCACGGTCCTGTGCACTACATACTTTTTATAAATTTTTTCTACTGCACTTTTAGATACGTTGTACTTCCGAGCTATTACGCGGTAACTTAATTTCTTACAGCAGTCCGATACAATTAAATGGCGAATTTGATATGAAATTTCTTTCGTTTCTGGCATTCTGCAATTATTGTATAAATGTTCTTACTTGTACGATAACTGAATTTGTACTAATAAGATTGATGGGGATCGCTGCATGTAAGCGTGACCTGTGCCTAGTGTTCGTATACATTTCTTACCTCGCAATAACATTACAACCAAGTGTCCACTTATTTTTGTCCCCCGATAAATAACTGACATTTTCGTTATGGCACGGCGTGTTTACACAAAGATGTAAATATGAACTTCAATTATTCGTTAAATAATCTATACGCTATAAGGATATATAATAAATAAAACTTAAGTTTATAACAGTCATGTTAATTCGACTAAACTTCATTTTTACCTATTTCCACTAACTGTCCACTTAATTTTGTCCCTGACTGTATATACTTTTGGAACATTCAGAATATATTTTTCAAACTACGACTCTAATAATTTGATCAGCCATTATGTCATATTAAACCTATGATAAATTTTGTTCTTACCTTCTTCGCAAAGGTCTCATCGATTCCAGTTCTTGTCTTTGCTCCATAGCCCTTCTTTTCACGCGCATCATGTGTCTGATAGAAACGAAACTTCCGAACAATACGATGATCGTGAGAACAGTGACCATCACAAATCCCCAAGTTCTGTCTCGATTATAGTGTTGTGTGCCGTTCCACACGTCATAGCAAGCAGCTTCCCAAGTATATCCGGAAACGTTCGTCGGACTCTGGCAAAGTAGATTCGACTCGGAAGTTTTCGCAGGTGATGCCGTTAAATAATTGAATATAATGATCAATTCTTTGCAATCGCAACGCCAAGGATTGTCATCCAATTTAATGCTGCTCAGGTCCGGATTGTTCCGAAAAATTACAGGATCTAAAGTCTCCGTCAGACGGTTACCTGGAAATCCACATGATAACTCGAATGATTCATGAATGAGTAGCATTGCTCAATTTTATATTTCGTTACTAACATGATTTTCTATAAAACGATTAAGATATATAAATATATTCATATTCTTTTCACGGTTTTATGCTTGGATGAACTGTTCTACAACAGAAAATATTGATCCAGATCTACATACGTGATTGAGCTAAAAATCACTTAACCAATAACTTAAATCCGGTCTCAGCCAATCCATACAGTTTCAATTAAAGTTACAATTAAAAATCCCATTTTAGGTGTTTTGAAGAAATCAATAAAGTTAATCAATAATCTTCTCGTATTTTATTGTTGTACCAGCTTGACACCAAGGGACAAATTAATTAGTAAGACTAATCTAATAATCTTTTTTCTTTTTAATTATAATTACATGAAACTGTCACTAACATATTTGTCACATTTTGCTGAATAAAATAAGTCCAAACACGATACAATTTAGATAATATTTACTGGTTTAATCTACGATTCAGTAGAACCTCGATTATCCGAACCGACAGTATCTGAATGTTCCATTATGTTTCATAAACAGTTCAATCTGTTCACAAATGTTCGAACATTCGAACATTCGTGTTCCACTGATTAGTTCGGATAATCGAGGTTTTACTGTATCGTGGATTAAACAAGTAAATGCAATCGAGACAGTGGTGTTGTTTCCCTCAGAAAAATGTCACTTAATAATAGTGACAGTGTTCAGAATAAAATCATAGAAACAAAATTGTTTCGTCACTGAATTAATATTGTTTATATTGATTATTGAGACTTTACCCAGTAAGCAATTTGCTCTTGCTTTGGTATGAATTTGACACCAAATTTGGCGCCAAATACCGACCCATCTGTTTCCGCATTATGCTCGGTAAATGGCGACAGGTTTTGGTCTGCAGATTCAGAGCAAATAAGGGTCAAATCCTGTTTCAAGCATGTCTTGGCACTAAAATGACCGTCTTTTTCTCGCAAAGTATGACAATAGTTTGGTCTTAATCTGCTCGAACAGATTTCACTGACTGGGTATGTCATAAGCAAAACTATGAATTCAGAAAGCAACTGAAAATTAATCTGACGAGGAACATGTTAGCAAAAGATGCAATCATAGTTTAGTAGAAAATATAAGGAAGAACAGAAAAATGAAGAATAAAATAAATCCGGGAACGAAAATATATCGTGAGTTAGTAGCAGCTATGGCAGAAGGATAGTGATCGATGCAATGGGTGAAGTGGATCGGTTCGGAGGGACTGATCGATAAATCTGGCCGGTCGGAGCAAATTCGGGACTCCAGGACGCGGTACACCCTAAACTCTGGCCTCGACGCGATTATACAGGGTGGGGCAGTAACTATTAGCACCTCAGATATCTTTGAAACTATAAGTTTCACAGAAATATTTGCTGAAACAAAATTGCACAGTAAGAAGGTGGCCATCCGGTGGCGATAGTAGTTTTTTTGCAGGTGGACGTACTTCGGACATTTGAAGGTCACCTCCATTTTTTTTAATGGATCGGTATGTTTTGGCTTCCGTATCACGATAGAGGATCTTAAAACGAATTCAACGACCTATTACATAAGGTCATTCAAGGTCATAGAAAGTAAAGAAATGCGATAATACTTATGGTTTTGGTAGTAAATGAAACATGTTTATAGTAGGTGTTCGAAATGTTGACCATCACTGTCAATGCACTGTTGGATTCTTGTTACGATTGATTGACTTGCAAGTCTTACGGTGTCAGAACTTATTAACGCACAGGCTGCAATAATTCGCTGTTGCATATCGTAGGACGTAGTTGGTACTTCTTTGTACACTTTCTCTTTCAGTGTTCCCCACAGAAAGAAATCTAGAGGTGTTAAGTCTGGT
>CM052192.1:17500364-17532386 GCA_028455805.1 Lasioglossum figueresi | reverse complement strand
AGTCTGGTGAACGAGCTGGCCACGATATCGAACCGCCGCGTCCAATCCAACGATTTCGAAATTTTTCATCGAGTTCCCTTCGCGCAATCAATGAATAATGTGCAGGACATCCATCATGTTGGTACCACATGGTTTGTCGTGTAAGTAAAGGTAACTCTTCTAGCAAAAGACCCAATGTATCCTTAATAAAATTAGCATAGATGTTGCCATTCAAATTTCCATTGATAAAATAAGGACCAATAATTTTATCACCTATGATACCACACCCTACATTCACAGACCATTGTCTTTGATGTTCAACCTGTCGCAGCCAATGTGGATTTTCCGTTGCCCATAAATGCATGTTGTGTAAATTAACATTCCCGTGATTTGTGAATGTTGCTTCATCGGTAAATAAGACGGTATTAAGAAAAGACTCATTGTTTTGAATCTGACGTATAGCCCATCGACAAAACGCAACGCGATTTCTTATGGCATTTCTTTACTTTCTATGACCTTGAATGACCTTATGTAATAGGTCGTTGAACTCGTTTTAAGATCCTCTATCGTGGTACGGAAGCCAAAACATACCGATCCATTAAAAAAAATGGAGGTGACCTTCAAATGTCCGAAGTACGTCCACCTGCAAAAAAACTACTATCGCCACCGGATGTCCACCTTCTTACTGTGCAATTTTGTTTCAGCAAATATTTCTGTGAAACTTATAGTTTCAAAGATATCTGAGGTGCTAATAGTTACTGCCCCACCCTGTATACGAGGAACGTAATCACGAGACATGGGTACACGTTGTTCAGAGGACCTTCGTATCTGCTTAAACTTAAATGCTTAATAGAATACCTGACAAATCAACTCGTATGAGCTGCGGCAAGTGCAGAAAGGTGTCATTGTTCAATGTCACCAGTCGATTCCTCTTCATATCGAGATTCTTCAGGGTGGTGGATTTGATCTGGGACGGTATCGTCTCTAATTTGTTGTCGCTCAATATGACGCTTTTTACTTTCGGCATGTCCCACAGAAAGTGATCGTCGAATGTTTCAATGAAATTCGAGGACACGTCCAATATATTGACCGCTGACATGAGCCTCGGAAATTTGTCCAAGATGTTATAAGACAGGTTGAGCAGCTTGAGATCTATGTTCTCGTGAAATGTCAACGGGTGCATCTTTTGGAGATTGTTCCTCGACAGGTCCAGCACCTGAAGCTTCACCAAACCCTCGAAGGTACTGGCGTTTAAATTTTCCAAATTGTTCTCGTTCAAGTATAAAAAACCGAGTTCCCGATTCTTAGCGAAAATACGGTCCGGCAACATGTTGATAGTGTTGCGGGATAATCGGGCGTGTGTTAACAGTGGAAATCCGTGGAGACCTGGTCTGTCCAGGTTGCATCTTGTCACATCGAGTTTCTTCAGTTTCGGATGAGTCAAAGTTGCGTTTCTGAAAATTAAATGGTTCACAAGTAGACGGATTTTAGCATGCATTTGACATTAGAAGAATTTAAAAATAGTGTTATATTATTTTCAACCTATTAAACATATTCAGAAAGAAAATCAATTTCTATTGTACTCCAGTTTGTTGTAAATCAAATAGAAAATATCTATTTTGCATGAAGATCGATCGATAAATTATGACGATGATAACGTCATTTGCATTAATTCGAACTTGTCAGCCGTTAGACTGCGGATTTTTATGTATTTTATGCAAAATGAGTCATACAGAAATCATAATCGTAAGTTTTGTGTCAATAATTTACTTATTTCTGTTGTTAATATATTGATGACAAATGAAAGTATGATTCTATTTATTAAATTTATTCTTACACTCGTAGAAAAAGAATTTTAATATTAATGTTTGTTAATATACAGTTTCCCTCGTATTTTATAAATTCACAGATTCTACAAACATCAACGTTTTGTAACTACTATATAAATTACATAATCAACATTAGGTAAATTTTAAAAATTTATTTTACTGTTACATGAAACTTTTAGGACTTGAGTTTCATTATGTTAATCAATTTCGTTCGACAGATGTAACTAAAAATTTTTATTTACTCTAAGTTTATTAAAAGAAATTGGTGATTATAAACAGTGAATACATATAAATCACAATTACAATAGCATTTATATTTCTTTTTAAATGTTAATGTGTACAGTCAGGGTGCAAAGTATTCGTACATCCTTTGAAAACGGATAATTTTGTTCAATGTGAACCAAATTGCTTGAATTTGTAGGGACCTTAGAAGGATCGGTTTACTAGCTAATGTGTAAATAATTTTTTTAAATTGTTATTGGTCGCAATTGCGAAGGAAAAAGTAAAGATCACGATTTGAAAATTTTTTATCTGTGCCTGCAATGAAAATTGAAAACACGTATTTTGTAAATCTAAGTAAGATATATACATGTACAAAGTTTCGTTGAAATCGGTTGACGGATAAAAAAGCTATGGACATTGTAAGATGTAAAAATCTTTGAAATTCGGGTTTGCGATTCATTTAAATCGCAGATTCTTACAATTTTTGCTATATTCAATCAATTATAATTTCATAACAACCTTGACCGATATCGATGAAACGTTGTGCATGTATATAACTTGCTTAGATCTACCAAAGGCGCCTTCTAAATTTTCATTACAGACACTGGTAACAAATTTAAAAATTGTCACCTTTGCTTTTTATTCGCAATTGCGACCAATAGCAATTTTTTAAAAATTTATTAACGTATTACGTAGTAAATTAATCTTTCTAACATTTAAAACGAACTCAAGGTTTAGTCCAATTTGAAAAAAGTTATTCGTTTTTAATGGGTGTAACAATACTTTTTACACTGACTGTAAGTCTGTACCAAAATGTAAAACAATTAATATTCAAAAAATATCTAGTATCTCATATTATTACCTTGTGCAATAGACTAACATGGGATTGTTGGCCATTCGAAGCTCTTCAAGTTCTCGAAATCCGCTGAAAGTATCGGGACTTAAGTAATTCAAAAGGCAGTCGGACACATCGAGCCAGTGTAGTTTAGGACTCCATGCTTTCCGAATCAATTTCAAAGGGTTTCCTACCAAGCTTAGTGTAGTTAATTCTGGTAGACCGTCCAGAGATACATTGCTTAGTGTCTGTATTTCTATGAAATATAAAAACATTTTTCAAATTAATAATTCTATCCACAATTTCTTTCTCGTAGTCCAAGGACGCACGACGTTATTTCCATTACTCGAAACATAGTTTTTGAAATAACAATCTATTTACTGCTTAAATTTGATTGAACAAGACCAGAAATATTTTTCTTATTAGCGACATCATAAAATAAGTCAGGATATATTACATTATTATTTGTCATAAAAAAACGACATTTCAATAAATAATAATATCACGGAAGAACACGTGTACATAAAAATGTGTATCCATCATAAAAATTATTTACCGATAGCTTTCTGTTGAAATGACATGAAAACAGAAATGAAAGTTAAAATCTACTCATTGTCGGTATTACATATCTATTAAAAATTGTTTGTATCTAGAAATTGAATACAATCAGTAACAAGCGTTGCATAGACACGTTCGAAAACAATGCGAGAGTAGTAAATAGAGTGCGGATTTTATGCTATTTCTGATAAAAATGAATGAAAACAGTAGGAAGATTATGAAGGAGAGTGTCCATATAATTATTTTAATTTGTGTGAAATATATTATTTTTATTTCTGCAGAATAAAAACAGGTGAATTATTATCATCGTTTATGCACTATTTTTCAGAGTATCAGCGTTAAAGAAAACACAGAATGTCTATCTCACTTCCATTTGTTGGAATCGCCGACGAACACTGTCATTTTGCATAAAGATCCGCAGTCTAGCCGTCCACAACAACAGAACAGTGCATTCAAGAGCAAAGCAATGAAATATGGTGGAAAAAACATGGACTTTTGCAACGTATAAAATAATGATTTTCAGGAAGTCTAATCGTACCGCAGTGACTAGCGTCGAGAGCCTCAAGCTGAGAGTTCACTAACCCCTCGATGCTCTGAATCGGGTTCCTGGAGAGATAGAGCACTGTCAAAGAGGTCAGTTGCATAACAGACTTAACATCAACGATATTCTTTATTTTGTTTTCGGTCAGGTCCAGCCTCTTCAGCTTCTTCAGGCCGCTGATGTCGTTGGGCAACGAACTCAACTCGTTCCTCGCTAAGTTCAGGTACTGTAGATCTATCAGTCGATTAATATCATTGGGTACATGCCTCAACAGGTTGTTCGCCAAATTTAATTGCTCCACCTGGAATGCGATCAACGAACAACACATTCAGCGAGAGAGTGACATTCTAAGGATACAGATCTTAGACCATGTACAGGGTGTCTCAAAATTCCTTCAACATCCGGAAATGGGAGGTTCCTGAAATCATTGCAAGCGACATTTTCCTTTGCAAAAATGGCGTCCACGGCTTTGTTTAGGAGTTATTAACGAAAAACACAGTTGACAGTTGGCACTCCGGGCCGACTGTGCCAACACGCGTCTAGGTCGCGCTCTGATTGGTCCGTGTTTTTCGTTAATAACTCCTTAACAAAGCCGCGGACGCCATTTTTGTAAAGGTAAATGTCACTTCAAATGATCTCAGGAACCTTCAGGAAAGTATGTATACGCTACTGTGCAAAAGAATGAAGCACCCAGTACATAATTATAAGATATAATGGTAAACAATATCTTTATGTAGAAATTGTATTGTACAATGATTGATTTGCTGCATTTAAAGTATTAGATAATTCCGCAGTAACACATACATTCTCAGAACTGTTCAATTAAACAGCGGAATCCTTTTTCAAAACTTACTGTGTTATTATTTAATTTTTTACGCTTTCCTATTAGATATGGCCGAGTGCTTCTTTCTTTTGCACAGTATAGTTTTGCACTTGTAGACCCGGCTTCAGATAACGTGTCGTGTTCCAAGATTAGTTTCATCTACCAGATGACGGGTGTGGACAAAGTGCTATAGCACCGACGAGGTATAAGGATAGAACTATCATCCAATGTATTTTTGCGTCCCACTTTTGTGGGGTTACGTAACCCCATTATCATTTTCATTTCGCTTATTTGCATGCAAACGAAGCGACCCAGCACGCGAAACAACGATTCAGAACAGAAATAGATATATTTACTTATTTGTAGCGCGAAGATTTTGGCGTAAACTCGTCTAAATCGCGTGAAATGAAAATGGTAATGAGTATATACTCCGGATTTGATGTATTTATAACAAAAATGAGCAAGTGCAATTTAAAACAGTGAAAATATTAAAAGATTTTGAGAGTATTAATATGTTATTTTCATCACGTCAAACTTATTAATGAAGAATATAAATGTATGTTTAGCTCCTGCATCTTGCAATTGATGCAGAAACTTTTTATTTGCCTTAAACATCCGGGTTCTAGTAATGAGGTTACGTGGCCCCCGAAAAGTGGACCGCAAAAATACATTGGATAGTATTGGATAGGTCTATCATTCTACCTAGTCCGTGGCTATAGTCCGTTGAGAACTTAGACTATATATATATACTTATATTGTGGATCTGGCTTCAGATAACATGTCGTGTTCCAAGATTACTTCATCTACCAGATCACGAAGAAGCTAAAGTGTACCTAGAGGGAAAGGAGAATCGTCGCTGTATCTCATTCTGTATAAATATTTATGAAAACTGTAACTGTAATATATATATTTTATTTTCTTACACTCGTTCATTTTTACTTCGCTCTTATTATTTTAAATATGGGTAATCCATTTTGTCGATTATAATTAGGAAAAAGTTAAATTTTAATAGAGATGTTAATAATATGAAATATGTATTTATTTCCTCGCAACTTACTTTATTTAGAAAAAGAATAGATTTATTTGTATGTTGTTTGGTCGTTCCTTATAGATCTCGCAGTCCAAATTCACCCTTTTGCAAATCAAACTCAACCTTATGCAAATCAATTTTACCTATTCGTAAATCAATCTCACCCTTTAACAAATCAATTTCACTCATTGAGAATATTTAAAACTAACTACAATTGAAAGCATCTCCCTTGAGCTCAGAAGAAGTCACTATGGACAGGAGGGTTCTGCACTCCAAATTCGCTATTTTCCAAATCAATTTCGCCTTTTTGTAAAACAGTTTCAACCTTTTTGCAAATCCAATTGAACCTTTTGCAAACCAGTTGCACCCATTAGGAATATTTAAAATTAATTACTTATTTATTTCGATTCAATTATATATAATTATATATAATTAAATTATATATATGTATTCTTCGCTTCAATAAATACCTATGTACTACTATGGCTACAATGAATATACGTATCTACACACAGTTTTCATACATTACAAAGTTAATGAATTGGTAATTACTTTTAAATAAGTATTTCATGTAGATCTTTGCAATGAATAAAATTTTAAAATTCAAACAATTAATTCACCTTTGAATTGATTTTGTTGCTAAAACTGACTTAAAAATGCTTTATTTGTAAACGGTTGAATTTGATTTGCGAAAGGGTGAAATTGATTTGCAAAAGGGTGAAATTGATTTTGCATAAGGTTGAACTTGACTTGCAAAAGAATAAATTTGGAGTGCAAAACCTGTACAATTCTTCATGAAACAAGTTGGCACCATTTTTCCAAATGTTTATGATACTTGTGTACCTTGCTTTTATATCACTATCCACAATTTTGAATTATCTTGTGATGGAACTTGTGGGCATCGGATACTCCGTTATCTTGGAACACTGCGCCCTATGCATATCCTATACCTATGCCGGGTCTATAAGTATATGTATATGGTCTAAGGTACAGATATAGCGGTGAAGATCGAGAATATATAATTTTTAATTTCATTGAATAAATAATTCAACAAAAATCTCATATAAATTTGTATGTAAAAGTACAACATAATGTAATAAACAATGTAATTAAATGACATAGTATCCTGTATATAGGGTATCTCAAAATTCCTTCAACATCCGGAAATGGGAGGTTCCAGTTGACAGTTGGCGCGCCGGGCCGACTGTGCGAACACTCGTCTAGGTCGCGATCTGATTGGTCCGTGTTTTTCGTTAATAACTCATAAACAAAGCCACGGACGCCAGTTTTGCAAAGGAAATTGTCGCTTCAAATGATCTCGGGAACCTCCCATTTCCGGATGTTGAAGGAATTTTGAGACACTCTGTATAGTTACTCCAATTAAAAAATATTCGGACGTTCTAAAAACTTTTTTGGGAAGCAAGAACAATTAGTTTACTACAGGATGTGAAAAGAAATTTTTTCAAAACTTGCGATTGATCGGAATTTCGGAAAAAATACTAAAAGTAACATTTTACAACTTTTTTATGCGGGCCTACATTGAAAATTTAAAAAGTACGTTTTGTAGGTCTGTGTCAATTATATGCAGTGTGAAAGTTTCAGCGAAATCGGTTTGTCGCGGGAAAAACGACAGGCATTGAAAGATGTAAGAATTCTTAGATATATGCAGAAAATCGTGAAAATCTGCAAATTTTACCATCTTTAAATGTTTGTAGCTCATTGCAACGTGGACTGATTCCGACGAAATTTTCTGAAGATGTTCAATTGATACAGATCTGCGAAAAGTATTTTTTTAAATTTTCAATATAGGCCCACATAAAAAAGTTGTAAGATGCAACTCTAGTATTTATTCTGCAATTCCGATCAATTGCAATTTTTGAAAAAATTTCTTTTCACATCCTGTAGTAAACTAATTGCTCTAGCTTCCCAAAAAAGTTCAAATCGTATAGTACAATATTAAAAAAGTTATCGTCTTTTTAGAGCGTCCGAATGTTAATTCGAGTAACTGCATGTATGTTCCCGTATTATGCGATATCCTAAACGCTGATCATTTCGGGGAACTCTCGTGGACTTGTCGTTTCTATGAATACGGTATCTTTACTATATGTATGTACATTATATGGTGGCTTTTATTTACGCAGGGTTGTTTCAAATAGTAAAAAAAAACAGTTCCACCGATTAGTTCATATTTATGTATAACAGTTAATTTTAGAGAATTTTTGTAAACTCAGTCCTCTTTATAAGACGGTAACCCTTGATAAAGGGGAACCGAAAAAGTTTTATGACTTTTAATAAAGAGAATATATGCAATTTCCTGCAATATAATCTTGGTATAAAAAGAAGTAAGTTCTGCAGGTTAAGATAAAAGATAATGAAAACACATTTCAATTTTTGGTCCGAAATTTTTCTTAATTTTTACGAAAACCGTTTGTTCTACGAAAAAAAGTAATAGGACATGAAAGACGCAACCTGTCCAGATCCACAGGGTTTGTCCAACATATTTTTCATCGCGGTAAATAGTTTAGAAGATATTCGAGAAAAACGATTTTATGAGCATTAAATTAATTATTTTACGGTTTAACATGTCTAACGAATTTGTGCTCCAACTTTACACAAATTTTTTTTTAATTATTTGGAACAATCCCGCGGGGAGAGGGGTGCTGTAGTAGAAATTCAAAAATCGAAAATAAGAGCTACCCTATTGTACGTTCATTATAAAAACTGGAGGTGTTCGTAAAACCGCGAATCGCCCGTTATCTGTTAGATACTGCCGTCTGTCTTCACCAGCACATTTGTACAGGTGACTCATTGTCGGTGCTAGCATTTTCAATGATCGCCGCGATAAAGCATAGGGAACCGCAACTTTCAATACCCACGCGAAAGACACTGAGGTGGTGGTGTGGTTCTACTCACTAGGTCGCTAATATTTTCCGGGAACGATTCCAAACTCTGTTTCGAGCATATGACAGCTCGTGGCTGCTGGCTGTAGTGGCACACGCATTTCGCAGGGCACACGGACTCGCACGCCAAAGGTGAAAGGGCCACGAACAACACCGCCAGCAAAGCCAGCCAGACAGCATCTGCTCGTTTCGCCATGTTCTCTATTATCGAACACTTTGAAATCCATGGAATTCACATTTTCATCGGACAGACTGCGACGAACCACTGTTTAAAAGAAGCCCACTCCATCAACCGAATCGATACATTTTCACTGTGCTTGTTTGCTGACGGACCCCACGTGCACTGAACCCGTGATATTCGAAATGGTGAACCGTGAAACCGAGCTCGCACGGATTAATGAGTGGGCCAACAGTACTCCCAACCGTCCTGAAAACTACTGAGTACTTATCTTTGATAAGTAACGTAGGATATGTGCCTCGCGATATCTTCCTAAGATAACTCGAGCATGCGGAGACCTGTCGAGAGCATTATTCCCCGGCGTAGACCGAAATCACTTGATATTACGAGGGAAATGCACCTGTAATAATTGTGGAACATTAACTAAACCATACCAGTTTTAACGAAGGAAAGAACGTCTGCGTAATTGAGAATTTTAACTAGTTAGTCCACGAACGATTTCGTTTGCGACGTATCATTTTCACACATCAAATTTGATTTTGGTCCGAGATACCGAGGCGGAGCCATTTTGAAATTCGTTATGTGGCGAGGTTTGTTATCATTCGAAAAATTAAACATTTTATAATATATGATTGTTGGTTTTAGTGACTTCTCAAATGATCGTTTGCGACGTATCATTCTCATAGATCAAATTTGATTTTGGTCCGGGATACCGGGGCGGAGCCATTTTGAAATTCGTTTTGTGGCGAGGTTTGTTATCATTTGAAAAATTAAACATTTTTTAATATATGATTGTTGGTATTAGTGACTTCTCAAATGATCGTTTGCGACGTATCATTTTCACAGATCAAATTTGATTTTGGTCCGGGATACCGAGGCGGAATCATTTTTAAATTAGTTTTGTGTTGAGGTTTGTTATCATTCGAAAAATTAAATATTTTATAACATATGATTGTTGGTTTTAGTGACTTCTCAAATGATCGTTTGTGACGTTTCATTTTCATAGATCAAATTTGATTTTGGTCCGGAATACCGAGGCGGAGCCATTTTGAAATTCGTTTTGTGGCGAGGTTTGTTATCATTTGAAAAATTCAACATTTTTTAATATATGATTGTTGGTATTAGTGACTTCTCAAATGATCGTTTGCGACGTATCATTTTCACAGATCAAATTTGATTTTGCTCCGGGATACCGAGGCGGAATCATTTTTAAATTAGTTTTATGTCGAGGTTTGTTATCATTTGAAAAATTAAACATTTTATAATATTTGATTGTTGGTTTTAGTGACTTCCCAAATGATCGTTTGCGACATATCAATTTTACACATCAAATTTGATTTTGGTCTGAGATACCGAGGCGGAGCCATTTTGAAATTCGTTTTGTGGCGAGGTTTGTTATCATTTGAAAAATTCAACATTTTTTAATATATGATTGTTGGTATTAGTGACTTCTCAAATGATCGTTTGCGACGTACCATTCTCATAAATCAAATTTGATTTTGGTCCGGAATACCGAGGCGGAGTCGTTTTTAAATTAGTTTTATGGTGAGGTGCGTTATCATTTGAAAAATTAAACATTTTATAATATATGATTGTTGGTACTAGTGACTTCTCAAATGATCGTTTGCGACGTATCATTCTCATAAATCAAATTTGATTTTGGTCCGCGATACCGAGGCGGAGTCATTTTAAAATTAGTTTTTTGGTGATGTGCGTTATTATTTGAAAAATTAAACATTTTATAATATATGATTGTTGGTATTAGTGACTTCTCAAATGATCGTTTGCGACGTATCATTTTCATAGATCAAATTTGATTTTGGTCCGGGATACCGAGGCGGAGTCATTTTTAAATTAGTTTTATGTAGAGGTTTGTTATCATTTGAAAATTTCAACATTTTATAATATATGATTGTTGGTATTAGTGATTTCTCAAATGATCGTTTGTGACGTATCATTCTCATAGATCAAATTTGATTTTGGTCCGGAATACCGAGGCGGAGCCATTTTTAAATTCGTTATGTGGCGAGGTTTGTTATCATTTGAAAAAATAAACATTTTTTAATATATGATTGATGGTATTAGTGACTTCTCAAATGATCGTTTGCGACGTATCATTTTCATAGATCAAATTTGATTTTGGTCCGAGATACCGAGGCGGAGTCATTTTAAAATTAGTTTTATGGTGAGGTGCGTTATCATTTGAAAAATTAAACATTTTATAATATATGATTGTTGGTTTTAGTGACTTCTCAAATGATCGTTTGCGACATATCATTTTTACACATCAAATTTGATTTTGGTCCGGGATACCGAGGCGGAATCATTTTTAAATTAGTTTTGTGTTGAGGTTTGTTATCATTCAAAAAATTAAATATTTTATAACATATGATTGTTGGTTTTAGTGACTTCTCAAATGATTGTTTGCGACGTATCATTCTCATAGATCAAATTTGATTTTGGTCCGGGATACCGATGAGGAGACATTTTAAAATTAGTTTTATGGTGAGGATTGTTATCATTTGAAAAATTAAACATTTTATAATATATGATTGTTGGTTTTAGTGACTTCTCAAATGATCGTTTGCGACGTATCATTCTCATAGATCAAATTTGATTTTGGTCCGGAATACCGAGGCGGAGTCATTTTTAAATTAGTTTTATGGTGAGGTGCGTTATCATTTGAAAAATTAAACATTTTATAATATATGATTGTTGGTTTTAGTGACTTCTCAAATGATCGTTTGCGACATATCATTTTCATAGATCAAATTTGATTTTGGTCTGAGATACCGAGGCGGAGTCATTTTAAAATTAGTTTTACGGTGAGGTGCGTTATCATTTGAAAAATTAAACATTTTATAATATATGATTGTTGGTACTAGTGACTTCTCAAATGATCGTTTGTGACGTATCATTTTCATAGATCAAATTTGATTTTGGTCCGGAATACTGAGGCGGAGCCATTTTGAAATTCGTTTTGTGGCGAGGTTTGTTATCATTTGAAAAATTAAACATTTTATAATATATGATTGTTGGTATTAGTGACTTCTCAAATGATCGTTTGTGACGTATCATTCTCATAGATCAAATTTGATTTTGGTCCGGGATACCGAGGCGGAGTCATTTTAAAATTAGTTTTATGGTGAGGTGCGTTATCATTTGAAAAATTAAACATTTTATGATATATGATTGTTGGTATTAGTGACTTCTCAAATGATCGTTTGCGACGTATCATTCTCATAGATCAAATTTGATTTTGGTCCGGAATACCGAGGCGAAGCCATTTTGAAATTCGTTCTGTGGCGAGGTTTGTTATCATTTGAAAAATTAAATATTTTATAATATATGATTGTTGGTTTTAGTGACTTCTCAAATGATCGTTTGCGACGTATCATTTTCACAGAACAAATTTGATTTTGGTCCGGAATACCGAGGCGGAGTCATTTTAAAATTAGTTTTATGGTGAGGTGCGTTATCATTTGAAAAATTAAACATTTTATGATATATGATTGTTGGTATTAGTGACTTCTCAAATGATCGTTTGCGACGTATCATTCTTATAGATCAAATTTGATTTTTGTCCGTGATACCGAGGCGGAGACATTTATAATTAGTTTTATGGTGAGGATTGTTATCATTTGGAAAATTAAACATTTTATAATATATGGTGTTTCGTTGTAGTGGCGAGTGGTCAGGTTTTTTTAGCTGAAGTTTAATGTTCTATATACGTTTATTGATAGCAGTTGACTCTAAATTTAACATGTATTTGCTATTAATAAATTTAACGATACTGTTAACGTGATAATGAATTTTCTATTGTCTAGTTTACATTTTTGTCTATTTGTAAAGTAGGAGATATACACTATACGATGTATGATACAAATTAATAACGTAATTAACATTGACGAATGCACAACTCAGAATGTATATTAGACAATTTTTAATTCTTTAAATAAGATTATAAAATGAAAAGAACAGGGAACGTAATTACTATTACTCGAATAATAAATTTTAAAACCAAAACGATTTTTTTTTCCAAAACTACAAAGCCTAGCATTAAAAATAAAATTCTCCACCCTTTTTAAAAATTTGCTTATTGAAATTGAAAATTCCATAAACATCCACAGTCTAACAATTAATCCATGATGTAAAAGGATTTTTATTTATTTCAGAACTCTACAAAGCTTATTACTACTAAAAATAAGATTTTCCACTTTTTAAAAATTTCCCTTTGAAAATTTAAAATTGCATAAACATCCGCGGTGTAATTATTATTCAATGACGTAAGTCGTGAAACAATTTGTGCACTTTCAAGCCGTGACGCACGATAACGGACGTTATTAAAAGGATATCACGAAAATAAATAAATACAACGTTAATCTATTTCGAAAATTGAGATGCTGATTTAAAGGAGCAAAAAGATGAAAGAGGGCTTGCAATAACAGCTGAATATGTTTCTCGGCGAAGGAAGAATTGAAATTTGAATGGGCAGTTCCGCGGAAAATATAAGACATTAGATAAATATCTCAAGTATCCGAAAAGCCGATATTGAGGCGGCCATCTCTCCGGTCTAAGTCTCTCTTGGCTGACCCATGCGGATATTTTCCCCTTTCCCCAACTGCTGTCGCTGTATTACAACCTTTTTTTATCGTTTCATCAATCCGACAGGACCGTGTCTGAGGACTTCCCGAGGATGGAACAACCGCAGCTCGGTATTATATCGATAACGTACATCGTCGACGTACCGATGATAAAGCTTATAACGATAAGTGATTATAATGTTGCTAGCATCGACAGTAAAGTGTAAAATAAAATACAGTATCCTAGAGTCAAGATCAATTTTAAGTTTTCATTTTTGTACAGAATATAACGTAAGCATAACATCCTAGTGTGTCTTTATATTACGTTAATTGTTCAGTTAAATACAGCACAAACGACAACGTAATTGTTTCAGCTACAAATTCTTTAATACCATTGAGTTTCTATTTGTTATAGAAAATAATGTGTAACATTTTAGTGTTATTTCTATATTATGCGAATAGTTTAATTGTATCCAGCAATGTAGAAAAAACAACAAATCTATTTCAGGTGAAAGTCTTATTTCTGCGTTTTTATTCTGATACAGAAAATAATGTATGAAATTTTAATGGCATGCACTTTTATATTATACTGGACTATCACTTGAATTTATTAATTAATCATGTACAACCAACCGCTTCGTACCAAGCAGCATATTCATATTTTACAGCATATTTCACCTTTGCGTATGTTTACATTTACAACAAAAAATTGGTGAATACACTTATCTTAGAAAGACAGGCACTATGGGAGCACCGATGTGTTCAAAACACATTTCAGTCCCTTCTTAATTTTAACTACATTATTGTGAAATATGGACATTTTTAACTTGGAAGAAATATATGCTAATAAAACGAAAGAGTTGCAGAATCGATAAAAATGTTGAACAGATGAAATCCAAATAAATGAATTCATGAATTAACACAGTAATTGGGACAAGTGTCGTATCGCGACAGAGACCTCTGCGTCCGCAATCACAAATGTACCAGTAAATCACGTATCCAGGGCACAATCGATCGCAAATAAATCGAACCGATAAGAATTCACTCGACGCGTATCCACCTCGAGGCGATAAGGCTCTCCCCTCCTGGTGTCGAAGCATTTAAAAAGGCCTTATCCGCGCAGGACTGTGTCTCGCTCTCTTTTTCGCACGTCCGGTTGGTCCAATGGGGATGATAGGTCACACCCTCGGGAGGGTGCGAGCGGTTTAGCCAGCGCCGGCGCTTAGCCGCCGGCTTATCCAGTAGGGACAAGGACACGATGTTTCTACCTGTTGATATTAAACCAACCCCTTCGCGAAGATTTTGCAAATCCGGAGTTCCAACGCCGTCGATTGGTCACGCCCTCCGCAACCTCGTCGCGCGGATTTTTTCCCGCATCCTCTGCTCCTTCAAAAGAAAGAACAAGGTAGATGTATCGTTTCTTGTCATTACTTATTCCGATGTATTAACCCTTTGCAGTCGGAGCTATTTTAACTCGAAAATTAAACATTTCTTCCGACCTAGAATAATTCCATTGTATATGGTTTTTTTTCATTTTGTGGATATAAAATGAATAGAATACCTCGTGCAATGGTTAAATGTGTAATTGATTAGATACCAGCACATTTAATAATGTGAACGATATTGTGAATAATGGTACAGCAATTTTTGTGGTGACTCTGAGTTACCCCTCGACTGCTAAGGGTCAAGTATTCTGGCGTTAGTTTCACTGAAGTGAATTTATTTGTTTAACTGTGATATGAAGGATCATTGTCTATTTCTTTTTACGGTCTCATTCTCATCTTTTAAAATGCACTTGTGCCACTTTTGGCCACAAATGGTACACCGCATTATCATTTTTGGTGAGCAGATGAGACATCTGCAGTGCGAAATCAGATGAGAATAGAAAAAATAAAATCTGTTGCTACAAGAAAAAGTAAAAGATATTGATAATTCGTACTATTTTTGTACATTTATTTTATTATTTGTGTAATGTGTCATTTGTCTTCCGAAGTAAGGGTTGGAAAGAAAACGATTCTACGATACGACGACCTGTACTTTGATTGTATCAAAAAACGCACTAAATAAAAAATATTGACGGATGAACACATTAAAAATGTGGTGTAGGAGATGTCGTTTCAGACATTCTCTCCTCAGCAATATTTACT
This sequence comes from Lasioglossum figueresi, assembly GCA_028455805.1. NCBI lineage: Eukaryota > Metazoa > Arthropoda > Insecta > Hymenoptera > Halictidae > Lasioglossum > Lasioglossum figueresi. Next base: position 17,516,761 of record CM052192.1, on the reverse strand, counting down.
CTCTTCTTGTTTTGATTTTTCAATGTATGCCATCTGTAAATAATTATATTAAGATTGAAAGTGTATCGAACGAAGAAAGTAATGCTCGTTACGCATTACGCTGAAGGTTACATAAGAAACGACTGTGTTCGTTTGATTATTGACCTGTATCGATTTCCCATTTCTCATTGTAACACTTCGTCGATAGCGAATGTAAAACTTAGTTGTAATTAAATGTCGATATCGTTAATAACCAGATTCAAAGTACAATTTCTGATTAGTTGACACCATTACGAATTCTCAAAATATTTTTCATTCTCAAAATGGTCGTTGAACCAAGGTGTTGGTTCAAATTAGGGTACGCTCTCCTATATCGTCGAGCACCGTAGGGAGGAATCATCCCACGAGCACACTATCGAAGCCAGCCCTCCAAAACCCTCGCCTGACCTAACCCAGACATCGTCTCAAAAGCAAAATTCTCGAAAAAGAAGCTTCTTTCCGAATGACAGCGGTAATTACCTTCTAAAATACATTATCGAGCACCGTAACGAGAAATCATCTCCCGAGCTCGCTATCGAAGCCCTGCTAAACATTCGCTAGAGAAGATATAGCAGTGCTATCTGCTGACGGCAGATTCTGGCCTATACGTCTCCATGTATACTGAGAGAGAGAGAGAGAAAGAGAGAGAGGGTGGAGGGAAGAAAGAGAAAGAGAGAGAGAGCTTTCTATATATTTTTAACGCCTTCATTTCCGGCCGCGTTGGGACACCGGAAATAGCGGGACGATACCTCGCGGTGTTTCAGGTATTGATCAGTTCGAGGACCGGGTACCACCCATCCCCGTCCGGTGGGGGGTGTGCACCCTCTGCAGACTGGAAGCTTCGACCCCCCTCGTCGGCCCCCCCTCCCTTTTACCCTTACCGCCGGTGACGCCCCCATTCCGCCCCCACCTGACACCCACTCACCCCCCACAACCCCCTCGCGGCCCAGCTACGAGCCATCGAAGACGAACTTTTAGATATCTCTTCGTCGTCTCCGCTCGGATCTTCGGGTTACGCTCCAGTAGGCTCTTCGGAAATAAAACGGGACTAGTATAATATCGCTGTCGCTTCTTGCTCTTCCTCCTTCTACCCCTCCTCCACCACCATCTCCACCTCCTCCTCCTCCTCCTTCCTCTCTTTCTCTCGAGGAGAAATTCCAAGATTTCACGAAGCTGGCTCTCGCCGACGTTTAATTGGAAATACACTTTCAGGATGCCGCTCCGCTTCGGGATTTAAAGCTGTCCGATATCTGAGGTTGTAACGATGATTTATTGTTACAGTGTTTCTATGTTGGCCGGCTCCGAGGCGAGATTAAATAGGAGAAGTTTATCGGCGGAGTGTGCACGATGTGTATTAGTTTAAACTTTTTTCATATTGCAGTCCCCGTGTGGGTTACCGGGATTCAAGAAAAAGTAGCTTTTGTTTCGGGAAAATTCCTGCGGAACTTTTGCGGAACATTACTTCGTTTTAGGAAAATTCCTATGAATTTTTATAGTAAATCCCTTCATTAGAGAAAATTTCTATGAATTTTTATGGAAGATTCCTTCGTTCGAAGAAGTTCATATGAATTTTTATAGAAAGTTCCTTCGTTTAGGAAAATTCCTGTGGAATTTTCATGGAGAGAAAGATTACCATTAAGAAACAGTGTTCAGTGTCTGCAGCAATCATGGGGTACTCTTTCAATATCGACGAGCGAAACATACTCAACCCTCTTGTAACACGGTGCAACAATTGCGTCGATTCTACATATAACACGATGTGCTCATACTAGATTGCGGATGTTTGTGCAATTTCCGATTTCTGTGGACTCATTTTTAGAAAGTGAAAACGATCCCACTCGATCTATACGAATCTATACGAAGATTCTTATTTTTAGTGGCAACAGAAGGTTATGGGAGGGTTGCCTGTGTGAATTTATTTCCATATTTTGTAGGTCCTGTTCAAACTGAAATTTTTAATATCGATGACTTGTCTTTTAATAAAAATTAAAGTTAACTTTTAGTTGGAATTTATTAAATATATCCTGGAACTCTTTCGATCTATGGTTTATTTTCTTATATTTGTTGACAACGCCTTTTGTGGTTGGCTATCATAACTGATTCTACTCCTCCTGCTAAGCGCTGGTTTGAACGACCCTCTCCCCTGAACGTATAATCTTAAAGCAACCGCATAACTGCTCAACCCCTATACACACACTTCCAGCCTCTATTTCTGTGTATTGCCTTCTATGCTCTTCTTTTATCAGATGTAAAAGGGGAGCTATGGACAACAACGGTGGCTTTATTATTTTTCTTATATGTTCTTACTTTTGCGCGTTAAATGGTATCTACTCCACCTTCTGCAAAATATGGACAACGGAAAGTTATTTTACAAACGTGAATATGAATATGGTTAATCGAAATCTCCATAAAAGCAAGACATAATTACGATTAAATCGATTTAATGGGTCCCAAATGTAAAATGAACATATACTTTTTGGAATTTTTTCCTACACATCCTCTTTGTTTACTTTTACAATAAATAAGGAAAGTATTGGTTCCGTTCCGTATCAAATAAACGTCCTGTCATGAAATATTGCTTCGTAAATTTCTTGCTTGATTACAATTACGTTATGCGGAGAACATTATTTTGTGTTTTCTGCACTCCGATGCAGAAGAACACTTTGACAAACAACACTCCATACGTACGGAATGAAAAATTCTTCTGGTTGTTCTTCTTCCACATATTTAAATTTCAGTTCCGGAAGTTTCCTTAATCGATCTCAAGGCTATTCGACCATTCGGCCACTCGAGAACATACGATTAGGGTAAATACTACATACCTACATACACCCTATACATTGGGGTGAAATAAAATTGTTGATGCTTTCAGCGCAAGGGTTCGATCATTTGTTACTTAATTTACGAAGCCATTTTGCAAATTACTAAAGTAATTCCGACGTTTCGATCTACATTCGGATCATCTTCAAGGGTTACTAGAATTTCGTCTGTGAATATTTTTTAACAAATTAAGGATATTTTGAAATTTAAGAATACATAACAGAGAAAGGGAAAAATGCTGGTAATAAAACTACTCGCTAGCTTTGCGATGAACATTAATAAATTCGACGTGACACTGTAATACATGTTGAGTGCATGCCGGTTATCGAGATACCGATGCAAACAGTAAACATTAGGCAAGAACGTATAAGATCATAGGTCGAAGTATATCAATCAATATTAGGCGGTAAATTTAAAATTACTTTGAAATGCAATAACACTTTTCATACCTCTTGTAACTGCTTATATACCATATCTAATATAAAAAGAATGGGTGCAAAAGTGTCGTCTCTTCGTCTTTAGTCATTGTTTAAACATGTTTAAACAATCATAACGTATTAATATTGAATATCGTTGTATTCGGGAAAGTCTACAGAATCTTTTTCTGCAAAGAACAATTCAATATCTTTTATAATAACATCACAATATTTGTTTAAAGTTGAAAAATATGTTTTTTTTCAATGTCATGTTTCTCAAAGACTGTGCGTGTAGAGAAAAAATTAAGGGCAGATTCGGAATCAGCGCGAGAAACTCTATAAGGGACACCCAACAGTTATAGCGAAACAAATTTGGTGTTGGACAGTGTTATTATTTTATATTATATTTATAGTTTGTATTGTAGTTACTTGTGTTAATGTCAATGTTATATGTATCGTACAATGTATATTGTCAAAATTCGTCTAATCAATTCATCCCAACATGATATATTGTAAACTGCTGTACACAATCACAAAGAGAATCTACTCGTGATAAGTAGTCACAATTCAGAGAACTCCATTGGAGTCATCAACTCGTTCTGAAATCAACATACCGAAATGTATGCAAGACAGTTAAAAACAAAGAGAATAAAGAACATACAGAAGTAACATGTAACCAGTATACCAGCCATTCTTGGTTCCTAAGTCCTCCCGTTGCACGAAAGTTGGAAGTAGATGGTTCTCGGTACTGTGGACTCGCCACTTAACTTTTAAATTATTTATATAAAATGTACATGCAAAAATTATTTTTCAAATTCCACTCTTGAAAGTGCATTCGGTAAGAGAACAATTATAATGGACATATAAATTTAATGGATATATTAAGTAAGACTGAATGAACATTAACATTGTAATAAATTTATCATTATTGTACTTCAACTAACACGCGGTTGTTACGATTAAAATAAATGAATACATTTTTTGATTGTCACGGTATACATATTTATTGCTTCATAGTGGAGTTTTAAGTGAAATTTTATCTGAGAAAGTTCTTTCAAGATATGAGGAATTGGTATTAATTAATTTGGCATCTTTCCATTCAATTGGAATAATAATAAGGAGAATACTTCTTAATATAAAGAGAATGGAAAGAAAATAGTTGTTATTACCTATTAATGAGTCCGAGGTTATTTGTAGATTATAATGTAACACATCATTGAACTCGTCTTGACATCAGCTACAACGCTATGAAGTTCATAATATATGGTGCCATTTAACGACTGCTATACATTGTTTTATAAAAATGACGACACTGGGCTTATTTAAATTTCTTGCAATTTTTATAACAATACGTGCTTAAATAAAGAAACTCATTTAATAATTTCTAATGGAATTATCCTTGCAACTTCAATGATTATAAAGTAAAAAATGTGACACGTTAGAAGTACGGTTACTGTTTAAAAAAACACCGATGACATTGAAATGACCAAAAAAATACGTTAATCACAAGATCTGTTGATATCATCATATTACCCTCTTTGCACCGTTTCATTTCGCTTTTGTAACTTTCGTTTATCCTTCGTAGCAACAGAGAAATTCGGGTGTTCCGTTTTTCGTGACTCACCCTGTATAAATTACTCCCACTGTCCCATAGTAATAGTAGCAAAAGAAAATAAATATAGAACGCAATATTTATTATCAAAAAACTAGATTACATTAAGCAATAAATTAAACATATTACTCCTAATTTTTATTTTGAGTGTTCAGATAGGTTCTGGATTTTTTAATAATTTCGTTATTGCATTTTAAACTTGTAGGTAGGATCCCCTGGTTGCGAATCTTTGCTTTCCCTATACGCCTGAGCTTAGAATTATTGGAGCCATCGTTCTGCATTGCTTCCAACATAACTTGCTTTTTTCATCTTACTTTTACAATGGGTTGATATTCAACTGAAATGAAACAATTGATCAGCGGACGAAATTAGAAAAACAGTTACAATTCGTAATAATTAGGATAACCTAAAAATTGAAAGATGTGTCAAAACAAATGACCAGGCAGCGGATCTTTATGCAAAATAATAATTTTCCAGTTGAATTACAACGAACTGTAGTGAGACAGAAATTTATTTCCTTACCTTAATATATCCAATAGGTTGGAAATAATATTAGAGTATTTTCTAATTTTTTCATTGAATTTACTCTTTCAAAATACACCTATTCATTTTTGCCATGAATGCATAAAATTCGCTGTCTACAAATGACAGATGTCATAAAACATTGATTTTGATTGTAGGCTTCGCAATTTTGAGCTACAACATAACTTACAGCTAGGGATTGCAATACCGGTACACCGGTATACAAAATACCGGTATTTCGTGTCATTTTGCAATTTCGTGAAACCGGTATTTGCTAAGGTAAAATACCGGTATTTTCGGTATTAGCTATAAAAAATAAATATCTTTTTTGGACATCTACTCTTACGTGAAATACGTATTTACAGTAGTACGAACATCAATCATTTGCTGTCTTGTCATTTGCTGAAACCTAACCTCACAATTTATAAGGATTCGCCGCTGACGATACGTGTGTGCTTGTTGCCGATCAAGGAACATTACCGCGAAGGCAAATATTTAGAGGAAGTATATCGCTCATTATTAACGGTAACATCAACCAGCGTGGATATGGAAAGAGCATTTTCAACTGCAAGTTATTTGTGCAGAAAAATATGTTCCAGGCTTAACGACAGTTCAATGGATGCATTATGTTTTTTACAAAAAAAACGTATAAAAGTATGCAGTTAATAAATTAGTTAATGTCTTTTTCTATTAACCCTTTGCACTCGGAGCTATTTTAACTGGAAAATTAAACATTTCTTGCGATCTAGAGTATTTACATCCTGTGTGACTTTTTAAATTTGGTAGATATGAAATTGATGTAATACTTCGTACAATACTTAAATGTTGAGTAATTGATTAGATACCGACAGATCTAATAATGTAAACAATATTTTAATTAATAGTACAGGGTTAATAGACATTATACAATATAATAGACTATACAAGATTTTATATTTACTCTTATCATCTATACTATTTACTCTTAGTTATTAGTATCTTCTCAATAATAATACTATACGTTTTGTTCCTTTATTGTATTATAATACTATGTAATGGTTTATTTTTCATATTATATTTTCTGTTCCTAATGTTAAAAATTATTACTTTACCGCTCTTATTATATAATATTTGATTATAACATTTGATCCTTCATTTTATATTTGTACGTAACAAAATTGTTTATATTTTTATAGTTTATTATTTTTTGTCTAAAACTAATAAATATGGTAAAGAAACAGCTGTGTTTTTGTACCTTTTTGAAAATTCCTAATACCGGCATTAATACCGGTATTCCGGTACAACGTTTAAAAAAATACCGAATATCGGTATTGTATTTTTGGTTCGGTATTGCAAACCCTACTTGCAGCTGTACTCGCAAATAATTCCCGATTAAATATTCACTTGCTACTATTATTATGGGACAGAGAGAGTTCATGGTAATTATAGTTAATTGTAAGCCACGAGGCCGCTAGTGGTTTCGCAGTCACTGCGACCACATTAAATAAACTAGAAATAAAAAAAGAGAATGCAAACAAGGCGTTTTCGTTGACGGTCACGCTCGACTAATTGAGTCTTCTCCCTTTTCCTTTGTAACGTAAACGGAAAAGGATACTTCCACGGAGGGTTATACACCCGAGTTTCTAGATTCCCGAACTGATTTTATTTTCCCTAAAGCCACCCCCGCCTCGTAGTCGACCCCGTAAGCTCGGTTATAAATAACGGCTTATCTTTTGTCGGCTTCAACGCCACCGCGAATCGGTACAAAGCCAAACTCTGCTCCAGCTCCCGCTACCCCTGCCGCTACCTTTTATGCCCTGTAAGGGGTCGCGCGAAAGAAGACGTCTTTCGAAATGTGCGTCGGTAATTGCTCTGGCATGTGTCCGAATTAAATCCAACGGTTTGTCGCGCTTGTTTCCGCATCGGCAACCGTCAATGAACCGCGGACACGGATTTCCACGGTATTTGTCATTTAAACTCGGATTACACGATTTTTCAAACTGATCGACAACGTGTATTAGATCGGCTTAATGCACGAAGTTCAACCCTGCTGTCACATTTGACTAACTCCTCGTATATACTGTCTTGGCGTATTGATTTCGGAAATGCGGAACCTCGATTATCCGAATCTCAGATTTCGGAATTCTTCATTGTATAAATACGTTCTATATTTGCCAGTTGCAATAATATTCGGTCACTCTTAAAAAGACCTTTTTAATACTGGAGTGTAGATTTTTTTGAGAAGTTTGAAATTAGTTTACTGGATGACGCGAAGAAGAAATTTTGAGAAAATTGCAATTCATCGGAATTCCAGAGAAAATAATACAAAATCAGAATGAATTATAATTATTCAAATTATTCAAAGTGGAAATGCATCTTCTCCTAATCTCTGTTTCTTAACGTAGGCTTGAACAACTTTAATTTTGCACAGAAACCCACGCTCTTATCATAATATAGTATCTGAACATAATATAAATGAATTTTTATCATCTGAATAATTGTGTATTGAAATATTTGAAAGTCGTCGTCGAAACGGGTCATGTAGTTTTAGTGTTAAGTTACTTTATTTTGAAGATATTCTAATTAAGACATTACGCAATATTGGAAAAAGTGTGATTTGTGAAATAATAATAGAAAAAGATAAATATATGCGTATTAGTAACAATTTAATGTATTCGTATAATGTAATGAAAATTTTAATGTATTCATATCGATGATAACTGAAATCATTATATTAATATGACGACGTAATACTAATGCTTTTACTGTATAACTTTTTATGCAAAAGGAAAAGTGAAATAAGGCATTTTAATAAGAGATATCTTAATATGAAATTATTATAATATGTTTTACAACAGTATACGTGGTATACAGAATAGTTCATGATACAGACTTAGATAAGCAGCATTTACAGGTTGGAAGAAATATAGCAAATCTCCATTTTCTGTCAAGTAGAAGCTGGCGATTATAGTTGGCTTTAGCCCCTACAAGCAGACAAACTCTCAGCACTGCTGTCGGAACGTAATCATTAATTCGGAGCTCATTTTACTGCTGTTATACCACAATCGTTGCACATTTTTCATGTTTGATATTGTCTACATATAATATTATGTAAAATATACTTGATAGGTAAATTAATTATTGAATAATTTTATGAAGTTTTGTAAAGGAAGCCTGAAAATCGTTACACACTGAATTCAAGTTCAATCATTATTTTTCGCATGACATTTAACTTCTGAGAAAATCCAGTCTGTACATTTTTCATTTCAAGTATGCTTTCAATTATTTACCACTTTGTCTACTGGCAGATATTTCTACTCGTAATAATTATCGACTGTGGTACAATATCATAACAGAGTAGTTTATATGTGATGGAAAATATTGTGGTACTATTATAAATATTTATTATTGGAGAAAACGTATCGATCCTTGAATATTATTGGTATTTAAAGTATCTGAAATCTCTTCGCTTTAAATTCGTGTGTGTTGGCGATTAAAATCAATGCGCTTGCGTAATTATGAGCGAACGAAGAAATTTTTCTAGTCTTTCTACAATCATTACGGCATATGTACTAATAATAATAATAAGTCCTTTGTGGCTCGAGATAAACTTCATTTTTTAGCGTTTAAAAAATAAAATAAGTTTAGAAATATCACAGTAATTATTCATTTTAAGCCCTGCTTGGTATAGTACTTTTTCGCGCAGACATTTAAAAAAGGTGGTTCTCGTATCACAATAAAAAGAAATTCGCACTTATCCTCCTGAAAACCATGCGATAATACAGTAGATCGAATTCGTCTTGACATCAGCTACACTATTATGAAATCAAAAATGCATTTTAATATTGAAAAAATCAAAATGGTCTTTTATTTTCTGTCGAAAAAACATTTTTTTAGAAATTTTATACATACAAAGTTTGTAGATGTTTAAATACTATTCGTCTTTTGAAAAGCTGGAAAAAATTATTTTTGCATACAAATTATGTTGAAATATTGTAATTTATTATTTTAACACTAAATATGTAGATCACGAAACTTTTCAAGTCGCAATAGTATACCGTACGTAGAAAAATGAAATTTTCCAAAAAGTGCAAAAAAGTTGAAACTTTTTGTTTTTTAGATTAAAGTAAGATATTAAATTCTCGACATTTTGCAAAATGTATATAAATTTTATTATTTTTTCAAGTTAACAAAAAAGTTCAGTATATCTAATTATTACAATATTTATATTACAACATTTATATTACAATATTTTTCTAAATTCCACGATATGTAATTCACTTACCACTAGTAAGTTGTCGCGTACTTATCAAAATATTCTTATTAGAACATCTATTTTTCACTCCATAACTGAACTCAATATCAAGCTCCTATTTTGAACTCAAACGACACCGAACTTAGCCTTTGAATATCGTTACTTTTTACTGATTCTACGAGAACATATTCATAAGTATCATTTACCGATAGATAGTGTTGTGTTGAATTACAATTGAATTACTTCACGAATTATAATTACGAAGTAATTCAATTACATTGTATTCAATTATTTCGCAATTCGAAATTCAGTCGCTTCATTCAATTAAATTGCAATGTAATTTGTAATTCTGGTCTCTCATTCAATTAAATTACAATGGAATTCGTTTTTATTGAGGTACAATTACAAAGTACAGTGTAATTATGAATTATATGTTCACATATAAGAAGAATAAGAGAGGTGGAAAAAGAAAAAGATTGGTATCAGTGACGTATGCATGGTATTATTCATAAATTCATATTGTGTCATCAAAACTTAACTTGTTCATTACGTTCGTTTTAGAAAAGAAATATAATTTGTAGAAAGTCATAGGACACAGGACAAAATTACTACAGAAAAAATGTAACACTATTTAACAGGAAAGGCCTAAGAAGAGAACATTCTTTAGCTAGTTTTAAATTAGATTTAATGAACACTCTTTGTTCTGCTGCATTTCGGAAGGTTGGTCATTCTCGCATAAGAAAACATCCTCATAAACATAAACCTATAATTGTGTTATCTCTGAATGCGAAACGGAAGAAACACAGATAGCAAAGAAAGATCTTTTTCACATTAATCGAGTAATGTACATATTGAGTAATTTACATTATATTGTATTTCAATTACATTTTATTTCAGTTACATTTTATTTCAATTATATTGTATTTCGATTACACACGTGATTCGCATAATTAGCAATTAAATGAAGTGGAAGGAACGAATTATGTAATGCAATTACAATGTAATACAAATACCGTGTATATAAAATAGAATGTATTTAAATTAGCACTCTGCTGACAGACAACCATAAATTCTTGAATTTTCATATTTCGAGTTTCTGCCAGTTTTCGGGGACGCGACGCCACTGTGCGAACGTTATTTTGAAAAATTTCTTAGTACAAGAACTAACTTATTATGTTTATACGCTGCACGCATCGGATTTTACACACACATCAGGATTTTATGCATTTATGGGAAAAATGAGCAGGAGTAATTTAAAACAGTAGCGACATTAGAAGAATTTAAAAATACTGTTACATTATTTCCAATTTATTACCCTCTTAACTGCGGAATTCAGTTACAACCACGAAATTTTACGAAAAAAGAGGAAGGTTTACGTTTTTATTTGATGAAAAATGAATAATTCATTCCTGAAAAGGTTATTGTTATCGCACCGCGATAGAGATTTGGATTGACGTGTACACAAGTCGACCACAGTGGACTGGTTAATCATGTTATCGAAGAAAATAAATTTCTATGTCACCCCAGTTTGTTGCAATTCAGGTAGCAAAATTTTTATTTTGCATAAAGATCCTCTGTCTACACATCAGACACTTTTAGCGCGCGGGCAGGTTTAGTGTTAAGTAGGTAGATTTCTCGTTGATATTTGAATGGATACCGGCTATTTGTGGTTCAGTGCGTCTTTAACAAGATCAGAGACATTGAGTCGCGGAACCCCCGTGAGGATGAGAAGCACGTACACAGAGGAGACAGGAGTGTGCCGCGTCTCCGGTTTTGCACACTTACACATCGACAGTGGTGCGCGGGGGCGGTTTCGCCTCATGACACTGAGCACATCTGTTGGTGCTCCCAAACTGAGAGACTGTAGCGGAACGGGAGGGGGTTGAACGAGGAGGACACACGAAACCACGGGTATCCTCGATGTTTCCGTAGTATTGTCTAATCGTCGTCCGTGTCTATCCCTCGTTTCCACGCGTCTTCCTTACGAGCGATCTTTCTTTGAAAGAGAGACGCCATGTCTCTTTCTACCTCGACGGCATCCGACGAGGAAAATCCGCATTCGAACGCGCGGCTCACGATTAAAGCTCGCAACTTGCGGAGGAGCGCGTTAAGCGGAGCAAAAAGGTTCAAGGGTGAGTAGACTTTAATGCTGTCGACGTTTAGGGGTAACCGCGCTCGGTGTGAAACGATTTCCGAAAGAATTCAACCCCTTGCCTTCTAAGGGGAAGGCAGTGGTCGTGTAACTCACATCACACGAGTTCATTCGTTTTTATTTATCACTAGACTGCGGATTTTATGCATTTATGACAACATTCAATAGCTGAACTTTCAGAAGGAGGTTAACCCTTTGCAGTCGGAACTAGTTTAACCCTTTTAGGGGGAGATTACGATTTCCGTGGCCCCTTTTTCAGAGGTTTAATTTGTGTTCTTATAGTTATTTTAAGAAAAAAATGTATATAGAACGGGTGTCGAATGGGCCTGTTTTAGACGATAAAGTAAATTTCCTGTTTTTTTATAAATCTGCAAATATCTTGGTAACTATGCGAAATATGGCAAAATATCAAGAGATCTTTTTTGTAGAAAATTAAATTTCCAACCATTTATGTCTTATGACATTTTTCTATCAGCTGCGCAGTTTCTGAGTATATTTATATTTCGATGAAGGCTCCGTTCTGAAAAGACTAAATTCTGGATGACATCTACAATGGGAAGGTTAGGTTAGGTTATCTCGGTAACTATGCGAAATATGGCTAAATATCAAGAGATCTTTTTTGTAGAAAATTAAATTTCCAACCATTTATGTCTTATGACATTTTTCTATCAGCTGCGCAGTTTCTGAGTATATTTATATTTCGGTGTTGGCTCCGTTCTGAAAAGACTAAATTCTGGATGACATCTACAATGGGAAGATTAGGTTAGGTTAGGTTAGATTATCTCGGTAACTATGCGAAATATGGCTAAATATCAAGAGATCTTCTTTGTAGAAAATTAAATTTCCAACCATTTATGTCGTATGACATTCTTCTATCAGCTGAGCAGTTTCTCAGTATATTTATATTTCGGTGAAGGCTCCGTTCTGAAAAGACTACATTCTGGATGACATCTACAATGGGAAGGTTAGGTTAGGTTATCTCGGTAATTATGCGAAATATGGCTAAATATCAAGAGATCTTTTTTGTAGAAAATTAAATTTCCAACAATTTATATCGTATGACATTTTTCTATCAGCTGCGCAGTTTCTGAGTATATTTATATTTCGGTGAAGGCTCCGTTCTGAAAAGACTAAATTCTGGATGACATCTACAATGGGAAGGTTAGGTTAGGTTAGGTTAGGTTAGATCAGATCATTTTATTCATAAAATGACCCCAGGAACACAAATTTAACCTTCAAAGTAGGGGCCGCGGAAATCGTAATCGTGCCCCTTTTAGTGCTGGGCGAGAAAGAGGTGCTTATGCGAAGATAACCGTTCGAATTTTACGATTTTACTAGGATTTGGAAAAAGGCTCGTAAAAACCAAATGAAAAGCAATATTTACATAATCCAAAAAGCAGTGTATTAAGGACAAAATAGAGAATAAAACAGTGACGCTAATTTTTCTATATTCATTGAAAATTACATAAATAACAAAGGAATAAGTGAACAAAAAAAAAGAAAAATTAAGTTCTCTGTTTCAAAACGTAGTTGCACATAGTAAAAGTCATCTTTTTATCATAACTTTATATAGACCGTTTATTGCAAAGTATATACTTTAAATTTCCATTACATTTTTTAACAAAATAAGTAATATTGCACAAGAAACATAAAGAATAACTCCAAGGCACATGGAGTTATAAGGGTCCAACGACGCCGCGCCGGCCGCCCGTGTTGAATTTCTACCGCATCGCTCTCGCGTATAAATAAGCAGTCTCAACATCAACTGGCATAGAATATAAGGGAAAGTTAAACCGAAAAATTATTTATTTTAATTCTCTCGTAATGAAATTAGACTATTTATGGCGTATTATAAATTTATTTCGAGATAGAGATCTCTCGCAATGCGAATAGTAAAGCGCTACAAGGTGCGGGCCGATATATCGGCTCTGACACTTTTCGCCAGTGCAGCGAGGGCCGATATATCGGCCTCCGGCACTAAAAGGGTTAAGGACTACATCTCCTAGGCAGACGATACTCGCGCGTGACTGCACACTGTGCACACAGTCATCACAATACACTCACCCACTGCAAGACCACGTATACGTACGCGAGGATTGTAAGGGTTCGGGATTCCACTCCTGATGTCTTAGTAATGCAAAGATCTAGGAGGCTATTTGCCTCAAAAATCCTTAATTATCATTATTCGGCAGCATATCGACAGCCACGATAGACGGCAGCACCGTCGCCTGTCCATTGCTTCTCGCGGCTCCTTGACATGCTGCCGAATAATGAGAATTACGCGTCGTAAACGTAAAAGTAGGAACATAAAAAAAAGTAGTTACGTATCAAAAAAACATCGATGACCTTGATAACTCCGAAGAAAATATTCTTGCCAGATATTTGGTCCATTGAAACCATGCACATTACGTAACAAATATTTTTTGCATCAGAATAGCTTGAAGAGCTATTTAGGTGGCCTTACTTAAACGGTCCACCCTGTATAGAAACAACGTGATCATCTGTTTATTGACTTCTCATTACTTGGTAATAAAACGGACTGCGTTGGGTCCTAATACTCATGTGATGTAACAATTCTAAATGTACGAATTGCGAAAGAAACTTTTGGGACAATCTTATATGATTTTTTTAAGGGGATAGACTCGTTTTCCAAGGATTGTAAGGGTGCGGGATGCGCCTTCTTATTTCCCGATAATGCATGCGATAGGATTTTTCAGTAGTCAAAAGCGCTAGATAAAAGATCAATCTAGGCCGCGTAATTTGCATTATTCGGCAGCGTAATTTGCATTATTCGGAAGCATACAGCTTGCGCATGTAGCTATTTTCATAAAGCTGCGACAGCTACACGCTGCCGAATAATGCAAATTACGCCTCGTAAAAATGAAAATAGGACATTTGAGAGTGACTGCGGCTTAGATTGATCTTTTATCAAGCGCTTTTGACTACTGAAAAACCTCATCTTTGCATTATTGAAAAACATTAAGGCGCATCCCTCTAAAAAATCATATAAAATGGAATTATTCTAGGTCGGAAGAAATGTTTGATTTTCGAGTTAAAATAACAAATATATTGGATGATTGCATAAATTCGTGCCCGATTTTCATATGTATATGTCGTTAACTGTACTGCACGGCGGAGTTTCTTTGTTTCTACGAGGTTATGTATATCTACCGAATAGCTGGCAGTGTCACGTGACAGATCAGCGTGAGACATCGTTCAGATAAGTCGATTTGTGCGCGAGAGAAATTTTAGAAGATGGAGAATGAAAAGATACATTTGCGGCATGTAATGCTGTACGAATTTCGGAAAGGCGAGAGTGTTGGGACTGCTCATAAAAAACATTCAGAGCGTTTATTTGGATCGTATTCCTGCTATCCGGACGGTTATAAAGTGGTTTGGCAGATTTCGAAATGATGATTTCTACTTCGAAGATCATCCTCGCTCTGGACGGCCTTCCGGCATTGATGACGACATTATGTGCGCCTTGGTGGAGCAAAACCCAAGGATTTCAACTGAGAAGATTGCTGAAAGGATGAACATGGATTATTCGACCGCGTTTCGCCATTTAAAAAAGCTTGGATTCATTTCCAAGCTCGATACATGGATGCCGCATTCTTTGACAGAAAAGAATAAACTGGACCGCATGACTGCGGCCATGTCTCTCCTTTCACGCAATGCAAAGGAGCCTTTTTTCGATCGAATGGTAACAGGCGATGCAAAGTGGATTCTGTACAACAATGTACAGCGGATCTGGAAAAATGGGAAAATGAGAGTGCAGAACCCGTCGCAAAATCTGGCCTGCACCCAATGAAGTTGTTGTTGTGTGTTTGGTCGGATTGCAGGAGAATTATTCACTTCGAGCTTCTCCGACGTGGCGAAACAATCACGGCGTACATGTACTGCCAATAACTTACTAGGTTCGATGCGGCTATTCGAGAAAAACATCCGATTTTTGCCAATCGAGAAGGCATCATCTTCCACCGCGACAATGCTAGGCCACACGTCGCACAACAGACGCCACGAAAACGACAGAAGTTGCAATGGGAAGTTCTGCAGCATATTCTCCAGACATTGCCCCTTCAGATTTTTATCTGTTCCGATCGTTATAGAATAGTTTGAGTGGAACCAAACTTATTTCCGAGGACGCTGTAAAAAATCACCTCGCGACATTTAAAAAAAAACCAAGCTCCGTCTACAAAACTGGAATCGACAGGCTTGTAGATCGTTGGAAAACAATTGTAGAGAAGAATGGAAATAATACAGGGTGTTTCGTTTAAAACAGGACACTTAAATATCTCCTCTATCTCTGATAATACAAAAAATGTTCCTAACGTAATCTAAATGGTTTCAAAAGATGAATCAGATGGAAGAATCGCTTTTTATGAATTGTAATTTTTTAATCGTTTTTTAAGGGTCACTCGTGTTTTTTTACACATATATATATACACATTTTTTGTTGTTGTATGTTATAGCAAACATTATTGTGCATTCATCCATGTTTAATAGCACGACCTTGAAATGACCGTGAACTCTAAAATTTGCTAATCAATGCAGAACTTACTTTCAGCGACATTTCTGATTTCAACGGTAACAGAAATTCGACCATGAACTTGAACTTGTAAA
>CM052192.1:17485906-17500264 GCA_028455805.1 Lasioglossum figueresi | reverse complement strand
TTTTTTTTTCTATCTTCAAAAGCAAGCGATTTATTCAGGTGACCTGTTTTAGGTGCCGCACCCTGTATAGTCTTCATAGTTTATTTCCATACCCATATTCCAATAGCTACCGCCTATCGCGGCTCCGCGACATGCTTCCGAATCGTGAGAATTACGCGTCGTAAACGTCAAAGTAGGACTTTTGAAGCAAATAGCCCCCTAGATTGATCTTTCATCTAGCGATTTTGACTACTAAGAAACCTCGTCTTTCCATTATTGAGAAATCAGGAGTGGAATCCCGGACCCTTGCAATCCTCGCATACGTATACGTGGTCTAGCGGTGTGTGAGTGTACTGTGGTGACTGTGTGCAGTCATGTGCTAGTGTCGTCTGTCTAGGAGACGCAGTCCTTAAATCATAAGTCTAGAGTCTAGAACAGGAATGAGCAACCTTTTTTTACAACGGACCAGCTACAAAATTTAAAAATGTCCCGCGGACCGCATGTATTATTACACAATTTTGCAATCTAAACATCTAAATTTATGTAATTTTTTATAGAAATTATGTATGTCAACATTTTGAAATTTATTTAGGGTACAATGAGGCTGCGGGACATTGCAGGAATTTTTAAAAGTCAACATGTAAAATCTTTGAAGGACCGTACGAGAAAGTGTGGCGGGCCGAGGATTGCCAAATGAGTTTTTGGGAGCTTTCAGTGGAAACATAAGAGTATCTACTAAAAATGTTGTCATTTGAAAGAAATGTTTTTTTCACCATTTATTTTGCAATTGAGGGTGAACAAGTTGGCCATAGTATGTGTTCATTGCGATCAGTCCAGCGATTTGGAAATTTATTATTCAGACATTCTCTTACGGTATGTGAAGAATGAGCGGGACAGCCATCGTATTAGTACCACAATACTCGACGGATACCTAAAGAAATATCTCCTAAAAATATGGACGATGTTTCTTCTAAAAGCGTTAGTTTGTTGATAATCTTGTTTGGGTACGCTGAGAGACCACCTACCGTTTACGGTATACGTGTTATGAGAGACCTAGTGGCTTAAGAAATTAAATTTCCGTTGATTAAACACAGAGTAGTCAAACTATACCTATTAATGAGTCCAAGGTCATTTGAAAGTCAGAGCGTACCACATCGTTGAACTCGTCTTAACGTCAGCTACAACCATATGAATTTAAAAATATATGGTGACATTAAAAAAACACCGATGATCTTGGAATGAAGAAAAAAAATACGTTAATCACAAGATCTGTTGATATCTTCACATTGCCCCTTTCGAACGGTTCTATTTCACTTTTGAAACATTCGTTTATCCTTCATAGCAACAGAGAAATTCAGGTATTCTGTTTTTCCGTGACATACTCTGTACATCCATTAACAGACAGCGTACAGTCAAACGAAACTGAACCGCTACAAGTAAATTGACGTGAGAAAATTAGACGTACACTAGGATTGGCTCCTGAGTCGTTCGTATGCGACCAGGTATAATTGAATTAGAAGATGTTGTAGCAAGGATGAAAATAAAAGAAAAGGGACACTTTGGACCTGGAAGGGTTAAACGATGTACCAAAATAACAGAGGTTTGATCGTTTTTATTCCATGTACGAACACTGATCTAAGCGTTGTTGTTCTGACAGACAATTAGCGACTCGTCAGCATAGCAATAAAGCGTCCGAATGTCGAATTAAAATGTGAGTTGGGTCTGCAGCAGCAAAAGTAGATGAAGGAAGAATAAAAGGAAGAAGGTAACGGCCTGGCGGAGATCACGGCGGAACGCGCGAAGAACAGGAAGAAAAGAGCCGAAGATACAGAGGCGGCCACCAGAGGCGGTGATCTATGGTGGGATTACCGGTGGTGGTATTTCTTCATAACCGTTTCTTCGGGTTGCTTCTCTTTTCTTTCCTTCGCCGTTTCCCACCGAGGTTCGGCGCAGCCTCCCACCTTCGGGGCTACTGGCCCCTGCGATCTAACCGGTAGCGCCTTTCCTTCTTCGGCTCTGCCTATATCTCCCTACGACGGTACGTATACACCCCGTGCTTCTATGCCCCGCTCAGATCGCGGGGGGTTGTATCTTAATAACATTCATGAGCTCAGATATACCCGCCAGATTTATTGCCCCGACACCCGCGGATTCACCGAAGCCCTGAAACCAACCACCACCCCCTCTTTTTCCATCCTTATTCCGCCAACGTTCCGATTCTCCTTTCTTAAGGTCGGCCCTCCGCAACATTCTACTCTCCGATCCTCGTTTCCTCGTTTACAATACTCTGCATTCGGATACCGCCGCTGTGACTCCAAATACTACCGTCACGCAAAATCTACAATAAACAAAATTATTGTCCACGTTTAATGCGATCAGCGAAATTTCCATAGTTTCGCTAAAAAATTTCGATCTATGTCGATTGTAGTTTAATTCATGCTGATTGATTCTTTATCGTATCTCATCGTATTTGCGACATTTTTCTGATTAGAACGATACCAAACACGACGCAATCTGGCGTCACAGTTTCCTGATTAAACCACGATACAGTGAAACCTCGATTATCCGAACGAATCAGTGGAACACGAGTATGCACTTTGCACTGCTAGATCAAATAAATAGTTACTGACATGTATAATAAATAATGCTGTATGAGAATCACTTTAGCTTAATCCATTTTATAATTATTATATTTATACATATTATAAAAATATATTGCAGAAATAGATCCTTTAATATCCTCTATTTGATTGTCGACAAGAAGAAATTAAAAATGCTGATATGTTCGGATAATCGAGGTTCCACTATATCGTGTATTAAACGAGTAAACATAAACTGAATCCTATCGCGTTTGGACTCATTTTAATAAGAGAGAAATCAGAAATATACATATAGTTAAGGGATTCGTTCCAGTTAACACAAAAGAGTGTTGTAGTAATTGTTGATTAATAAACTATGAAACATTGTTAAAAAATGACACGATCACAGCACCTCTTTCCTAAATGTTTTTCAGGAGGAATTCCATAAAAGAATAACTTGCGATTGCGGTGCTTTGTAGCAGATACTTTTTAATCGCGTTAGAGCCTGCTGCACGGTGTTCCCTAGTTTTTTCGCTTCTTCGTTATATTACAATCAATAATTAGGTTAATTGTACGGCGTGCACCCTCCGCGACTTCCGTTATCTCGGAACGAAACTACCGCGGCACCGCTTTTATCCGTTTATCAATTGAGTCTCTCCTATGGAATAACTACCCCTACCAGCCACCCCTGTCGACTCTCTCCGCTCCTTGGCAGCGACCGTCGACGGGTCTGTGTTTCGATATTTATGGCTCCCTGTATATTACAGGCGAGCTTCCGAGCTACCAGCGTCGTTATATATTCAGCATTAAATGTATACTGTCTTCGATTTATCGTAGATCCGTATAAACGATTCGATTCGGTACGCGATTCTCCTTAAGGGGGTGTTCTGGTCTTATATTTTCGGAAAATCGATTTTTCAAATGATCTTTTTTGTCAAATTGATACAGTGGACAAAGATCAACGAAATAACAAGGTAAACAGTTATTTTTCAATGTTTTTTTATTCAAATTGATGATATAACATTTACATCTTAGGGTTTTCGGTTGTGTTTCGCATGAAAAAAATATAAAAGTCACGAAGTTTCGGGCAAATTTACCTACAAATAACAGAACTGTTTAACTTATTTCGGGAAAACTGTGTCGAATTGACACGACGGACGGACAAGGGTTAAGTATACATACTGTAAAATATGTGTACGAACGGATTCGTTCTAATTCGTAAAATTAAGTTCTGCTCGAAATCACTTCCTTTCGAAACGGATCCCACGATATTTGAAGCGTTAGTTGACCAATTAACCTGAAATTTTGGGAGAATCTTCAACACATGTCCTGCTGCCGCAGAAACCAAAATTTTTAAAATCAATGAAAATCAAAATGCCTCCACTTTGTAGATAATAAAGATTATTAATTCATTTTGGTTCGGGCCATATGTACATTCATACTAATTCATAAATGACTTCGTTTTCTCCGATTAGTGGAAGGATCGTAGTTATGGCAGACGTTGACCCGTATTTTTCAAAACATTAAAACATAATATTAATTATTTTTGTTTTGGAAAAATCACACATATCGTATACTTAAAATACCAATAAATATGTTTGCGGAGTCTCAATGCAAAAGGTACAATGGTTTTTCCGAAAAAAATCTAAAAAGGTCATCGAAAAATTAAGGTACCAATCACAGGCAATTTTAAAATTTCATGTATCAAAATTTTGTCGTCTAAATTTCCTACATCATTTCATTATCAGGTAGCTACAAATGATTATTAATAATACTGCCCTTTTATATGAATAGGCAATTAAATTGCACTTATTCATTTCTCTCGTGGATGCATGAAATCCGCATTCTACTGACATGTCTGTTTTACTTTGATCGCAAACAAAATTTTAATCTCCGAAACAGCTGTGTGTCTTTATCCTTGGTTTCTCAAAATAACCAATGAAAATTTTGCACGAAAATCGTCAGACCAGTGATTACTTCGCGGAAGATTCCTCTCGCGGAAAGTCGAGTGGAATCTTTCCCTGATCCAGTGCATCGAGTTTCCGAAGAGCGAAGTTCGGTCGGTTGTCGGGTGCCGATTATGTACATCGTTTCTTGCGGGGGCGTCTGAACGTTTCTAGGCTCACGTGTGTACAGAAGTGTGCGCGTGTAACGTGTGTAGGTGTATTATAAGCTTCTCCCGTGCTGCGCAAGGCAATACAGATTTATGTAAGTATTTAGCGCAGGCTCTTTGCTTTATCGCGAGTCGCCCAGCTAAGACATCGCCGACGCGGAACCCAACCCACGGCGACCTGACCGTCCAAAAATTTTCAATTATTTTTTCCGTCCTTCTCACTCGAGGACCCTCCGTCCCCTATCCCTTCTCCGGTTTTCCGTCCCGTGGGATCACGCCATTGTTGACCGTCGATTATCTTATCCGCTTGTCTACGACGAGGACGTCTCGGAAGGGATACTAATCGGTGACGTATCAATCCTTCGACTTCAATTTCGTCGTGCTTTTGTGGAATGGTGGCATACATACATTGACTCCCATTAATATTCGGACACTCTTAAAAAGACAACTTTTTAAATATTCGACCATACGATCTGAACTTTTTTCAGAAGTTAGAACAATTGATTTGCTACGCACATGAAAAAATTTGAAGCTATCGAAGCTTACGATGAAATTCAGAAAATCTATCATGGACATTTATTAAATAACTAGCTGTATCCGGCCACGCGTTGCTGTGGCTCATTGTCAGTCTAGTTAAATGGAAAAGAAAGAAAAGAGGAAGCGCACGTTTCTAATATGTTTAATTTCACAATGCTTGTGGACATATAATATTTTTGTAGGAAATATTTTGAACAAACGAACATTTACATTTTTATTAGGATTTTTCTGCACTGTAATCAATTGTCATGTTGTAACGGAATGCAGCTCGATGAGTATTCAACGCAACATTTGTTTGTCTTCTTGCACGATTATTCGAATTCATTGTCGCGCGATTGGTTTCTACTGATCGATGATGTCTCGTTCGATGCATATCATCTTCGTTTCCATTTTCTCTTTCTTGTGGTGTACGTGCTGAACGTGTTTGTGATAATCTATTCCGTTCAATTTCACGTCGCTCTTCGCGTTGCTCTACAAGTTCGATTAGAT
This sequence comes from Lasioglossum figueresi, assembly GCA_028455805.1. Lineage (NCBI taxonomy): Eukaryota > Metazoa > Arthropoda > Insecta > Hymenoptera > Halictidae > Lasioglossum > Lasioglossum figueresi. The sequence goes on along the minus strand of CM052192.1, from coordinate 17,494,567 downwards.
ATAAAATTCGTTTGCCGTGTAGCATTGCGAGTTCTGCGACTTAAATTGCTCCGTCTTATTGGCGGCATTGCAATGCGATTATAAATTTTGTCAATTCGAAACAAATTTTGTCGGATTGCGACACAATGTACAGTCAATAATAAAAAGAATAAAAATAAATAAAAATAAATATGAAAATAATATTGAAATTTTGTCGGAAACCAACAGAGTACAACAGAGGGCAACAGGATGATGATGGGTAAGAGTATTTGCAAAAACAAAAATAAAAATAATAAAAATACATAAAAATAAAAATAATATTGAAATTTTGTCGGAAACCAACAGAGTACAACAGAGGGCGACAGAGGGGACAGGATGGGGTTAGAGAGGAGGTTTAGCAGATTTACAAAAATGAAAATAAAAATAAAAATTATTCATAAAGACATAAAAATAATATTGAAATTTTGTCGGAAACCAATAGAGTACCAACAGAGAGCAACAGAGGGCAACAGAAGATGGGTAGAGGGTTTAGCAGATTTAAAAATAAAAATAAAAATTATTAATTATTAATATAAAAATAAAAATAAAATTGAAATTTTGGTGGAAACCAACAGAGTACAACAGGATGGGTAGATTTATGAAATGATACCATAAGGTCAATGTGAGACAATATTGGTCAATATCTGCGTCCGCTACGGATATTAATACCGCCCGCGCATCACCTTACTTGCGAGAAACTCGCTTCGTCGCGTTGTCCACCTGGCGGTGGCCGCGGTAGGTGACGCCGTCGTGGCCCTCTCGCGGCGGTCGCGGTGTGGGTAGTCTCATTTTTTCCCGAATTTTCATGTTTCCGGGCAAGTATTCCAATTTTTTTTACTCTAACAACCTGATTCGGACTACAACGAACATTTAAAAAAAATAATTAGCCAAATCGGTCCAGCCGTTCTCACGTGATGCCGTTACCAACGAACAGCATTTCATTTTTATTATATAGATAAATTAATATTAATAGACATGCTTAATATAATAGACTATTGATATTCATTCATTGTCACTTCAAAAATATTTGAACCTTTTCCAAACTTTGTACAGCGACTCCTACTAATATTCGGTCACTCTTACATAGACAACTTTTTAAAATGTTGGACCATGCGACTTGAACTTTTTTGAGAAGTTAGAACAATTGATGTGCTGTGGAACGTGAAAAATTTTTGAAAATAGATTGCAAGTTGTCAGCTTTTTTATGTGGGCTTACATGGAAAATTTAGACAACACGGTTCCTAGATTTGTATCAATTGAACACATTCTGAAAATGTCATAAAAATCGGTCGACGTTGCAATGAGCTGCAAAGTTTAAAAATGGTAAAAATTGCAATTTTTCATGATCTTCGTTCTCTAATGGCAATAAATCAAAGGATTTTTACATATTTCAATGTCTGTCGTTTTCTTCCGGGTGAACCGATTTCGGTGAAACTTTCAAATGCATATAATTAACACAGATCTACGAAATGTATTTTTTAAATTTTCAATTTGGGCCCACACATAAAGTAGTTGTAAAATGCATCTTTTAGTATTTTCTAACTCTACAATTCCCAAAAATTTGCAATTTTTTAAAAGATTTCTTCTCCTATCATGTAGTAAACTAATTGCTCTACCTTCTCGATACAGTTCAAATCGTATGGTCCAATATTGTTAGCTGAATCGTATGGTCCAATATTGTTAGCTGTAGTACGTTGTCCATTTAAACAATGATGTATGCCGAATACTGTTAGGAGTATAATTGATCACGCACACTATAAATCAGAGTAACTATTTTATCAATGGACCAAATGATTTCAATTTCTCTGTGAGGCTAGAAGTATTGGTTTAGTAAATTACGTCTAATAAATATGTTGAAAAAATGCATTTCATCAGAGTTGTGAAAAACAATAGTAAAAATTGATTTTTTCAACTTTTTTGGCTGAGGCAATAATAACAATTTAGAAGATGTGTTTTGTAAAATCGTAATAATTAAATACATTCGTAAAAATTGATTAAAATTGCTTGATTGGTTTACGAATTATAAACGATCAAAAGTGGTAAAAATGACAGTTATAGGCCGAAAATCATCCAATCTTCTTAAATTACGTCGAGATGATTATATTTCAGAGCAAAATCTTCAGTCTATTATGGTTATTTACACATATTAAACGAAGAAATAAATAAAAAGTTAAAGACTGTTAATGCACAACATGTATTCAAAATGGAGCAATCGTAATCAAACAAAGAGGTTAATATCGTTCTCATTAAAAACCTAAAGATCATTATCCACGAAACCAGTTACTAATAACATGTATAAACACATCCCGAAATAAAATTAATATGAAATTTAACAAATACACTCTCGTAATTTTTGCAGAAAAAGTTCTGCAGCAAGACTGCCCGACAGAGTTACGACATAAATTGTTATTTTCTACAAAATAAGTTGTCGTTGAAATGTTTGTCAGCGATGAAAAATAAAAAATGACGCTGTCCGCAAAGCTATTGTCTGCTCCCAGTAAAATCAGGATAATTATTCGCTGAACCAGTGATTAACGTATACTACAATAAAATTAAAAATTCAGAAAATAATCTTTTTGTAAGAGATCAAAATTCGACAACAGTACCGTTAATTGCTACTTTGTCGAAAGCGAATCGTTGCTGAAATGTTTGTCAGCGATGAAGGATAAAGAGGATGATGTTCGAGGAGGTCTGCTCCCGGTGAAGTCGGGAACATTGATTAGTTCCCCTTTTACGAGGATCAACGAAAATTCTATATAGCTTAAGTTCCACTCTGTTAGAACGTTAGGACTCGACGGAGGGTTTGTTGATACGGTACGAATGGCTTTTAGTCTTTCCATGATTGGTCAAGCAGCATTCTCTCTGCGCTGCGCTGGCATACAAGCATGTCTTCTTGATCCGATACGCGTATCCAAGGGAGCGCGACGAACAAGGTAACCGGGAGCAAGCCGCAGAAGGATCAAAACATTGCATATTTTCTCTATGATAGATACAGGAAATCCTTCCTCCCGTCGCGTGATCAAGTCTCTTGGAGGTGTTGCTGATCAATACCAATTTCTTAGTTCAAGTCGGGGTAGACTCGTTTTTCCAGGATTACAAGGGTGCGGGATAAGCCTTCTCGTTTCTCGATAATGCAAAGATATAGGGTTTCTCACTAGTCAAACGCGCTAGATAAAAAATCAATCTAGGCCGCGATCACCCGCAAAAGTCCTATTTTACCACGTTTTTATGTTTGCAAGGCGTAAATTGCAGTATTCGAAAGCATACAGCTGCGCATGTATAGCTATTGTATTTTCAAAAATGCTGCGACAGCTACAAGCTGTCGAATAACGTAAACGTCTTTAATCTGACAATGACAAAAGTTTAAAACGACTATCTTTTCAGTAGATTATCGCATTTTATTAGAGATGCTAAACGTCTAATAGTTCCCAATTGCTCTTGAGTGTCGAAGTTCGATAGAGTATCTTCTGACGGAATTCGATACATCAGACGTCGCAAAGGTGAAGATCTTAATCCAAACTGCACTGTGGGAACACTCAAGCACGGTGGTGTTTGTGTAATGGTGTGGACATCGTTCTCGCGAAACGGTCCAGGACCGATTCGGGATATTAATGGCATCATGGAAATGTTTCAATATCTGGACATTATGAAGGAAACCATGATACCTTATGCACGTGAATGTATGGGAGCCAATTTCATCTTCCAGCAGAAGGAGATTCGATTTATTATAAATAAAAGTTTCCCACCACCAAAAAAAAAAGAAATTTTGATGCCCAAAGCTAGGCCCACCCTAATCATAGACTATACATATATGTACATATACTTATAGACCCGGCTTCAGATAACATGCCGCGTTCCAAGATTACTTCATCTGTCAGAGGACAGATGTGGGCAAGTCACTGGGAATTATGTATAAATATTTATGGAAACTGTAACTGTAATATATATATTATTTTATTACTCGTTCATTTCTACTTTACCCTTATTATTTTAAATAGTGCTAACTCATTTTGTCAATTATAATTTGGAAAAAATGAAATTTAAAGGTAGATGTTAATATGAAATTTGTATTTGTTTCCCCACAACTTACTTTATTTTAAGAAAATAGAATAGTAAAAGGACAATATATACATATGTGATATTAAGTATAAAATACTTACTTGTGAAAAGATATATTAGGTTGGCAAGAAAAGTAATTTCGGTATTTTAACCCCTTAACCTACAACTACGGGCATAGCCCATAGTACGATGATGGGGCCAAAAGTGAATATTAAAGGCATAGCCCGTAGTACGATGATCGGGCCAAATATAAATATTAGCGGCAGCGCCCTTTTAAAATTATAAATACTCGTGGAATATTTGATAAGTAATTACAACCTGATGCAATAATTGTGGTAGATGCAAGTACTACATAAAGTTTATTCATACAAAAATACAGTAATACAAAATTAATAATCTGCAACGGTGTGATACAATTCGAAACATTCTGGTAGATGTAAGGGAACTTTGCACTTCTTACACTCCCACGTTGTTTCTCTACGTTTTTTATTTTTTTGGCAAACTCTACAAGGTTTTGATGGTCTTAATTTTGATGCTGTTGGGTCAATTTGAAACTGATCACGATACGGAGAGATAGTAAGAATACATCACACGAGCCTTGTCTGTGCTATTTGTGGTGGGGCAAATTACCAACCGCGATCGTCGTACCACGAGCGATGCCCGTAATATTTACGATTGGCCCGATCAGCGTATTACACAAGTCGTGCGAATTGTCTCGAAGGCTGCGCGAGCTTGTTTACGTTTTCGGCCCAAAATTCTCGAACGTAAATCGTAGGTTAAGGGGTTAAGGTGAAATAATACCTAATTTTGTTATTCAAGCAATGAACTTTAATCAATCAAAATTTTCCATTTTGTTCGATGATCTTTTGCCATCTTTCTGGTAGCTTCATAATTCCGCGCTTATAAAACTTCTAGTCCTTATCGACAAAAAACTGATCCAAGTGCGATTTTAGGTCATCGTCATCAGTGAATGTTTTACCATTCAAATAGTTTTGTAAACTTGGTAAAAATAAATGGTAATTTCATGGTGTAATGTCCGGGCTATGTGTTGGATGTGACATCACTTCCCAACCAAGCTCCAATATAATTTATCACGTATTCCACTATGGTAATGATAGGCCACACGCATGGGGAAGTGATGTCACATCCACCATATAGCCCGGACATTGCACCATCATATTACCAGTTTACGAAATAATTCGTAAATATAATTCCATATCTCGCTTTTATATCGTTATTCACGATTTTGAACTATCTTATGCCGTCAGTTGTGCGCGCCAGATGCTCCATTATTTTGAAACACTGCATCCTATGCGTATCCTATTATTGCCGGGTCTACACTCGCCGAAATTTCTATAAAGTCACTGTGTTTTGTAACGAATTCTTATTATTATACCATACCAATGAAAAATTTGTATTTGCCAGCATTTCGGGATTACATAAAGAAAGCATACACACCGATTTCAAAACATAAGTATAACATTTATCGATAAAAGAGAACAAATATATAATTTTACTCAGAACAAACTGCGAAATTTCTATAATGTCGCTTTCGTTTTATACGGATAAAGTTGAAATTAACAATTGTTTTTTTAATATTTCTATTTTAATATCTGGTGTAACCTCCATTCTTTTTTGAATTATAATAAAAACACGATTGGGCATCGACGAAACTAACTTTTGTAGCGTTTCTGTTTTAACATACGCCCACGCTTCATTCACCGCGTCCCTTAGTTCGCTAATGGAGTTGTATTGTTTGCAGTTTTTATAAACTTGTCGCGCAATGATACCCCAAACATTTTCAATAGGGTTTGTATCAGGGGAACAAGCAGGCCATGGCAAAACATTGATGTTTCTTTCAAGAAGCCACTGGTTTATGTGCTTCGACGCGTGTACCGCAGCATAGTCATGCTGATAAATAAAATTGTCATCTTCAATCTTTTCTGTAAGGGGTATTAGAACAATGTCTAACATATCTGTATAATTTTCCGGATTCATTTTGTGATTTATGTAACACATTGGTGTTTTTTTGTCAGTTTTGAACGTAGCCCATATCATTAGGGAACCACCGCCAAAGTTACGACTCATTGTCACACTTTCTCATTTCTCAGATCAATAATATTTACAGTCATCAGGCCCATTCAAATTAAATTTTTTCTCATTTGAAAAAATGACAGACTCTCACTGTTTCGTCCAGGACTTATGTGCCCGTGCGAAATCAAGACGGGCCTGTTTATGTATTTCTTTTAGGCCTGGTTTACGTTGCAATTTTGTCCACACAAATTGCCCAGAAGAATTTAAAAGTTGTTGCGCGCGTCTTGTTGTTACCGGAAGCTCCAATTCGGCTCGAAATTGTGCTGCATTTTTCCTTTCCTTAGCCGCAGACCTCGTTAATAACAAATGTTGTCTCTTTGACAATTTTTTATTACCACCTTTAAAATGATGTTCTCCGTAATTTTCATGTAAATTGATATAATTATTAATCACGGTATATAAACGATTAATTTTCTTAGCAATTGCACGATTAGAGCAGCCCATATTTTTATAAGCATCGATTCATGCTTTTTCGCACAATTGTTAGCACTTTTCCTCTCGGCATTCTAATACACGCGAATCAAATGATAAGAAACAGGATTTCTATGACTTCTAAAACTAATACTTTTAGAGTATTTCTAATTTTCCGTTGTTCTCTGCTCGGAATCCAGAGAAACGCTATGTGACTTTATAGAAACTTCGCACTTGTGTTCTGCATCGCGCAGAAAAAAATCAAAACAAACGTAAATAGTGAACATGGCGGTCTAGAATGCGTAGTCACTCTATCCGAGTGTCAACAAGGCACGAGACCAGATACGATAAATCCTAAAAAATGGTGATATTTTTCAAATATCTATGAATATGCAGATGACTTCATAGAAATTTCGGCCACTGTATACGGTCTAAGATCCTAATGCCTCCTGGGTTGACAGCGAGACTTGAATGACGCAGGGAAGGATTGGTTCCTGCGCCTGGCATGGTCACCTTCTTTCAGGTGCCGGTGAATAAGTGGTCAGGCCGTTGTCGAAGGTGTAAGGAGTACAGGATGTTGGTGTTCGGTCGATCTTAATACTGTCTTAAGCCCAGCAGAGCACAACATAAATTATGTATCGTCTTGGCGTAAGATGCCTCCAAGATCCCAGGAGCACCTGGTATTCCTAGTTCGGCTCACGGTTTCTCTAAGACTTCCTCCGCCTCCTTCTTTACCCCTCCGTCTCGGTGGCAGTTTATACGTTCCGGCAGTGTGCCTCCTTCCGCGGGTCCCTAAATTTTCTCGAAGTCTATAAGGGTTAAGGAATTAACTGGCGAGCTGGACTGCTGCGAGCCTACAGGGCTCTGATACGGCTCCCGGGTGCAGGGTTGGTTGCCACCGTGGAGCTTAATAGCTCGTGCGAGGGGCAAGCGAAATAGGGGATGGGTCGTAGCATAGGGGGGGGGGGGGGGTGAACAGGGGTGGAGGATAGCTGAGACAGGGGGCACCCCGGGATCTTCGTCGAAAGCCATTACAAGGATTTCTTTTATTTACGGTCGCGAAAAGAGCTCCTTTGCCGACCGGGGCTAAGTGGTATGATCTTCTCTCCTCGTGACTCTTCTTCTACGATAGATCTTGGCCAATGACCGACTAAGCGGTCACTTCTGGAGGCTTAATGTCCCGGCCCCGATCGTGTAATATTTGGCTGTAGATCAATTAAGAGACGTCGCGCCGCAGCTTTGCTGTTGCCTATTCCTACCGTGATCACGAACGTTCATCCCCAACGCAACTGGTCCACTCGTTGGTCTAACAGTTACACCGTCTATGTAACTGAACAGGTAAAGGTACGTGTCCAACCGAAAGTTTCTGTGTCAATAGTTACTCTCGAGAGTATTCTCAATTTGCGTGTCCATTTCGGAGTACTTCATTCTTTGCTCTCAGAGATTGACACGAGAGTCAACTCTCAGAAAGTCCTCTCAGGTATGTGGCCATTTAAATTTCATGGGAGTAACTCTCGGAAGAATTTTGATCGTTACAAGTGGACAGCGGATTTCATGCATTTATGACAAAAACGAGTAGGTGTAATTTGAAAAAGTGAAACCATTAGAAAAATTTGAAAACACTGTTACATTATTTTCAATCTATTGAATATATTAAGAAAGATAATAAACTTCCATTTCACTCGAGTTTGTTGCAATTCAGGTACAGAGTTTTCATTTTACATAAAGATCCGCTGTCCAGTTACAAGAATACTCGTGAACAGAACGGATGAGCCAAAGTTTGCTGCAATTGTTGCAATGTACTTAATAAGACAAAAGAAATATTCCAAAAAGAGAAAATGCTGGACTACAGTAAACCATGGATAGTGCTTGCGGTCGGATTTAACTAACGAGTGTGTACAAACAACACCACTCCTGGAGTTTAATTTCTGTATATTTCACAATATACAGGGTGAATTCGATAAAGCAGGACACCTAAAAATCTCCGTTACTTTTCGTTGTACAAAAAAACTTCGTAGGACAAAGTTACACTGTTTGAAGGGCCACATATAACGGTGCAAGGGAAAAAAAATTTCAAGG
>CM052192.1:17457887-17471206 GCA_028455805.1 Lasioglossum figueresi | reverse complement strand
ATTGCTTGTTCGTTATTTTTTGGCCAAAACCAACACTGTAATGATGCCCCAGCCTCCATATTCGTCAGACATGGCCCCGCGTGACTATTCTTTGTTCCAAAAAATAAAGAGAACCTTATTGGGTCGCCATTTTTCAAGTATAGATAAGATTAAAAGCGCATCGCTGAAAGAGCTATGAGCTATCCGAAAGGGCGAGTGCAATATGTAGACTGCTGATTTTTATGTTAAATAGAAATTGCCTGCATCGATTGCAAGAAAGAGAAACCAAATCGAGTGTTATTTCTTCCCCCAATGATTTTAATTGAGGAGATGTCATATACAAGGTGAGTCGGGAGGAACGTACCAAACTCCAGGAGTGGATTCTACACAGGAAAATAATGTAAAAAAACTCATATGTTCTTATCCGATTTTCATTTTATTTTTTTTTTATTTTTTTTACCGCCAATGGCGGTATTTTCGAACATTTTTTAAAATAAGACTGTGATAACCGAAATGTTAATGTATGAACTTTTGTTTAAATGTAATCACGCTATAAAATGAAAACAAATGAAAATCGGATAAGAACATATGAGTTTTTTTACATTATTTTCCTGTGTACAATCCACTCCTGGAGTTTGGTCCGATCCTCCCGACTCACCCTGTATAATGAGACCTTGAATTTTTTAAATTTTCCAACAATTTTGAATTTCATCTACTCAATTTTTGTATAAATGCATAAAGGTCCGTAGTCTAGTAATATCTAACGGAGACTATCTCAAAGGAGCTAACATTCGTGTAGACGAATAAATAAAATTTATTCCGATAAATGAAGATTCCCGTTATTTTTTTTAACACACCTCGTATATGTTCTGCTGCACAAGCAGAAAGGAATAAGGAACGGGAAATGAATGTTGACCTTGAGAAACGTTTGAAGATGACCGTAATGGCGTTCGTACGGTTTGTTATTGGTCCTTAGAGAACGGTAATTTAAATCACGAATTACACTTATCCAGGCTTCCAAAATCGATCGGCCCTGTTACCTGGGACGGGCGGATAGTTCTCGACGAATGATCGACAGATTAAGTCATATGCATTCGAGCAGCCGCCGGTTCTCTATCGCAGCCGTTCGCCATTAGCCGACAGGCCGAAACTCGAGCAGGAAACGACTGTCAGGGAAAATTGGTAATCATAGACCACCGCGAGCAGCATTAAAGTTCGGGGATGGGCAAGTACAGTAGGATCTTCAAAGAGAGTGCACTTAGATAATGCCCGCCCGTAGGGGGTGGGACACCCCTTCACCCTTCTCCTTCTTCCGATATCGAGGGGGCTTTTGATGAAGGCCGCGAATTTGGTTGAGTAAAGGGTAATCCTATCATACGCCATGAGATCTTCATTGCCGACGAAAGGGCGCGCTCCTGCGCTGCCCTTACATGGACATCATACGCTGCTGTTCCAATCTTCGCAGAAATCAAATCAACCGGATCTTCCTTGCGCATCATCGTCTTCCAAAGAAACAAGAAAAGGATCCAACGTTGTCATCGTTACACACGAATTCTACGTTCCGCGATTTATCATTTGTTACTAAACCGCAGTTACAGATTCATATTGTTATAGACTTTGAAGACAACGACCCTTTTTCAAGTGTTGCTTGATATCAGTTTTATTTACAGGAACTGAACATCAATTGTATTCGCTATGCAGCTTGACGTTTTCAAATTGCCAGTTTAAATACAAGGTGTGCTGACAAAAATGAGGGGAATCGAAAAAGATTTTATTTATTCGTCTACATGAATGTTCTCCCCTTCAAAATAGTCTCTATTAGATATTACACATTTATGACAGCGCTTCTTCCAATCCCCGAAACACTTTAACACTAAACCTACCATCACCGGTCACAATGACCGGTTCCAGATTTTTTTACTTTACGATTATTGATATAATAAAAATAATTTCGTAAGAAATGATTGTACAGATACATACCTTTAGTGCAGCACATAATACAATAGGAGCTGCACAAAGTCTAAATAGAAACAATCTTGTCATTTTGATAAGGGAACGCGTTCCAATTACTTTTAAGGCTCGGTAGGTTTAGTATTAATCTCATCTACGAGGTCTGTTCAGAAAATAACCGAACTTTATTTTTTTAAACTTTATTATTAATTTTATAGATTACTGGTTCTTGTCCCCTTCAAAGTACTCCCCTCCCCTATTCACACATTTTTCCCAGCGGTGTTTTCATATCGCGAAGCAGTCCTGGATAGCTTCATTTGAAATGGCCTTTAAAGTCTGTGACGAATTTGTTTCGATGTCATCTATAGTCTGAAAACGGCGTCCTTTCAGCACTGATTTTAATTTCGTAAATAAGAAAAAATCGCAAGGAGCCAGGTCTGGCGAGTAAGGAGGCTGAGGGAGGACAGTAATCTGATTTTTGGCACGAAACTGACGAATTGACAGCTGAGTGTGCGGGCGCATTGTCGTGGTGCAAGAATCATGAGTTGTCTCGCCACAACTCTAGGCCCTTCTCGTGGTGTTGAAACATTTCTGTGAAAGTTTTCCCCAGTTTCACAAATCGTCACTAACACTAAAACACGTTGCACTCAAATAACAATATCACCAAAACTAAACGAGGTATCAACAATCCAAGAACATGTGGTCATAGAGGAGGTTATGCGCAACGCAATGCTGCCAACCGCATATCACTAAATATCTCCAGTGGCGCGTAATTCAAAATGTTCGGTTATTTTCTGAACAGACCTCGTATGCTTGAAAAACGACGACTCTTTAAGGTGCTCTTTATTTTTGGGAACAAAAAAAAGTCACACAGGGCCATGCCTAACGAATATGGAGGCCTGGGCATCATTACAGTGTTGGTTTTGGCCAAAAAATAACGAACAAGCAATGAAGTGTGAGCAGGTGCATTGTCGTGGTGCAAGAATCATGAGTTGTCTCGCCACAACTCTGGGCCCTTCTCACGGTGTTGAAACGTTTCTGTGAAAGCTTTCCCCAGTTTCACAAATCATCACTAACACTAAAACACGTTGCACTCAAATAACAATATCACGAAAACTAAACGAGATATCAGCAATCCAAGAACATATGGTTATAGAGGAGGTTATGCGCAACGCAATGCTGCCAACCGCATATCACTAAATATCTCCAATGGCGCGTAATTCAAAATGTTCTATATCTATACTTGAAAAACGACGACTCTTTAAGGTTCTCTTTATTTTTGGGAAAAAAGAATAGTCACACAGGGCCATGCCTAACGAATATGGAGGCTGGGTCATCATTACAGTGTTGGTTTTGGCCAAAAACTAACGAACAAGCAATGAAGTGTGAGCAGGTGCATTATCGTGGTGCTAAAGCCATGAATTGTTTCGCCACAAACAATCGCTGATCGTACTAAAACACATGCAATCTTCGCGAAAGCTGACAATAGATTAAACATCGAATACGACAACCAATGTACAGATACTTTTCAGACAAGTTTACCAACACAACAAAGAAAAAATGGCGTGAATAAAAATTCTCGTTATTTTTTAACACACCTCGTATGTATTACATATTTGTCTAAAACTAGTAACGATTGAAGAACCATCTTCTAAAGTAAATTCTAAATGTGGAATGTTAAGACTTTCAAATCAAATACCTTTTAATTTAATTTTGTTTTTAGCCATGATGCGACGAAAGTATCTCACTTTGTAGCGTTAGAATAAACCTAAACTAATTGAATATAAAAGAAATTTTCTTGTATTTTTGTCAGCACAAGCGGTTTAACCCTTAAATAAACTATTAGGGCTACAAAATTCTAATAATTATTTATTATGTAACTTTTAATAATACAACTATTTGTAGGCTTAGATGAACTATTACTTACTATCTACTAATTCGATAAAAATGAATATTGAATATATATACTACACAATTATATATACTTTAGCCTTCAAATAAACTATTAGGGCCATAAAATTCTAATATATATTTATTATGTAACTATTAATAATACAACTATTTGTGGACTTAGGTGAACTTTTACTTACTATCTACTAATTCGATAAAAATGAATATTGAATATATATACTAGTTATATTATTGCACGTTCAAAGTCCACGGTTAATGAGCTGGAAACGTATTTGGTAATCCAGGGTCTGAAAACGTCATCGCGGTGACTCGAAACCGAGAGGACATTTATTTAAGAAGAAGATCAACGACTTTCAAGCAAGAATCCGGACCAGATTACCACAGTGGCTTCCAAAGGAGGAACAAGTGCACTGGCCGGAGGACTTCTTAATGAGATTAGGTGTCCCAACGACAAACACTCCCTGGTTAGATTTACATTTTATACATTTTTAAGCGGTCTTAGAGTGAAGTCTTTCCCGTTCCTTGATCCCGAATCGTGTTTAAACTTCCTGTCTGAACGCTCGATCTTTATTTCGGAGTTAAGCATCGATTAGTCTCGGATTAAAAATTCGCTACGTCTTACAGTGGGGCATTTGCCCCAAACTGTGAAAAATAATCATCATCTTGGCTCAGGTTGGCAGCACTGAGCCGATTTTGTCGTGCGTGCGCGTGTTCGATCTAGTCTAACGAAAAACGTGCTTGTAACGGTTTGTTTGAACAGTGTGATCTGGAAAGGAATTATTTTGTCCTCGAGCTAAATTTATCAATTTATATTAATAACCTATAATATTAATAAATAAGTATTACAGAAGCTCTACTGTACATTCATTTAAACAGTCGAGCGAAAGTGCACCGCATTAAATTCAACACAAACAATGGGAAAAAACAATTTTAGCGTTATTTATAGACTCAAAGACATAATATGCAGAAGCGAACAAAAGTTTAATACGGCTATCTTTTCAGTAGATTATCGCATTTTATTAGAGATACTAAACGTCGAACAATTCTCAATTGTTCTTAACATTTACACATATATTTGCACTCTATCTACAAACAACCTAGACTCTTTCAAAACATAAACAGTGTTCGGCAGAATGAGCATGAAACTTTCAATGCTGTATTTGCTGCGGACATTTATTTAAGACTTATTTATGAAGAAGGTATTTATGATAATATAAGTAAGAATAATTTCTTTAAAAGTTAACATTTTGTGGGGTATCCGTTATTTTTAGTGGCTGCAGCACATCTTTGTAGCATTGAATCAATTAGCTTTGCACATTGTTCTATTGAAATGTTGTTCCACTCTGTTTCAATTGCAGTGTACAGTCACTCAAATTTTTATATTTATATTTCTGTACGTTCATTTTAACAATGTTCCACAAGTTCTCAATCGGATTGAGATCCGATGATTGCGATGGCCATGGTAAAACAGTAATATTTTCTTCTATAAAGTAGTGCTTTACGATTTTAGAGGTATGAAGGCATCATTATCCTAATGGAAGATGAAATGGTCTCCCATATATTCACGTGCATTAGGTATCATGGTTTCCTTCGTAATGTCCAGATATTGAAACCTTTCCATAATACTATTAATTTTTCGAATTACACCATTACACAACCACCACCGCGCACGAGTGTTCCCACGGTACAGTTTGGATTAAGATCTTCACCTTTGCGACGTCTGATATATCGAATTCCGCCAGAAGATACTTCATTGAACTTGGACACTTAAAAGCAATTGGAAACTATTACACGTTTCTAATAAAATGCGACAATCTTCTGAAAAGATAGTCGTCTTAAACTTTTGTCCGCTACTGTAGTAGATCGTTGAATTAGTCTTAACAGCAGCTATAATATTATGGTATTAGAAATGCATTTTGATATTTAAGTAATCAAATGATTTTTATTTTCAATCGAAAAAAAAACTTTTCTCGAAATTTTATATATAGAAGTTGGTAGATGTGTAAACACTCTTTTTCGAGTCTTGTGTGGGAAATATTTTTTCTACAGATTCTCAGAAACCCTTTAGAAATCGTAATAATGGAGTATTACTACCGAAAAGCTGCAAAAAATTATTTTTTCATGCATAAATTATATTGAAATAATGTAATTTATTACTTTAATACGAAATATGTACATCACGAAACTTTTAAATAAGTAAACATTAATATAAATATTAATTTTCGTCAGGAATTAAGCTATATCGGAATCGTACCACACGTGAAAAAATGGAATTTCTCAAAAAGTGCAAAACAGTTGCATCTTTTTCTGTTTTAGTAATGTAACTAGATAAATTATCGACATTTTACAAAAAAATTGTCTGAGACGCTCTGGGAACATAACTAAAACCTTAGGAATGTTTAAAAATTTTATTATTCTTTCAAGGTAACAAAAAAGTTAGTAAAGTTAAGTAAATATTACAATATTTTCTAAATACCACGATACGTAACCCTTCACTTACCACTAGACGAGCAAGGCATATTAATTTGGTTGGCAAATATTGTCGCGTACTTATCAAAATACACTTATTAGAACATGTATTTTCTACTCCATAACTAAACTCAATAACAATGACCAATTTTGAACTCATATTACACCGAATTTAGCCGTTCTACATCGTTATTTTTCACTGATTCTACAAGAGCATATTCTTAACTGTAATTTACTGACGAATGATCACGAATTCTTGAATGTTCATATTTAATAAATAATTGTTAATATAAATATTAATTTTCATCATGATACACGCTGCATCACGCGTTCTGTCTCAAAAAGTGCAGAAAAGTTGCAACTTCTCTGTTTTAGCATTAAAGTTAGATAACGTCTCGACATTTTGCAAAAAAATTGAGACGCTCTGGGAACGTAATTAAAACCATAGGAATGTATAAAAATTGTATTATTTTTTCAGGGTTAACAAAACAATTCAGTGTAACTAAATATTACAATATTTTCTAAATGCCACTATATGTAACCCTTCACTTATCATTAAACGCACAAGCCATATTAATTTCGGTAGTAAATATTGTCGCGTACTTATCAAAATATACTTATTAGTACATCTATGTTTTCACTCCATAACTAAACTTAATAGCAATGACCAATTTTGAACTCAAATGACACCGAACTTAGCCTTGCAACATTGTTATTTTTTACTGATTCTACAAGAGCATATTCTTAACTATAATTTACTGATGGACAATCACAAATTCTTTGGTTTTCACTGTGCATCGGTTCATAATGTTATTTGTAGACAGTGGATATTTTGGCAAAATAAAAGTTTCTTGCCTGAATTGCAACAAACTAGAGTGAAATAGAAATTTATTTTCTTTTTTAACCTTTATGTCAATGACCGGGTATCTGGGTAACCATTTTCAACTTCTTTTTTATAACTTCTTTAATATTTTTGGTGACAAACAGCAAAATTATTACAGATTTTATACTGTTCGATGATCACTAATTAAATTATATTTGAGACATAAAGATGCGCATTGACACTATAAGGTGCAACATTATTGAATATCGTAGAAAATTTTGATTGTTAGGTAAGGGTTAATAAGTTGAAAATAATAGAACAGTATTTGTAAATTCTTCTAATGTTTTTATTGTTTTAACACTTTATCTACCGGTAATCTACTGACAGGCTTTTCAATGATTGTGCTGTGCCAAATGGAAGCTTAAAAATCTTCTTTTACACAATAACGCCGAAGGAAATCATTGGATATTGTTACCGAGGATAAGTTGTTGGTTTATGATTAAAGTTGCTGTTGCTATTGAAGGATTCTTTTTAAAAAAATCCTCAGCCATGGACCATAGACTTTCAACAATTATGGAATAATCCACCGGTAGATAATACGTTAAATTACATCTAGTTTTGGTACAAATGCTTAAAATCCGCTGTCCAGTTATTAGAACAAAAACATTTTTTTTTCACCATTTTATCGAGTGTCTCTCGTGATTTTGTATTCTTTTAGTTTCGCTACCGAGACTAGAAACTATGAACATTTCGATGTTGGAAAGATCCGTCAGTATCTCGCGTTCGAAAAATTTTTAGTGGATTTCACTGTGAACGAATAAACTGCGTCATCCCACTAAAAACGTTTAATACCGAACTACGGTTGACGTATAAATGTTCAATGTCGTACTAAGCTCCTCTGTTGAAATTCGTCGGTTTTCATGAACTAAATTGTGCAGAATGTCTTCATCAATAACTGAAAGCCATCCGAAGCGTGGCTTATCACCGAGATTAAAATCACCACGTTCGAAATTTGCCGTATCGGTTTTAGCTATCTTGCCAAACACGCCATAAATGTTTTTCGGAGTGATTCTAGCGTTTCTTTCGTCACCAAGTTTGGTGATCATTGTATCGAACGGAATTTCTCAACACTGATTATATTCATTTGATTAACATTGTCAAATATTTATTGCGAGTTAGAAGGTAACTGTAATATTCTGATTAGAACCTCAGTATCAACATAATTTAGATCAGCAGTATATCAATTTTACATCCTAATATTACATCGTTCGATTAATGAAAGGAATAGATAAAAATCTTCTTTCTTCTTAAAAAATGCAAGGGTGTCTAGTTTAGTAAAAATCGAAATAACAATGTTGATTAAACATGTTTACGTATACCAGAGTTAGGCATTATTCGAATTGTTCTGAATAAATATTTTATTTGGAGAATAAGTATTCAGTATTCGTAACGAGTTATTTTCTCTATTTAACCGAATATTTTATCATTATTTATTCAAATATTTTATTCAACTATCAATTGAAAAATTAATCGAATGATAATACTGTTGATTTTAATTAAATTTAGTAATACAAGTCCAATTATTACGAAATTCTTTCCAACCTTTATTACCAGATTCAATTCTTATCACTTTATAGTACAATATAATCTTAGATCTTCGTATCATAGATCTTCTATATTGATGTCTTGAACAATTTCAAAATAAAGTAAAACTGATTGAGATTCCATGCTTCAATTGCATAATTTTCAAACTAATTTTTCAATACATAATCTACTTAACATTATCTACATATTTTTCAATACGTAATCTAGAACACAGATAGAATACTTTCGGTCGTGGATAACAGATATGGAAACGAATGATGAAAGACTTACCTCATCCAAAGGACAACCAGCAGACACCAAAAGCGCATGGCTGTGCAACAATAGCAGTCTTAGCAACTTGTTTCTGACTTCCGCTGCCGGACTAGGCGGTGGCGGTCTCGATCTGTACACTTGGATCTTCAATGTTGCGACTGAAGTCAGCTCGGCTAAAATGTCGCCAACTGTCAAGAGCGGACCATCCGCGACCTTCTCCATTGGCAGTGGTTTCCAGTTTCTTATGACAATGCTTCCCCTTGCGCTCGGTATCAGGTCGCTTGAGTAGCCTAGGCGCACCAATGCTTCGCCAACTAAATCCTGTAGACAGTTTGACAACAAAGCGTCAATTCAACAAAATATTACCTTTTACCATTAAAGCTACAGTAATGTCCCATTCTAAGTCCGACGGAGGAGACCGCTCTGTATCACTTCGCCTATCCATTCCACGGGTGTAACGGTGTGAACCACTACTAATCCAATTACAAAACTTCCTTATTTTTCATTATTTCTTCATGGGAGTTTCACCAACTTATTTGTGACATTTTTTATTATTAAAATCACACTAAACGCGATATAATTCTGTTGGAGTATACACCGAAATGGTCCTTTTTGACTTGCAGTCTATTATAAAAGGGCCTAATTGTAAGAAGGGATGAGGCAGTCAGCCCGAGCCAGCCTACCGAACTAGTCACAGCTCTCACACCTTCTTTCTTTCTAAAACTATCTTTAGTTCTGTTCCAATGTAATAGTTATAGAATATAATATTGTGTTATATGCGAACAGTACCAATTCATAAGTGATAGAAGTTTATTTCATAGTGCGGTGGAGTTTAAATAAACACTTAATATTTAAAGTTGTGTTTGATCTCCTAACCTCGTCAACCCAACAAATTCGAACCGTATTTAGTGGTTTAATTGGCGCCATGGAGTAAGTTTAGGACGTAGAAGAGAATAGCGAGTGAAAAACAAAGAGAATCAGCGATCGCGATGGTATGCAAAACTTAAAAACTTATTGTATTGTTTAAAATACCAATGCGGTGCTTTTTCATTTTCAAATATTTGCCAAATTGGCTTGTTAAAGTGAGTCGTTGAAAAATCTCCAACGGTTTGTAGCTTCGTTAATTTGCAAAATTCTAGTCTAATTCCTTGAGATATTTTCGAGATGTTAAGTCGTTTATGTGAGAATATGCTATATATAGCATATGTTAAATATACGATAAATTATAAATGATGTGCTTCGTATGTACAGTAAATGTAAGTCAAAATTGTACCATGTTTGGTGTCATTTTAATCAGAAAAATGTAAATGTAAAAAATAAAGAAATTTCAGTATTGCACTAGTATTGTCTCACCGATAAGATATATTTTGTCGGCTTGTCCTGTTTTATATGGCCCGGCTCCTTTGTCTGATGTACGGGACAACGGCCGCTTGCCCTAGGTGCGATTAATCCTCGCGTTTTTCCGAGCGATTGGCAAAACATCACACTTCTTATGTGCTCTTTTGCCGACAGACTTGTGCCAATTCAATTACATTGTATTTCAATTATACAGGGTGAGGCACTAACTATTGCCACCTCTAATATCTCCGAAAGTATGATACAGTAATCCCTTGATTCTTGGGCAGGGGGTGGTTCACCGGAGTGGAAAGGAATCGTGATCTTCCTTGCTTTTCTAATTTATGGCTGTGTCTACCACTCCGCTCGGTCCGAGCGAGACTACAATAGGCCAACGGTGTCGGCGACACAGTTTAAAGGATCTCGTGTTCTCACAATGTAATGCCAATTCAAAATGCTTTATTTTTCGTTATTTTTTTATGAGACTTTCACTGACTTGTTTCTGGCATTATTCTGATTAAAACAATACCAAACACGATATAATTTGGCCCATATTTACTCTACATGTGAAGCATGATGACGAAACTTTCACAGTCGATTAAACCACTAAATACGATTCAAATTATATCGTGTTTGGTCTTGTTTTAATCAGAAAGATTCCAGAAATACGTTTTTAAAAGTCCCATGAAAAAATAATATAGTCCGTATAGTGGTATTCACACCGATATACCCGAGCCGGCGTTGACAGGGAGTGGAGTGAGTAGGCCTGGATAGGAATCGGGACCCCTCAAATTGGACACTAGTCGGAGCTTTACTGTAGTATGTAGTAGAAAAGTTTTTGAAATAAAAGTTACATCAGATACCAGGGGCCGTATTGTAGAGTTAATCTTTTGTTGCTAGGTGGAGTCGTTTCAATAATGTGAAGGTCACCTTTGTTTTTTTAAATAGAATGCTATATTTTGTTACCTGTTATCTGATAGTGGCCATTGAGACGTATCCAACGAGGTGCAACATTAAGCTCTTTGATCGTCAGGAAAAGTCATTTATGACAAAAGAGGCGAAATAAATCCGTATTTACAGAAGGTATTCAAAGTGATTGCTATTGGTATCAACGCAATGAGTAGTATTTCCTATCACTTTGGAACTTATCGAATCACATACTGTAACAATTTATTGTACAAACGTATTCAATTGTACGGCGTGTACATAA
Organism: Lasioglossum figueresi; assembly: GCA_028455805.1. NCBI lineage: Eukaryota > Metazoa > Arthropoda > Insecta > Hymenoptera > Halictidae > Lasioglossum > Lasioglossum figueresi. The sequence goes on along the minus strand of CM052192.1, from coordinate 17,459,672 downwards.
ATCTGTAGCTCTCACTGAATTTTGCTGGCATTCTCCGTAAACGAGAAGCATATCGGTTTGTTCATCGAAAAAATACATCGTTTACAATCGTTTGATTCGACGATACTAATCTTACCATTCTTATTAGCGATGTCCTGCGATATCGTCCAGATGTGTTTATTTGACATTACCAGGTTTACTTGATACGCTGAACGAGATATCCTGAACGTTCTCACCCAACACGCCATACAATTAAATACATTTGTACAATAAATGATTACAGAATATGATTCGATTAGCGCCGAAGCGATAGGAAATACTACTCGATCCGTGATAAGAAATTTGCAGCATTGCATTGATACCGATAGAAATCACTTTGAACACCTTCTGTAAATGCAAGTTTTTTTCGCCTTTTTGATCGTAAATGACCTTTGCTGACCTTCAAAGACCTTCATGTTGCACCTCGTTGGATTCGTCTCAGTAGCCACTATCAGAAAACAGGTAAGAAAACGTTGCATTCTATTTAAAAAAACATAGGTGACGATTCGTATCTCTAAAGTGACTCCACCTAGCAATAAAAGATTAACGCCACAATACGGTCCCTGTTGTCCGATGCAACTTTTATTTCGAAAACTTTTATAGTACTACCATACTTTCGGAGTTATTGTAGGTGGCAATAGTTAGTGCATCACCCTGTATAGTAATTGAATTACATTTGTATTTCAATTATATAGTAATTGAATTACATTGGTATTTCAATTATATAGTGATTGATTTACATTTGTATTTCAATTATATAGTAATTGATTTACATTTGTATTTCAATTATATAGTAATCGAAATACATTGTATTTCAATTATATAGTAATTGAAATACATTGTATTTCAATTATATAGTAATTTAACTACGTCGTAACTGAATTGCATAATTCAAACCTTTCAATTAATTCAATTACGAATTATTTTAATCAGACGTGTAATTGAAATACAATTAAATTAAAATGCAGCTCTCCAAATTATAGCCCAGAACTTTGAAGAAGTGCGATATATTTTTAAGTTTATTTTTCATATACTTGTTTGCTGTCTTTGCGACGTATTTTCAATTCCTCGTCCTCGTAATTCGTTATTAATGTAATTTAATTATAAAGTATTTTGTAACTGTACTCCAATTGCAATTACAAATTATATTGTAATTTAATTGAACGAAGATCTGAATTATAAATTACAATATCACTGAATTACAATGTAATTATAATTCCTGGAATAATTCAATTGTAATTCTGTTTACCGATCGTTCAACTGACCGGCGAGACGATACGTAAAGGTGATGTGCGGGGCAACGTCAGCTACAATGAAACATTTATTCGGTTTCGCATCCATGCAGAGAGAGAGAGAGAGTTCACCCTTCCTCTCTCTCACACACACGCACACATGTATCCATCTCACAATTATTTCAATAGGTAATTGTAAAGTAAGTTAGTGTTACATTAACACTAGGTTTACGGAGCTGTAGGAATATCTATTTTACATTATTTTATAAACATAACAAGCATGTGTCAAGCCACATTTTTGGACATTTTTCTAATAATATACAGGATACATACACATCTCTCGAAATTCCTTCAACATCCAGAAATAGGAGGTTCCTGAGATCATTTGGAGCAACATCTTCCTGTGCAAAAATGGCGCCCGCGGCTTTATTAATGAGATATTAATGAAAAACACGGACCAATCAGAGCGCGACCTAGACGCGTGCTGGCACAGTCGGCCCGGCGCGCAAACTGTCAACTGGTCGACTGTGCCAAC
>CM052192.1:17421555-17441784 GCA_028455805.1 Lasioglossum figueresi | reverse complement strand
TCGTACGGTGGGGTCGCGGCCCCGAAAACCTGGCAGAAACCCGAAATATGAGCATTCAAGAATTCATGATTATCCTTCAGTAAATTACAGTTAAGAATATGGTCTTGTAGAATCTTTAAAAAATAACGATGTTGGAAGGCTAAGTTCGACGCCATATGAGTTCAAAATTGGTCATTGCTATTCAGCTTAGTTATGGAGTGAAAGATAGATGTTCTAATATTTTGATAAGTGCGAGACAACATTTATCAACCAAATCAATATGGCTTGTTCATCTAGTGCTAAGCGAAGAATCGTGGTATTTAGAAAATATTGTAATATTTAGTTGCACTAAACTTTTTTGTTGCCTTGAAAACCTAATGAAATTTGTATATATTCCGGAAACCACAATCTCGCGTGGAAAGTCGACTTCTTTCGATCGAATGGTTCCAATTACTGTTATATATGATGTCGTACGGTGGGGTCGCGGCCCCGAAAACCTGGCAGTAACCCGAAATATGAGCATTCAAGAATTCATGATTATCCTTCAGTAAATTACAGTTAAGAATATGGTCTTGTAGAATCCTTAAAGAATAACGATGTTGAAAGGCTAAGTTCGACGTCATATGAGTTCAAAATTGGTCATTGCTATTCAGTTTAGTTATGGAGTGAAAGATAGATGTTCTAATATTTTGATAAGGGCGAGACAACATTTATCAACCAAATCAATATGGCTTGTTCATCTAGTGCTAAGCGAAGAATCGTGGTATTTAGAAAATATTGTAATATTTAGTTGCACTGAACTTTTTTGTTGCCTTGAAAACGTAATGAAATTTGTATATATTCCGGAAACCACAATCTCGTTTGAAAAGTCGACTTCTTTCGATCGAATGGTTCCAATTACTGTTATATATGATGTCGTATGGTGGGGTCGCTGCCCCGAAAACCTGGCAGAAACCCGAAATATGAGCATTCAAGAATTCATGATTATCCTTCAGTAAATTACAGTTAAGAATATGGTCTCGTAGAATCCTTAAAAAATAACGATGTTGAAAGGCTAAGTTCGACGTCATATGAGTTCAAAATTGGTCATTGCTATTCAGTTTAGTTATGGAGTGAAAGATAGATGTTCTAATATTTTGATAAGTGCGAGACAACATTTATCAACCAAATCAATATGGCATGTTCATCTAGTGCTAAGCGAAGAATCGTGGTATTTAGAAAATATTGTAATATTTAGATACACTGAACTTTTTTGTTTGAATATAATCTAATAAACCTAATAAAGTTTGTATATATTCCGGAAACCACAATCTCGTTTGGAAAGTCGACTTCTTTCGATCGAATGGTTCCAATTACTGTTATACAGGGTGAGGCACTAATTATTGCCACCTCCAATAACTCCGAAAGTATGATAGCAGTATAAAAGTTTTCGAAATAAAAGTTGCATCGGACAACAGGGGCCGTATTATAGAGTTAATGTTTTGGTGCTAGGTGGAGTCGTTTTCAAAATGTGAAGGTCACCTTTGTTTTTTTAAATAGAATGCTATATTTTGCTACCTGTTTTCTGAAAACGGCCATTGAGACAAATCCAACGAGTTGCAATACGAAGGTCTTTGATGGTCAGCAAAGGTCATTTATGACAAAAATGGCGAAATAAATTCGTATTTACAGAAGGTGAAGTGATTGCTATTGGTATCAATGCAACGGTGCAATCTTCTTATCATGGATCGAGTAGTATTTCCTATCGCTTCGGCACTTATCGAATCACACACCGTAACAATTTATTGTACAAACGTATTGAATTGTACGGCGTGTAGGGTGAGAAAGTTGAGGATATCTTTCAGCGTATAAATCTGTAGCTCGCACTGAATTTTGCTGACATTCTCCGTAAATGAGAAACATATCGGTTTGTTCTTCGAAAAAAATACATCGTTTACAATCGTTTGATTCGATGATACTAATCTTACCATTTTCATTAGCGATGTCCTGCGATATCGTCCAGAAGTGTTTATTTGACATTACCAGGTTTAGTAGATACGCTGAACGAGATATCCTGAACGGTTTCTCCCTATACACCGTACAATTGAATACATTTGTACAATAAATGATTACAGCATGTGATTCGATTAGTGCCGAAGCGATAGGAAATACTACTCGATCCGTGATAAGATGATTGCAGCATTGCATCGATACCAATAGAAATCACTCTGAACACCTATAAATGCAAGTTTATTTCGCCTTTTTTATCATAAATGACCTTTGCTGACCTTCAAAGACCATCATGTTGCACCTCGTTGGATTCGTCTCAATAGCCACTATCAGAAAACAAGTAACAAAACGTTGCATTCTATTTAAAAAAACAGAGGTGACCTTCGCATCTCTGAAGCGCCTCCATCTAGCAACAAAAGATTAACGCCACAATTCGGTCCCTGTTGTCCGATGCAACTTTTATTTCGAAAACTTTTATACGACTATCATACTTTTGGAGTTATTGTAGGTGGCAATAGTTAGTTCCTCACAGTGTATATGATGTCGTACGGTGGGGTCGCGGCCCCGAAAACCTGGCAGAAACCCGAAATATGAGCATTCAAGAATTGATGATTATCCGTCAGTACATTATAGTTAAGAATATGCACTTGTAGAATCAGTAAAAAATAACGATATTGAAAGACTAACTTCGGTGTCATTTCAGTTCAAAATTGGTCGTAGCTATTGAGTTTAGTTATGAAGTGAAACATAGATGTGCTAATAAGTAATAGATTCAATTTCCAGGGATTAAAAACCGTGCTTAAGTTCAAAGATTTACTATGTCCACTATGTTCAAAGATATCCTCTTCCGTTAAAGTTTCACGGTTGAAACGTTGACTGCTATGTCGGTCAACATAAGTGACACAATTCTTGATCCGTATTTAAAAACTGATTTTTATCGTACAGTGGACTCCCGTACAGCGCAATAAAAAAATGGTTGAAAAAGGTATATATGTGAAGCAAAGAATTTCAACAATAAATACCCGAGCCCTGAAACGTGCCATATTTGAATTGTGACAATTTTGTTAAAAATTATCGTACGATCATAAATTAGGACTCATTGTAAAGCTGGATGCCTCTAGTTTCACAATGGATCGTTCATTATATTTTACGATTTTGTTCCGACGAATACTCTGGAATACCTGTCAGAAACTCGAAATATGAAAATTCAAGAATTCGTAATTGTCCGTCAGTAAATTACTGTTAAAAATATGCTCTCGTAGAATCAGTAAAAAATAACGATGTTGAAAGGCTAACAATAAGTTCGGTGTCATATGTTCAAAATTGGTCATTGCTATTGAGTTTATTATTCTAATAAGTATATTTTGATAAGTACACAACAATATTTACCAACCAAATTAATATGGCTTGTTCATCTAGTGGTAAGTGAAGGATAGTGGTATTTAGAAAATATTGTAATATTTAGTTTAATTGGTCATTGCTATTGAGTTGAGTTATGGAGTAAAAAGTAATTGTTCTAATAGTTATATGTAGATGTTCTAATAAGTATATACAGTTACTCGAATTAATATTCGGACGCTCTAAAAAAGTCGATAACTTTATAAATATTGTACTATACGATTGTACCTTTTTTGGGAAGCAAGAGGAATTAGTTTACTACGAGGTGTGAAAAGAAATGTTTTCAAAAATTGCAATTGATCGGAATTGTAGAAAAATTCTAAACGTTGCATGTTACAACTTTTTTATGTGGGCCTATATTGAAAATTTGAAAAATACGTTTTGTAGATCTGTGTCAATTAAACATATTCTGAAAATTTCGTCAAAATCGGTCGACGTTGCAATGAGTTACAAACGTTTAAAGATGGTAAAACTTGCAGATTTTCACGATTTTCGGCCTGTATCTAAGAATTCTTGCATCTTTCAATGCCTGTCATTTTTTCCCGTGTCAACCGATTTCAATGAAACTTTCACAGTGCAAATAATTGACACAGACCTACAAAACGTACTTTTTAAATTTTCAATGTAGGCCCGCATAAAAATGTTGTAAAATGCAACTTTTAGTATTTTTTCTACAATTCCGATCAATTGCTATTTTTGATAAAAAAAAATTTCACATCCTCTGGTAAACTAATTGCTCTAGCTTTCCAAGAATGTTCAAATCGTATAGTACAATATTAAAAAAGTTATCGTCTTTTTCAGAGCGTCCGAATATTAATTCGAGTAACTATACGTATATTTTATAACTACGCGATAATATTTACCAACTAAATTAATATGGTTTGTTCGTCTAGTGGTAAGTGAAGGATCGTGGTATTTAGAAAATATTGTAATATTTAGTTACACTGAACTTTATTGTTACCTTGAAAAACTTGTAACATTTCTATACATTCCTAAGATTTTAGTTATATTCCCAGAGCGTCCCAGACAATGTTTTTGAAAAATGCTGAGAATTTATTTAACTTTAATGCTAAAAAAGAAAAAGTTACAACTTCAACGACCTTTTGTATTAGTATTTTTAGCCCATAAATAACGGTGAAATAGTTTTCTCCAACTTTTCGGGTCAAATACCCCTCTGTGCGCCGTTGTAGCTTTGCCAGAGATGAGTCACTAGGGGATGTATAATTGATATTGTTGCAATCCAGCGAGCGAAAATTCGCCGAATATGTATGAGGTTGCTACATTACTAGTGAATTTGAATAAAATATAATTCATTTGTATAATAATTAGATTTAAGAATATTGGATTGGTTTTAGCGTACGCTATGACGCGTGATGGAAGTATTGGAATTTTATGCTACACATACTAATAATATATATTGGTGAGTACCTTGTGTGTTCTTTCGGACCTTATGCAAAATTAGTCTAGGTGAATTGCAACAAAAGTGGGGTAAAATAGAAATTTATTTTCTTTCTTAATACGTTTAGTAGGTATTCTTATAAATTCTTCCAAAGGTGTGGTCACTATTCTAAATTACACACATTTTGTCATAAATGGATAAAATCCACTGTCAAAGTAGGAATCAAATATTTTCGGTAATAAAAATGTGGGTCGTCAAATACAATACTTCTGTGTGTTCGAAAAGTATTTTTCAAGTAGTATCTTGATAACAAAAGTAAAACGAATTGCGTTACGATATGAGGAATCATATTTGGCAAGGCGAATGTTTTTCTTCATTACAGTTTTATTTTTCATTTTTATTTTGTGAATTTTAATGTCTGCTTTGTCGCTGTTTATGTCATGTTATAACATGTAAGAAAGCAGTGATGAGATTGAGGTCAATTTTTATATTGCAAAGACATTTAATACGAAATTGATGAGTATAGATTAAGCAGCAGATATACGAGGTAGTAGGTACTTATTGATACATATGATTTTATAATGGGTACATATCAATTCAGGACAGCTAGGAGTAGTAACCATTAAGAAATCATTTTACTTAACAGGGTGGAACAGTTTTAGAATTCGTGATCGCAGACTTTCATTATTCTACATTCTGATTAATTATTGCTATGTCTATTATATTAATCAATGCAAGCGTAATCTTATTTCTTAAAAGGCAAAGTGATAAAAACATCTGTTATCCATTGAATTATACTGTCCAACAGCCAAATATTATTTCGATTCCCACTATGCGATTCTTATAGAGTTTTTCGCGCTGATTCCGAATCTGCCCTTAATTTTTCTCTTACACGTACAGTTTTTGAGATGCATGACTTAAAAAAAAATACACATTTTTCAACTGTGAACAAATATTGTGATGTTATTATAAAAGATATTGAATTGTTCTTTACGGCTAAAGATTCTGTAGACTTTTCCGGATACAGTGATATCCAATGTTAATACATTATGATTGTTTAAACATGTTTCGATTAAAGACGGAGAGACACCACTTTTGCACCCATTTTTGAGGATATTTTTCAATTTATTTGATATAACATCACAATAATTGTTCAAAGTTGAAAAATGTCTTTCTTTAAAACTCAATTTTCTCAAAAACTGTACGTATAGGAGAATAATTAAGGTCAGATTCGGAATCAGCGCGAAAAACTATATAAGAATCGCATAATGGGAATCGAAATAACCAAAAAAAGTTGAAATTTGTTGGACAGTGCTATCTATTATTTTTTAATTTTTTTCAATGAAGAACGTAAGAAAAGCTTGATGAGTCTACTTTCTCAACACCCATAGCGTCACTAAAGGGTTGAAGGGATTAAAACAGCCCTGCGGTCGATTTAAATGAACGATGAGCAATCTCATAGATCATTAAGAAAACCTTATAAAATTTTAACCCTCTCTCTTGACTAGGAATATAATTACTAGCTGGCGGATTTTTATGCAAAATAAAAATTGTACAAAGCAATCGTAAGAAACAGAAGTTAAATATGTATAAGTACTAGAGGTGTGCGAGAATCCGGAAATTCCCGAAACACGATGCTTGGGACGGGATGGGAAGACTCTTATCAGGTCGAGACGGGATTCCCAAAATGTTCGGGTTTCCCGTGAAATTTTTCGCGGTTTGTGATAATGTACGGAATACGGTTTTCGGGAAACCCGAAAGTTTCAGGATTCCGTCCCGATCCCGTACATTGTTCCCGTTCCCGTCCCGTCCCGGTTTCGCACACCTCTAATAAATACACTTCCTCTTTTAATATTTATAATAAGTCGAGAATAATATAATATAACAATATCACTCAATTCTTCCAATGTCTTTTCAAGTTTCAAGTATTTAAAAAAATGCATAATTCAGTACAGGATGTATAAAAAGTAATGGTAGTCCGTTCTAAGGGTGAATCTACACCTCTGGATCGGTGGACATTTGTAAGAGAAACTCGCTGCAAAATTGTTACAGTATTTTTTTACATCAGCGTCTTCTACTCGTCGAGAAGAGAAAAAGTTTGAAAGAAGCCGTAAGTCGCAAACAAATAGATATTGAGATATAAGTAGGGATTGCAATACCGGACCAAAAATACAATACCGGTATTCGGTATTCTTTTAAACGTTGTACCGGTATACCGGTATTAATACCGGTATTATGAATTTTCACGAAGGTACAAAAACACGGTTGTTTAATAGAAAAAAACATTAACTAATTTATTGACTTCATATCTTTGAAATGTGATTGTAAAAAACATAATGCATCTATTGAACTGTCATTAAGCCTTAAACGTATTTTTCTGCACAAATTACCTGCAGTTGAAAATGCTCTTTCCGCATCCACGATGGTTGGTTGTACCTTTAATAACGAGCGATATACTTCCTCTAAATATTTGCCTCGATGTCCTTCATCTTCTAACAACTCGGTCTCTCGTCCGACGGTTTTGGATAAATTTATTTTTTGTATTATTTTTGTATTATTGTTCGTGGCAATTGTTTTATTTATAGCTAATTGTAATTTCTTCTCGAGAGACAATTCTTTTTCGATATTAACATCAACATCGTCTTCAACGAATTCTTCTGGATAGGTTTGCGTTTGGTTTTCATAAATGTTTTTGTGGAAATTGACGACGAACTTAATTAAATTTGACCTTGTTAGCTTCTTTTCTTCCTTTCCGTTTTCTTTTTTAAAGTCGTTATGTAATTATGTAAATACCTTAAAATATTTCCTGGTTCGCTATGCCTTTCCTGTATACGAATTTTCAATGCACCGTATAATTCCTCGGACAGTGGCGCGTCCTGATCTTTAAGTGATTGCAACATAAAATTGATTGCTGCATTCGCTGTTAATAAGTTGGAATCCTTCCGACATAATGCTTCCACAGCCAGCTTTTAATTTCAAAAATCGTTCCATCGTTAATAACAAACTATTCCAGCGTGTTTTAGAATCTAATATTAGCATAAGTTCTTTTTTTATTTCGGTAAGTATATATTTTTGTAAAACGGCGTTTTTAGTAGGGGAACGTTTAAATATTTTAACAACTTTTTGGATTCTTTTAATTACAGGAAGCAATCCTTGGTAAGTTAATGTTTCGTCCTCGTTACTATTGGGTTGTTCGGAAAGTCATTTCGTTTTTCTTTGTGAAAATGAAAGATAATTTTCGTATAATGAACAAATATTTTATTAAATTATATATTGGCCAGTCTGGTCCAATACCTTTTGCCATCTTTCTGGTAGTAGCATGATCGAGGTGGTTTTTGACCTCCTCATTTGAAGGGAAGGTTTTACCGTCTAAAAAATTTTGCAGAGACCGGAACAAATAATAATCCGAAGGTGCTAGATCTGGAGAATATGGTGGGTGTGGCATTGTATCCCATTCAAGCTGTAAAAGACCAAACTTGTATGAGGTCTCGCATTATCTTGGTGGAACGCTACACCTTTTCTGTTGAATAATTCTGGCCTCTTCTGTTGAAGTGCATCATTCAGTTTGTCCAGCTGATGACAGCAGACTTAATAATTAAACAAAAAAAAAAACAAAAAAATAAAAAAAAAAAACTTTGCAAACCAGTTCTGGCACTGGCGTACTGTCAACACATCTTCTCCATACACATCGGTTAATTTCTTTCTGTCTTGAATAGCATTTTTACCTTTTCTATAGTAAAAAAATAAAATATGACGAAAATGCTGCTTATTGCTCTCCATATTTAAAAGGGCACCAACCAAAAACTACTGCGTAGAATCAATTGGAATTTTTCACACACAAGCCTTGCTATATCAGCTCTCAAAACATATAATGATTATTGCGCTTAAGTGTGAAGTTGGGTGCAAAAAAATACAATTAAATCCTCTGTCGGGAAAAAACGAAATTACTTTCCGAACAACCCAATATTATCCTCGTCATATTCGAATGAGGTACTTTCAACAATTATGTATTATTATTTTCTTCATTGTCACTCTCTTCGAAATCAGAATCAGAAGTTTCTAAATCCAGAGTATTTGAGCGGCGAACGTATTTCAAATAAGAGTAGATGCCCAAAAGAAATATTTATTATTTATAGCTAATACCGAAAATACCGGTATTTTAACTTAGCAAATACCGGTTTCACGAAATTGCAAAATAGCACGAAATACCGGTATTGCAATCCCTAGATACAAGCTGTCAAAGTTTTTTCAAAATTTGATTGTGTGGAATTATACGTATAGACAAAAGCTTACTACTACAGTCCACGCGTCCGTGTGGATGAGACAGATCATGATCGTGTGTACGTCTCGTGGCACGCACACGATCCTGTTCTGTCCAATCGACACGGACGCGTGGACTGTAGTAGTTGGCTTTTGTCTATACGTATAATTTCACACAATCAAATTTTACAAAAACTTTGACAGCTTATATCTCGATAACTATTTGTTTGCGACATACGGCTCCTTTCAAACTTTTTCTCTTTTCGATGAGCAGAAGGCGTCGATGTAAAAAAAAATACTTTAACAACAATTTTCTATGTTATAAACAATTTTGCGGCAAGTTTCTCTTACAAATGTCCACCGATCCAGAGGTGTAGATTCACCCCTAGGACGGATGACCGTTACTCTTTATACACCCTGTACATAGACTGTGACAATTGTGCAAGTTCCTCCACATAATTACAATACATGCGAAAATTTTGAAAAAATCTAACTGCGTATTCGTGAATTTTTTCCGATATTTCAGTTGGCTATCCCAGCCATGAAAAAATCAAAAAGACTCGCAAAAAACCACGATAAATGGAGATTTCTGAAAATACAGCCCTTAGAATTTCGATTTTCGATTCGCGTTCAGATCGCTGAACCATCCAGCTAAACGCTAATGCTTACTTTTTGCCGGTCGCGTTCGAATCTCGGAGAGCGCGCGTTTTGCCCGATAGTCGGGATCCGTTCTCTTGAAGTATGTATTCCCGTTGAATAGAAGCAAGGGTGAAAACTTGCCCTAAGACGCTTAGAGAGTAAGCTCTTACACAAGACGGAGAATAAGAGAAGGGCGTCGTTCTCTTCCCTGTGTCCTCATCGAGCCACGAGTACGTGTACGCACGCGTGCGGCTGTTGTGTGTGGGTGTGCGAGCCGATCACACATCGAAACACATCGTAACAAACAGAGGGTTTGTTTTCCAACACTTCCACGGGTCTCCGCGGATTCGCCTGAGTTTTCAGGGGGTGAGGGTTGCTGGCAACTGACGTTGTGTGCACGCACTGTGCCCCGAAAGATTAAAATTACTTCGGTAAACTGCGCCCCGAACGAGAGAAAAGGAAGATGGTGAAGTAAGACACCGACCAGGGGGTGTGGGCGGTGGGCAGAGGGGAGGAACGTCTCGTAAATTTCTCAACTAAGGAGCTTAATTTGGATTTTCGGTAACGAGTTATTGTAAGCGCCATCTCATTGGGGGATGATTTAGGCAGCGGCTACGACACAGGATGTGGCAGCCTATTACCGGCGGCCGATCAATGGATTATTTGCTGGATCCAGAAGAATAAATATCGAACTTCTTATCGGTCATAGCTGTCGCCCTCGCAGGATATCCAGTGTCCTCGAGGAACGTGAAATTTCCAGCTCGTTCGAGTTTAGATTAGAACGTCGCTGTGGGAGTCAATCGACGCACAGTGGGGCACTTCGCCCGAAAAATCAAAAAACACTATTTTAGCGTTATTTATGGGCTCAAGTTCATAATACAGTAGGTCGTTGAATTCGTCTTAACGTCGGTAATAATATTATGAAGTTATAATATTTGGAAAATCAAATGATCTTCATTCTCTGTCGACAAAAAAGTTGTTTTCGAGATTTTATAAACAGAAGTTTTTGTACATGTATAAATACCCTTAACTTTTGTTCGAAACATTTTTTCCTCAGATTCCCAGAAAGCCTTGAAAAATCGTAATAATTCAGTGCTTCCATCGAAAAGTTGGAAAAAATTATTTTTGCACGTAAATTATGTGAAACTAATTTAATTTATTGTTTTAATACTAAATTGGTACATAATCGCTGCATCGCGGTGGTATACCCACGGTAAAAAAATTGAATTCCTCGTCAAGCGCAAAGAAGCTACAACTTTTGGTTTTTTAGCATTAAGGTTAGATAACGTCTCGACATTTTGCAAAAAAATTGTCTGAGACGCACTGGGAACGTAACTAAAATTTTAGTGTGTTTGTTACGAGGTAACAAAAAAGTTCACTGTAACTAAATATTACAATATTTTCTAAATACCACCATACGTAACCCTTCACTTATCACTAATCGCACAAGCCATATTAATTTGGTTCGTAAATATTGTCGCGTACTTATCAAAATATTAGAACATCTATTTCTCGCTCCATAACTAAACTCAATAGCAATCACCTATTTTGAACTCGTATGACAACGAACTTAGCACTTCAACATCGTTATTTTTTACTGATTCTACAAAAGCATATTCTTAACTATACAGGGTGGTCCGTTTAAGTAAGAACACCTAAATATCTCTTCAGGTTATTGTGATGCAAAAAATATTTGTTACGTAATGTGCATGGTGTCGATGGACCAAATATTTGGCACGAATATTTTTTTCCAAGGGTAATTTTTTTCGGAGTTGTCAAGGTGTAAGGTGTCAGCATCGTGTAACTGATGGAAAAATACATTCAGATATGTATAATAACATGACCTTCAAATGACCTTGATCCTCGAAAATGAATGACCTATGAATGCGAAGAAAATATTTTTTATCACACTAAGAATATCGATCAACAGATGTGTGTATGTGTTAACTGTTAAAACAACAAAATCAAAATGGCGTCCTGCTACGTTGATACATTTTCTGAAACATGCAATGACCGACTGTACAGATCTTTCAATTGTTTCGACATTAATATCAGCACAAGCTCTAACTATTCGGTTTTTCGTATCCTCTGGTGTAGTTGGTCGTTCATTATAAACTGTTTGTTTCAATTTTCCCCACAAAAAGAATTCCATTGGTGTGAGGTTTCCATCCTACAACTCCGGTACGACCAATCCATCGATTTGGAAATTTTAAATCCAAAATTTGTTTGACAAGGCGTGTAGAATGAGCCGGACAACCGTCATGCTGATACCACATTCTTAAACTGATATCTAGTGGTTTTTCTATCTATTGAGATTGTTAATCTATTGAGATATTATACATATCTGAATGTATTTTTCCATCAGTTACACGATGCGATAAAGAAAAAATGTAGTTATGTACCAAAAAACACCGATGACCTTGGCAACTCCGAAAAAAATATTCGTGCCAAATATTTGGTCCATCGACACCATGCACATTACGTAACAAATATTTTTTGCATCACAATAACCTGAAGAGGTATTTAGGTGTTCTCACTTAAACGGACCACCCTGTATGTTACTGATGGATAATCACGAATTCTTGAATGTTTCTACCAGTTTATTTCGAGTTTCTGCCAGATTTTCTGGACTGCGACCCCACTGTGCGACCGTTCGATACATAACTCGAATTGTGCATATGCAGGGTGTCCCAAAAATGTCGGAGCACCTTGAAAGGGGTTCCTCAGGTCATTTGAAGTAACTTTTTCCTCAGCGAAAATTTCCGCATCGACTTTTTTTAAGGAATTACAGTAAATCTTCTATAGTCGCAAGAGCCTCGGGGATGTTCGTTTGCACAGTTCGTAGACAGACACTATTTTTTTGAGCTTCAAAGACCGAGCCGAACGTAGAAAAGTAAAACGCGTGTAAAGGGAGACCGCCCGCGGCCGACTCCCGCGTCTCTTTCTTTCCCATACGCTGCCCTTCCTTGCGCCAGAAACTTTCATCGTCAATTAAACCACTAAATACAGTTCAAACGATATCGTGTTTGGTATCAATTTAATCAGAAAAATGCCACAAACATATTGGTAAAAGTTTCATAAAAAAATAAGTAATAATAAAAAAGTTTTTTTATTGGTATTACATTGCGAGGACGCGCAGGCCTTTGAACTGTACCGAAACTTTCATCGTCAATTAAACCTCTGAATACAGTTGAAATTTTATCGTGTTTGGTATCATTTTAACCAGAAAAATACCACAAATAAGTGGGTGAAAGTCACATAAATAAATAACGAAAAATAAAGAAGTTTTGTAATTGGATTAGTAGTGGTTCCCACCGATATACCCGAGCCGTGATCAGACTACTACAGTGGAGGGGATATTTTTTTGCATTCAACGTGTACAACCTATTTGCGACTGTAGGAGAATTACTGTATTAACGAAAAACACGGACCAATCAGAGCGCGGCTTTAGCAGTTTAGGATTCCAGCTCGGCCAATGCCAACGCCGCGCTCAGCGCCACCTGTCACCGAGTTGATATTCGCCCGTTATAACCGCGCTCTAATTGGTACATGTTTTTCGTTGATAACTCCCTGACAAAGTCGATGCAGACATTTTCGCTAAGGAAAGAGTGATTTCAAATGACCTAAGCAATGGCTTCTATCAAGGTTCTCCGACATTTTTGGGAAGCCCTGTACACATCGTGGAAGTCTATGTGAGATGACAACTTCGAAGTGTTCAAAGAATACAACCATTTTTACGATGTTTCTTAATTCTAATGACTAGACTACGGATGTTATTCATTTACAAGAAAAATAAGGAGGTGTAATCTAAAACAGCAAAACGATTAGAAGTATTTTAAAGTTCTGTTGTATTATTTTCAGCTTATCGAATACATTAAAAAAGAAAATATCTTTCTATTTCACTCCGGGTTGTTGCAATTCAGATCGAAAACTTTTATTTTGCATAAAAATTCGCAGTCTACTACTAATGACAGTATTATTGAAACACATAAAGGATTCCGTGTCATTTTCATTGGCTTTCAATGAACACAGTCATAGCGGTTATAAAAAGTACTACACGTTCCCACAGTCACTTTCAATTTCAGAAGCAACCATAATAAATTTCATAAATATTATTGGATTTCCATAATTCATATCCGACGGACGTCTTCAGATCGTACACAATGTTATAAATTTTAAGCAAGTAACACCTTAAAAAATTCATGAATAGAATATGTAACAAGCGGTTCAATTAATGATTAAGGAAATAGACTGTAGAAAACAGTATACAGCGTTAATTTATATAATACATTCTTGCGTGATGAAAGAACGAGATAGATAAGATCTCGAGATCCGTGTAGGATCCTCGGAGTTACGTGGTGGAAAATCAAATTCCTGTTGCAAATGTTTCACACCGAAACCACCAGACCAAGCAGAATGACTTCACATGTATTGTACTATACCATTTTTTCGATTTTACAAATGCTTTCGCAGAGAAAATAATGCGCACAATTTTCTATTTATTTATTTTTGAAAATTATTGTCACGGTTCAATGTACGGTGTCAAGAAATGACGAATGAGAAACGTTGCAGCGAGATTCTACTCTACCTTAGGATCGGCAAAGATCTGTTAAAAAAAATTTTGTAAAAAAATTGACCTCGACAGACTGTTTTCAAGGTCAAATTTTTTATGATTGTATCGTGTCCTACTGATCGAGGAGAACCAACTTCTGAAGGGAACCATGGGTCAAATAATATCTGGACATTCTAATCCTTAGGATCGGCGGAAATCTGTTAAAAAAGTTTTGTGCAAAATTGACCTTGACAGACTTCTTCGAGGTCAATTTTTTTATGATTGCATCGTGTCCTACTCATCGAGAAGAACCATCTTCTGAAAGGAACCATGGGTCAAATAATTTCTCGACACGCTGTGCAAACTGTTCAAATGCGGTTTACGATGTAGAAGAACTGTAAGAAACGAAGTGATAGCTAGAGATTCGAAAGACCTCGTGACTAGACTGCGGATTTTATGCATTTATGACAAAAATGGGTAATCGCAATTTAAAGCAGTGGATGTATTAACCCTTAGCGCTCCGTTAGCTCCGCTACGGAGACATCAGTCATTTGTTTTAGCATGATTACGCTTAAGGACTGCGTCTCCTAGACAGACGACACTCGCGCGTGACTGCACACAATCACCACAGTACACTCACACACCGCTAGACCACGTATACGTACGCGAGGATTGCAAGGGTCCGGGATTCCACTTCTGATTTCTCAATAATGCAAAGACGGGGTTTCTTATTAGTCAAAATCGGTAGATAAAAGATCAATCTAGGGGGCTATTTGCCTCAAAAGTCTTACTTTTACGTTTACGACGCGTAATTCTCATTATTCGGTAGCATGATCCGACGTGATCCCTTTCGGACGTTTTTCTTTAAATGTATCAACGAGCTGCCGAACTCTGTTCAGTCACAGCCCAGCCTTAGCAGGGAGAACATCAAAATAAATATCGTTCAAAATTCAATACCTTTTTTTTTTTAAATTAAAATACATACCTTGCTTCCCAAAACCAATAATTATACTACCAAAGAGACGAAGAAGAAAAAACATTGACGCATGTACAGTACAGAAAAATTTTAGTCGATCAACTTGTTGGAAATTTTCATGACGATAGAACAAGAGTTTCTAGATCCATTTCTGAAATTAGGTTGAACAGAAAACTTCGCATAACGAGAAAAGGTGCAAAAAGGGACTGCGTTGTGTGCTCTAAAAGGAAACAAATAGATGGCAGACGTCAAACAAGTGATTACCGCGACACTTGCCCAAGTAAACCCAGAATGCACATGGGAGATTGTTTCCAAAGATATCGCACCATGGTAAATTACAAAATTTAAAATTTATCTTTTATTTACAATAAGAAAATGCATATTTATAAGATAAATAAAATTAAATGCGTTCGTAAGGACGTGTAATCTTTTCCGCTCAAAATAAGACTTCCTTTATCTCGGGCGCGCCGCTCCAAAAATGTGCCGGAGTTGCTAGAAGGCAGTACTCGAGAAACGCGCAGAGCGCTAAGGGTTAAAAAGGTTTAAAGACATCAGCGTATCGGCTTCAGCGTATCGGCTTCAGCTTAATCAGATAATTAAAAGAAGAAAGACATTCTTATTTCGCTCCTGTGTTGTGCAGTCTATCCGTGACCATTTCTTTGAGACTCCATTGGCCACTTTTTGCTGCGGTTTCTTGGAGGACAGGATCGGCGAAGATTCGATCGCAGAGGTGTCCTCGGGGAGCGCGGTCGCGCGCTAAACAACGCGAAATGATTCAGCCCCGCGGCTGACAACCTGATTTAGAAGCAGGATGGAGTCTTCTGTGAAATCCTCAGAAGGAAGAGAGCTGATCCTTCCGGCGACCGGAGAGTCCTGCAGAATGACGTAGTAATCCCGCGGGAGAGCCTCGGCCTTAGCCTTAGCTTAAGCCATAAGGGTTTGCATACACGCGCAGAAAGACCGGCACAAATCAGGATACACACACAAGAAGACCCCGGGCCAGATATACAGAGAGGGAGAGAGAGAGAGAGAGAGGCTTGCACGTGTCCTTAAAACACGGATATACGCGCAACACGGGCGCTCCTAATCCACGAGGGTTTCAGCAAAACTTAAACCCCCATCGGCCGAGGAACACTCTGGATTTAGCTATTCTACTTGCGCTGGACGATCTGAAATATTTAAGGAAATCGATAGCGGACCCCGCACGCTCCTACGTAAGATCAAAGGCGATCGGATATGCAAAGGAACCGGGTACGCGTTCCCGGTATCCTCCTCTCGCGGTACGTCGTAGAAAAATAATCGCTGCGAGGAGATTACTGGGATTCGGAGGGGACCGAGTTTAATTTTTCGGTGGCCTCGTTAATATTTCAACGGGATGGTCTTCCCAATGGGGCTGCCAGCTTGAATCATTTAAGCTGCGGGAAGGATAATGAATCGCGTGTCCGTTGTTCTAACTTGAAGGATACGAACTTCTTCGTTCGTAATGTTCTAGAAGACGAACATTTTGTATGGTTTTACATTGGATTAGGTTTCTCAGGTTATTTGAAGGAACTTGTTCCTTTGCGAAAATGTTCTTCGTAACATTGTTTACGAGATATTAACGAGAAACGAGGGACCAATCAAAGCGCGGCTACTGCGGGCGGATTCCGGCTCGGCCAATCCCAACATCACTTTCAGCGCCACCTGTCGCCGAGTCGAAGTCCGTTCGCTATACGCGCGTTCTAATTGGTCCGTGCTTTTCATTAGTAACTCCGGAACGACGATTAACGAGTAAATTAACGAGTTTATCTTAAATCAGTCAATTTTTATATGAAAGTTTAGTCACACCGAATTCTTGTTATTTTTATCAAATATTCTACGGCATACTAAATTGCAAATGTACGTTTAACGATACGACAAAATTATCCGTCGCGTAGATGATAAAAAATATTTTTCGATGAAATGCTATTTACTTTGTGATGCGTTATACAGACTGGTAGCACTATTTCAATTTTTTGTTGTACTATTTTGTTGTGCAACATTGTTAACGCGTTTTTAGTTTGTAAGTGGTATCCCCTGCAAGTACTACGTCGCACGATAATTTTGGACAATGGATGTAAAAAATGGATTTGGAAAATATATGTCGCGAAGGCGCGAGAAGCAATGGACAGGCGACGGTGCTGCCGTCTATCGTGGCTGTTGATATGCTGCCAAATAATGAGAATGACACGTTGTAAACGTAAAAGTAGGACTTTTGAAACAAATAGTCCCCTAGATTGATCTTTCATCTAGCGATTTTGACCACTAAGACACCCCGTCTTTGCATTATTAAGAAATCAGGAGTGAAATCCCGAACCCTTGTAAACCTCGCGTACGTATACGTGGACTAGCGGTGTGTGAGTGTACTGTGGTGACTGTGTGCAGTCACGCGCGAGTGTCGTCTGTCTAGGAGACGCAGTTCTTAACACGCATTAATAGTATAACGCATTAATATACTGATTAATAATATACTGATTATTAATAATATACTGATAGAAATATATTGATACGAGATCGATACGTTTGCAACGTTCCTCAATTCCTCAATTCCTCAATTCCTACCGATTCAATTGAACGAATAAAATGTTACATTAGGAATGTCAGAAAGACCAATGAATCTGCAAGAAATATCTTTGCAAAAATTGATAATTACTGAGAAATTACTTCTGAAAAAATACTTCTTATTTGATGGGATCGCGTGATTAGGAGCAGAATCACATGTAAAGTTAGCGTCACGGACGGAGAAGTTCCAGGACCTTTCCCGGTCGCTCTCCTTTCTAGTACTCGCAGCGGTGTGGAGAGGGTTAATTGAAACACAACAAGCTCGTCGGTCGGTTCTTTTAAACAATGAAGGCGTTTTAGGCGACATTGTGCTAAGGCACGTAATCTTCGGGGGTTTCTCGAGAAGTGACGCTGGTCGGAGCGAGCTAAGGTGGGCTGACTGTGGGAGGGGTGGCAAGAGGGTCGAAGAAGACACCAGCCACGAGCACAGAATCGTCGATGGAAGGGTGAAGGTTGGGAACGGTAAAAGGGGAGGGTGAAAGGGCTCCTTAGCGGAGATCTTAGGCAAATCCAGCGTGAAATCGCATCAGGACATCCCCTTGCCAAAACCACCACTTACTCGTACCATCCTCGCTTCGTATCCGTGCTATCCGCCTAGGAAAATTCTTATTGCCATCCCTTTTTGACCATATCGGAGGAATTTCATGTACACTGTGTGTTACGGAAATACGTCAGCTATCTTCAGGTTGTCGTTGTGTGCCAGAGTGCCAGCATACTTGTGAACACATCAAAGCTATCGCACGAATTATCCATACGTTATTATCGACGTGTTTTTATCTGTACAAAATGAAAATGGAGAACACGATCTGGAGGAACTGTGAGAATTCATTTTCGTATAATTTTCGAATTTTTAATTTTCAACTTTTAGCATGTAAGGGTAAGTATTTCTCGAACACGTAACTTCTTTCTTTTGATTAGGCAATATATTTCTTAATATTAACAGCGAATGTTACCACATGTTTATTGTCATCCCTGGAATCTACACAATTGTTATCGTAATTGTTATCAATTGTCGCGTAATTCTTATATCGAAGGATTAATAATTGACACTATAAATAAAATATAACGATAATAAGATATGGAATTAATATGTGAGTTAACAATGCGTGAAATCCTAGGACGTTTCTTATAAAAAGGTATAATTTTATGAGACAACTATTGCACGCTTTAAATGAAATTTCAATTTAATTATAATTACATTCGAAGCTGATTGTACAGGCATTCATATCGATCGGTTCTACGGTGGGAGAAAAAGAAAAAGTAAGAAGAAATATAAAAGTTTTGTTTCATCGCGTTCTATAAATTCGTGTGGACTGCTCCGCGAGCGCACAAAAGCGCCTAATTGTCCCGTTTCCGTTAACTCATAATCCACACGTGGAAGGCATTAACACAATCTCGCGCGATTGTGCCATGCACTAAAAAGGATTTATATTTCGAGCGATTACTACGATAACACCGTGTTGCATCTCCGGCGTAGCTGCGTTATTCTCTGCTCATCATTTATCCGCGTTATCTTGCGCGATTTCCCACCGTGTGAGAGCGAACAAAACCTTTTCTATGCAATCTTGTATCGCCACGACGAAGGTGACGTTTGACGACTTGACAGTTATTCAAAGTCGACAATTATTCAAAGCGAACACCGTCGTCTTCTTTACCTCTCGCGAAACCGCTGTCAAGCTCTCGGGGCTCTCTTAATCAAAACGCGAGGAGAAAAGACATTAAAAGCCGCGGAGAGACTCGTATCTCGCCTCGAAATAAAGTTCTAGTCGGCCAGGGAAGATAAGGCTCCCCCTCGGCGCTACTTTCTTTCATTCTTTCTTCCTTACACTCTTATGGGATCGCTGTCTAAACGCACTCTATTATTACAATACATTCACGGCGTCGCGTGTGATTTCTTCTCCCGCGGAAGATTATGTCGGATCCTATGAAACGGGGAAATGTTTCTGGCGTCAGATAAACCTTAACGGATCGAGGCGAGGGTTTAACGCGCGGCTTACCAGCACGAAAACATCATTCCCACTCGCCGCACAAATCATTTTTAACACCCACAGCAAGGAACGCTTTTCTTCTCGCGCGGAGCCTTGGAGTTCGTTGACTGATTGGCCAGAATAATTACACTACAGATCTTTAAGTAACAAAAATGTTTTGCAACGATTGTGGACTGCAAATTGTGGGCAGCAGGAGTTAAATAAACATTCATTCCACCCTTCATCGATTTTTTACATCGAAAGCATCATAATCATATTCTTTCAATTTCTAACTTTTCACTGTTTCATATCTCACCCAGACAATTTCTTAACAAATGCATAAAAATGTGTTGCAACGGTTGTGGGCAGCAGAAGTTAAATAAACATTTATTCCACCCATTAATCGATTTTTTACATTGAAAGCATCATAATAATATTCTCCAATTTTCTAACTTTTTACTGTTTCATATCGCTCCCAGCCAATTTCTTC
>CM052192.1:17402943-17421455 GCA_028455805.1 Lasioglossum figueresi | reverse complement strand
TGCATAAAAATGTGTTGCAACGGTTGTGGGCTGCAGGAGTTAATTAAACATTCATTTGATACCTTAATCGATTTTTTACATTGGAAGCATCATAATAATATTCTTTCATTTTCTAACTTTTCACTGTTTCATATCTCACCCAGCTAATTTCTTCACAAATGCATAAAAATGTGTTGCAACGGTTGTGGGCAGCAGAAGTTAAATAACCATTATTCCACCCCTTAATCGATATTTTACATTGAAAGCATCATAATGATATTCTTTCATTTCCTAACTTTTTACTGTTTCATATCTCACCCAGCCAATTTTTTCACAAATGCATAAAAATGTGTTGCAGCGATTGTGGGCTGCAGGAGTTAATTAGACATTCATTTGATTCCTTAATCGATTTTTTACATTGGAAGCATCATAATAATATTCTTTCAATTTCTAATTTTCACTGTTTCATATCTCACCCAGACAATTTCTTCACAAGTGCATAAAAATGTGTTGCAACGGTTGTGGGCACCAGGAATTAAATAAACATTGACTTCATCGCTTAATCGATTTTTTACATCGAAAGCATCATAATGATATTCTTTCATTTCCTAACTTTTTACTGTTTTATATCTCACCCAGCCAATTTCTTCACAAATGCATAAAAATGTGTTGCAACGGTTGTGTGCAGCAGAAGTTAAATAAACATTCATTTCATTCCTTAATCGATTTTTTAAATCGAAAGCATCATAATGACATTCTTTCATTTCCTAATTTTCTACTGTTTCATATCTCACCCAGCCAATTTCTTCACAAATACATAAAAATGTGTTGCAATTGTTGCGGGCTGCAGGAGTTAATTAAGCATTCATTTCATTCCTTAATCGATTTTTTACATTGGAAGCATCATAATAATATTTTTAAGATTTTCTCACTTTTTACATACTCGAATTTGATAAATATATAAAATCTGCAATTTAAGAATAATTCATGGCAGTGATCGAAATTGTTGTGGAACTTTTTAATACAAGAACAATCAAATTCGTCAAAGTGATTTCAAATGTTTTGTTACACAATTGTTGAGATTGTAAAAATGGTTTTGTGGAGACTTATTAAACACACTTGTTTATTCGTACGTAGTTTGTAAAAATAATCGTGCACTGTCTCAATAAATCAATGATAAATTTATTAATACATCAAGTACCACGTTCACACAATGGCCACACAAAAGTGAAACTAATTTTTTACCATCTGTAGAAATTTATTTTTATTGCGAATGTTTACATCTATTTGAATAAACAGAATTTTATTCGGATCTCTAAAATGCGAAATGCATCAAGTAGCATTCGCTATGATAAATTCCAATTTCCTGGCTTCGGTTCCATTGATTAAATTACTTTGATTCTGCGAGAATTTTCGCAGTAGATAGTCAACATATGAAAGGTTAAACTGAGGATGCTTGTGTAAAGTGTGAAAGATTAATTTAAGAAAATTAATTAAAAGGATTTAAATGAAGGTTCCCCTGTTGAAGTTTCTGGAAAGGTCTAAATTAGACAGTTTGATTACATTCTATTAGACTCGGTTTTATGACGTCGTACTGAGTTTCAAACAAATTTGTTTAGTTACACTAATATCCTTTTGCACACAATTGTATGAATGCAACCGAGGAAAGAAACAAATAGAAACA
The DNA here is from genome assembly GCA_028455805.1 of Lasioglossum figueresi. Taxonomy (NCBI): domain Eukaryota; kingdom Metazoa; phylum Arthropoda; class Insecta; order Hymenoptera; family Halictidae; genus Lasioglossum; species Lasioglossum figueresi. The sequence goes on along the minus strand of CM052192.1, from coordinate 17,419,792 downwards.
GGCAAGATAAGCTTAATGTTTCGTTCATATGTTTAAGAACGTACCGTCAAGTCATGAAATATTTATTAGCATTTCTGTGTGGTAGAACTATCACTTTAATTATCCTATACTCAGACAAAGGAGCACGTGTCAAGTGTCTACATGGTACACACACAGTTACTCACGAAAGTATTCAAATGCCCTTTTAAGACGGCTTCTTTTAAAATTGGGGACCAAACGAGCTGACTTTTTTCTAGCAACTACAAGCATTGGTTTAAAAAATTTCAATTAGTAGGAATTAAGGTAAAAAAAGTCAGTGTTTAAATCTTTTTTTGAAATTGATGAAAATTGAAAATCTGTGTTAGTTGTACACAAGCTGAAAATTCCATTTCAGAAAATTTACAACATCTCTCTGCTAGATACTCATCGATGGAAATAATATTGGAGCTGCTTCGCGAGGCTCCGGGTTCACTCCACTTCTTCGTCCATTCTTTGGTGCAGTTTATTAAAACTAATATTACTGATTCCGAAAAATTCGTCATACGGTAGACACTCGACAGATTAATTGAAATAATATTGTAGCAGCATCGTTAAGCCAGGACACGAGCCTACGCGTCGAATGGGACGCGGTCATCGACGTTCTAGTAAGCCGCGCTCTCGCGAGCATCGTCTTCGACTTGGGCAGGAACTCGAACTAGATCTCTACGTGAATACATCCAGGTGAATACATAATGTGTAATCCTCGGGGTATGCGGACTCGGCGTCTTAAGCTAATCTTGTTAGGCGTTCTAAGCCTTCGGCTGACCCCGCGTAGCGGGCTTTTAATCCCTTAACACGGCTACGCGCACGAAGATTTTGCATAAGAAAGAAATAGGATTGTCCTACCCCTCTTCGAAGGTGACGAGCCATTTTCCGTCTTCTTTTGCACACGGGGAAAGCGATTCCTAACGGATTGATGCTCCGTTGCGCTGCTACCTTCACCTGAGAATCGGTGAATCATTTAAAAAAAACGTGCGAACGGTCCTTACGCTTTGACGCTTCGCTCCTGAAGATCTTTCATATCTTACGAACGGATAATGGGAAAAGTAATTCAAGCTTTCAGGTAGCTTCTACTGGTTCGATGGTGCGATAAATGGTGGTTCAGAGTGTTCAGAGAAAAATTAATGTGTGGTGAGAATGAGTGAGAGGCAAAATGTATCAAGTTAATTTGGATGAACGAAATAAAGAAATGAGTATGCATAAGGGAACGTTTTGTTTGGAAAAATTGTCAGTCGTTAATCGAATATCGTTTGTGTTACATCTAATATGTTTTGTTAAATATATGATTCGTTTATAAACATAGATAATTCTATTCACTGCTTGAACAATTGGTTCGATGTGTAGAAATTGGTATTCCACAATTGCGATGTTTATGGAACTTTAGGGTAACTTTTTAAAAAGGACTCATACCTATGAAAATAATTTTCGCAACGGCTGCTGGTTTGCAGTATCAATTTTAGGAACAAAATTGTTGCGAGTTGACTAATAGGATTTCATGCTGTTTCTATTAAAATGAGTAAATAAAGTACGAAATTGTGCAGACATATTTCGTAACAGCTGCTGGTTTTTACTTATGAATTTTAATTATTAAATAATTGTAGTTAAATAATTGATTGAATCCATATTACACGAATTTCAGAGTATCGTTACATTATTATGTGAAAAATATATTTAAAAACATTGTTATACTAAAATATAATATTTGTAATTCAACATTGAATAATTCTGTTGAACGTTAGAAATTCGTAAATAGGTCTTCTCTAATTACTTTTCACACATTTGTAATCTGTAACTATGTATCACGTTATAATCAAATGATTTCATTTTCCACTGAAATATAGACACACTTTAATTATTTATAATTTCGGCTATAAATAATCACATATCGTGGATTTGGTTTTAACTTTGACACAGTTTCGCATCAAGATTATTAATGTAGCTATTACATGAATGATATATGAGGGTTAATTCGGGTACTGATAAGCTCTACAGTAAAAATATTAATAACGAAACGAATCGAGATGTAACAGACTGTAGGATATATCAAAAATAATAGAATAAATTTAATACACACAACTCAACTTATTTAATTTTTGCAGACAAATAAATTCATTATTGTAGTAATAAAAAACGTTTATTGCGGTGAAAACGAGAAAGAAACATCGCGAGTGAGAGGCAAAATGTATGAACTGGATTTGGTTGAACGAAATAAAGAAATGAGTCTGCATGAGGGAGCGGTTTGTTTGAAAAAATTGTCAGTCGTTAATTGAACATCGTGCGTGTTACATCCAATATGTTTTGTTAAATACATGGTTCGTTTATAAACATTGACAATTCCGTGAAGCGGAATTTCGTGAAGAATATTTCAAAGATTTTGTTTGAAATCTCTCGAGTTCACTCGCGTTGTCTTAATAATTGCAGCAGGCACACGTTCGCAGGACCACTTTATACGATTGTTTTCGTCACATCCGCGAATCAGATAATTATCGAGGAAAAACCGTGCTCAAATAATCCTGTTCGGCTGGCAGAACGGAAAGCCGCCGGCGCCGACAATATCGGATTTCACAGATCTGCATTTCAGACCGGGAAACGAACTTAAAATTTCGAATAAAGTCAACAAACAAGCGGAGCGCGCAGTGCAGAAACGAGGGAACTCTTCGGGATTTCGCGCGGATCACAGGGCAAAGTTTGTTCCTTGTGCGCCGCGATGCGAAGAACGGCCAGTTAACAAATCCTATTAAAAATACATACAGTTGAAAGTCATCGACGTTGCAGTACCGCTCCGCCGCCTTATTTCTATACTTATAAGAGTCTTACAACATTAAAGCTTCGGCCGTGGCTATTATGAATGTACAATGAAACGCTGCTCGTGACTCCACCCCCACTCAGGGTGCGGAGGGATAATTAAAAAGGGAGCGAATTCGGGAATTCCGACCTCTGTCTTCGACTGTTGTGCCTCCTTTCTCGTCGCCTAATCTGCTTTAGAGGGCTCTTAGAAGCGCTCAGACGACTTCAAAAGAAATGATAGCCGCCGAAATTCACGTCAAAATCTGAAGGATGACTGGTCTGGCTGTCGATAAGAGAAAGAGATACGTGTTAGTATCAATTTGTTACAAATGATCTTGTCTGTCAATATCTGTAAATTAATTCACCTGAGGTCCTGTTTATATTTCTGTAATATTACCAGACAGCACATTTTTATGCTAACTTTCGTGAACTGACTTAAGTTGACGTACAATGAGCCGACGTATTTATGTATTTATGATTATATTGTTATATCAATGTATTATTAAATTATGTATTGTATTGTGAAAATGTACAAAAAAGGCTAAAATATAAAATTCGATAGAATTTTGTACAATCGTTATGTGTTTCAGATCTACAAAGGCTGTTTCCATTAAAAATAGGATTTTATTTCATTCTACTTTCTTAAAAATAAATGTTGATGGTCTCGGCGCTACGGTTTCGATCAATTTCTACTGATAAATCAAAAAACAATTTTGCAGATTATCAAATAATCATCGACGTTTCGATTCTAGTTCGAATCATTTTCAAGATGTAATTATTTGCCTTGCGTCTGTGAAAGTATAAATTTATTGTACAATTTTCAAAATGCAATATTAAACCGCTTTAATGTAATAACAAAAACTTGTTTGTAATATTGTTCATAAGCGCCGAGAACATCAACATTTATTATTAACAATATTACGATCGAGATATAGAGACATACTTTCTTAAAGTTTGTCTTTAAAAATTGGAAAATGCAATAACATCCGCAGCCTAATAATTACATATATCTACTATATAATTATGAATAAATTGATTTTGGCACGTCAATTTTCGTAGATGTGCAAACATTATTTTTCTAGGGAGCAAGTAGACTATCTTCATTATTAATTAGAATTAAGCATTATATCATTGCAACAATGGAATATTATTTTCAATAAGATATTATTGGTTTGAGGAAAGTGCTATCTATTTCGAAATCGTAACATGCTCGAGTCTTTTGGAGAAGGAAGAGTGTGTCGTTCGCTTACAATTAATGCAATCGAATACCTTACTCTTTGTTCGTAATTAGAATTATTACATCAATATCCAGCAATGCCAATTAAGATTCGAAATTGAAATTAAAAGTTACAATCTAAGTTAAAATTATAAATTTATTTTGGCATTGTATTGTTTGGCACATCGACTGCCAAATCATAACCTGAAAACATCAGGAAACTGGAACTGGGAAGTTGGAATTGATCAAACTGATGACTTCTTTAATTCTCCTGCATGCTATGAATCCTAATAAGTGTGCTCGAATGTTTCACGACACGAATTAGGTTCTAAACCCGGTCAGAGAATAGTGTCACCCATATGTAACTGATGTAGCAGACGACGTGTTAACCCCATGCCTTAAAATGGCGTCTCAAACACGTCACGAGGTTCGTACGCCACAAGAAAAAATTGATTTTATTTCTATTTTTTCATCACAAATTAACATATTATGTAATCTAATTACATGAATTTTAAAGCAATGCTAATTAACTTTCCATCGTATTTAAAGTGTCCCACGAGATAATATTGTTGCGGAGACTACTCTCTTCAGCTTCTCCTGGCCGGTGTGCACATATTATTCGGTAACAAAGAAGAACCGCGCACACAACTATTTATTTATTATATTAGTAATCAATTGCAGTCTTCAATATACAGGGTGTCCCAAGAATGTTGTATTTCCTTGAAAGGGGTGACCCCTGATCTCATTTGAAGTAACTTTTCCTTTGCGAAAATGTTCTCCGCGACATTGTTAACGAGTTATTGACGAAAACGCGGACCAATCGGAGCGCGTTTACAGCGGGCGAATTTCAGCTCGGCGACAGGTGGCACTGAGCGTGGCTTTGGCATTGGCCGAGCCGGAATCCGTCTGCTGTAGCCGTGCACTGATTTGTCCGTATTTTTCGATAATAACTCGTTAAAAAAACCACGGGGAACATTTTTGCTGAGGAAAAAGTTGCTTCAAATGAAATCAGGGGGATCACCCTATCCTGGGAATACAACAGAGTTTGGGATACCCTGCATAATATACATATGTATGCATTACGTATAATAGACGTCGTGGATCGATCTACCAATCTTCTCAACAACACCGACCCTGTTGACTGGAAACCACAATCTCGATTGGGAAGTCGACTTCTCTCGATCGAATGGTTCCAATTGCTGTTATAATTTCATTTCGCACAGTGGGGTCGCAAACCCCGAAAACCTGACAGAAAGTCGAAATATGAACGTTCAAGACTTCATGATTATCCTTCAGTAAATTATAGTTAAGAATATGCTCTTGTAGAGTCATTAAAAATAACCAGGCTGAAAGGCTAAGTTCGGTGTTATTTCAGTTCAAAATTGGTCGTAGCTATTGAGTTTAGTTATGGAGTGAAAAATAGATCTGCTAATAAGTAATAGATTTAATTTCCAGGGATTAAAAAACCTGCTTAAGTTCAAAGATTTACTATGTCCGCTATGTTCAAAGATCTCCTCTTTCGTTAAAGTTTCACGGTTGAAACGTTGACTGCTATGTCAGTCGATATAAGTGACACAATTCTTGATGCGTATTTAAAAACTGATTTTAATCGTACAGTGGACTCCCGTACAGCACAATTAAAAAATTGTTGAAAAAGATAAACATGTGGAGCCCGGAATTTCAACACTAAGTACCCGAGCATCGAAACGTGACAGATTTAAAATGTGATAACACTGTCCAACATCAAATTTGTTTTCAAATTATTGTTGGGTGGATCTTATAGAGTTTTTTGCACTGATTCCGAATCTGCCCTTCCTTTTTCTCTTACACGTACAGTTTTTGAGATACGTGACTTTAAAAAAAACGTATTTTTCAAATTTAAACAAATATTGTGATGTTATTATGAAAGATATTGAATTGTTGTTTGCAGCAAAAGATTCTGTAGACTTTCCCGAATCCAGTGATATTCAATACTAGTACATTACGATTGTTTAAACATGTTTAAACAATCATTAAAGACGGAGAGACACCACTTCTGCACCAATTTCTGAGGATATTTTTGAAGTTATCTCAAAAAATAAGGGTCCAGCGGAAAATCGAACTATACCACGCGTTAGAGCAGACTTTTATCTTAAGAAGCCACCATTTCAAGATTCCAACGTCGACGTTTTTTTTCGAACCAGAAAGCAAAATGTTGAACGGCTATGTTCGGTGTCATATGAGTTCAAAATTGGTCATTGCTATTGAGTTTACTCGTGGAGTATAAAATAAATGTTCTAATAAGTATATTTTGATAAGTACGCGACAATATTTACTACCCAAATTAATATGGCTTGTGCGTTTAATGATAAGTGAAGGATTACATATAGTGGTATTTAGAAAATATTGTAATATTTAGTTACACTGAATTGTTTTGTTAACCCTGAAAAAATAATAAAATTTATATACATTCCTATGGTTTTAATTACGTTCCCAGAGCGTCTCAATTTTTTTGCAAAATGTCGAGACGTTATCTAACTTTAATGCTAAAACAGAAAAGTTGCAACTTTTCTGCACTTTTTGAGAAAAAAACGCGTGATGCAGCGTCTGTCACGATGAAAATTAATATTTATATTAACAATTACTTATTAAAAAGTTTGATGATATGCCTATTTAGTATTAAAATAATAAATAACATAATTTCAACATAATTTATATACAATAGTATTATAGTTTTTTTTCCATTTTTGTCATGAAAGCACTCCATTATTAAGATTTTTCAAGGATTTCCGATAATCTGAGGGAAAAATGTTTCCAACAAATGTTGAACGATATTTAAACATCTAGAAATGTTTCTACATATAAAATTTGGAGAACAAATATTTTTTCGACAAAAACAGAGATCATTTAAATTTTTTAAATATTAAAATGCATTTTTGATTTCATAATATTATAGCTGACGGTAAGACGAACTCAACGATCTACTATATTATGATCTTGAACCCATAAATAATGCTAAAGCAGTCTTCTCCGACTTTCCGGGCCAAATGCCCAACTGTGCGTCGTAACAGTATGTTTCAACTTGGAGCGTGGGAATATTAATTAATAAAGCAAGGGGTTAACAAGTAAAATTTTGCACGTATCTAATGAAACGTGTTGCAGCAAAGTGGAGGGAGCTCTTCAGAAAATGTTTAGGTACGAATAATCAATTGATCATTTTATTCATTGATTGAATAATCAATGGATAGCGATGGCAGATTTGAACGATATATCAGAATCGAGGCTCGGCTGGGTACCGATCGGCCGTTCTGCCAATGCGAGCGTTCTGATCGATTCCGGTCGGCGTTTAGGCCCGCCTAACTCGTCGGAGGTACAAGAATAAACTTTTCAGCCGTGATTACCGAAAGTACCAGAGGCACCCATCGATGACATCACCTGCAACGCGTCGCGAGGCTGAAAGAGGAGAAAGATAAATCGAAAACAGGATGCAGAGGCGTGGATTTTCGCAGAGGCTAACGTGGAGGCAAACGCACACAAACCTGCGCCAACCGGTGCGGTGGTGCACATACAGAGGGTATCGTGGCCGGAGATACGATGGAGAGAGGAAGAACGAAGGCGAGAGGGATCAGTGTATACCTACACGCATCGTGGTACACACGGGAGTTAATGCCACTCACACATCGTTGCCACCTTCGGGGATTATCCTGCAGGGATATTTTTGATCGTGCAATAATCCCTAATACGATTTACACAGCTCGTGCTCGCAGGGACGCACATATTATTCGCAGACGCCCATAACCATTTGCGACTCCGCACCTGACTGACACCCAGGACGGCACGTTCGCTCGGCAAGAATTTTAATTAACAAATATCCCGGCCGAATCGGTTTTCTTAACGATTATTATTTATTCCTTACGGGGTCCAAGCTGTACGCGAATTTTAATTCGGTTCGGTTGCACACAGAAATATGTTCTAATCTTAACGATTCTGTTGCAACCGATCTCCAAACGCGGGTAACTACGGTTAAATAATAACTACTACCCCCGACAAAAATTATTCGAACAAATAAATCAAAAGTGTCTATCATTCCAATTACAGAAACTCCATATGTGAAAAATATTTTCGTCTATGATAAAGACTAGTGCGATAAAACTCGGCTTATACATATAAGGAGAATATATGTTTTCTCCGTTAGGAATATTAAAAAGTGTTGTCTTGTTGTGCTATTTAAATTTACTGAAGAGGTAAACCGATCCAGACGTAAACGGGCAAAATAATTCATCATTTGATTAATGTTTTTTATATCGTTAACTTTAATAACAATATTTGTTGGGTATGCACACAGTATTATTTTTCATATTTAATATACGCACAAATAATTCGTTCAACAATCATATTCACGATTTCGATTGAACATTTTCTGCCAGGGGTAGTACTTATAGTCAACGATTATAATTGATCGTTCGCAAGCTAATGATCGTAATTGACATAGAACGTATTTTTAAATTTTAAATATATGCCCACACACGTAAGAATGGTCGTAACAAGCGACTTTCAGTGTTTCCTCTGGACTAGTCGCAATCTTTCCAAAATGTCTTTTCCACATCGTGTAGTGAATTGTTCTAACTTGTCAAAAAATTCCAAGATGTATGGCACGATATTGAAAAAATTGTTTGACTAGTGTACGAATATTAATGGAAGTACAGGCTGTATAGGCGAACGCACAATGAGGCAGTCTAAATCCCGAGGAGAACGGAGCGACATCCCGTCGGTTAGGGTCCGGGAGTTAGGGGATCGCGGATCGATGTGCAGCCGGAGGCATCGATTAAAACATAACGGCTAATCGGACGGCAATGCGGCGAAGCCAGCCGGTGCTCAACAGTTGTTAGCTGCCCGGATAAAGATAAGTGTCGACCCTGGTTCTTCTGCGTCTCCTTCTTCGTCTTGTTCCTCTTCTCGGGGGAACTCGGGGGCTCGAAGATTAAGCCGGCAGCCGTGACCGGTGACCCGTGAAGATAGCTGGCTCGTATATTCGAAAAGCCGTCGATCGGTGCATCAACGTTGACGCGTCTCGTAAGCCTGCACTTTTTTATCAACCCTTTTCGCGCGTCGTCCCATTGTCGGCTTTCGGGTTCAGACCGAGACCGAGGCGTCGTTCGTTGCACTTTGAGCCGAATACATCCGCGGCAAGATTCGCGCACGCCGCTGCAACGAAACGCGTTATCTCGGAACGAGAGACCGTAAAAGAAAAAAGGAAGGTGCTACGCCGGGGTTTAATGAACACGATGATTTATGCACCCCGCGTCGCCGCGCCGGTTTATCGGTCGCCCTCGCTTGCGCCGATTCGCGAAATGTTCGCGCGCGCTCCCGTTCCGCAACGATCGTTGACTTTTCGCTTAAGAAAGTAAGTAACAATAACAAGAGGTCTATCGATTTGTATGCACGGTTTAATACAGTGAGAGAGAGAGAGAGAGAGAGAGAGAGAGAGAGAAGCCTGGACCGTCATCCAGAAAAACTTCATCGAATAGAAGTATGATACCAAAACTGTTCTCGCTTGCTACGTCCCGTCGCCACAGTGGTCAAAACGGCCGATTTAGGAGTGCAAAAGTCAAAAAACCAAACATGGAGTAGGCATTTAATACTATTTCGTACATCAACACACATGTCTGTAGAAGTTAAAATCGACAATTTTACTTCTCACATCAATTATTGTTAAGCGTGGTAAACGTTGAAAGTTGCAGTATGATAAATAACATCGAAATAAGGGACATCCTTTTCACCTATAATTTATTGTTTAGAACGTTAATATTGATTCTAATTATAATAGCCGTGTTCGGAAGCACTAGGCAGATATAAAAATAAAATTAAACAATTTTTCGCAAATGTTTAAATGTTTTTCAAGGAAGTATTAAGAAATTTATTTTTTAAGTTTGTTGTAAAAAATACTAATGATATTCGCCCGTATTCGCGTTAATTTTTGCATGAATATTAGGAATGAAATATATAGTTTACGGTTTCGTCTTTATTTGAAGAAAAATACAGATTTGCTATTTATTTTATTTTTTCCTGGTACAGTTCGATCACGTACGTGGGACGAAGAGGTTTTAAGAAATTCATTTCTTAAGTTTGTTTCAGGAAATACTAATGGTATTCGCTCGTATTCGCGTTAATTCTTGCATAAATATTAAGAATATGTAGTTTATGCTTTCGTCAATCCCAAGAACACATCTGCCACTCGCAGTTCCCGTTTGAAATTTATATAAAAATTTGTATTAATTTCTAACTTTAATATTGAATTTTTTTACCTGATTTTGTAATAATTGTTTTAGTAATAATTGTTATGCTTATAATTAGATGTAAATAGTATAACTAGATGTAAATATTGTTTTGATTTATTTGTATTATTATTGTTTTTATTGTAAATTTCATTTCTGAAAATTATACTTTTGTAAAAAAAAAAGAATTGTATACAAGTTTCTCTTTCCTATCATCGTAAATTAAAACTGACATTCTGAATTGAAATACGTTGCTTCCACTGCACTATTTTAAGCAAAAAAATATTTCAATAAACTTACGAAACTCTATTTAGCCTTCTTTATACTTACTTAATAAATACAGAATACATGTAACACAAAATTGTCGATTATTAGTACCGTTTACACTTTTGCACTCCTAAATCGCGCGTTTGGACCACTGTGCGACGCATAGTGGGGCATTTGGTCAGAAAAGTTCGGAAAAAACTATTTTAGCGTTATTTATGAGCTCGAGGTCATAATATAGAAGGTCGTTGAATTCGTCTTAACGTCAGCTATAATATTATGAAATCATAAATGCATTATAATATTTAAAAAATTAAAATGATCTTCATTTTCTGTCGAAAAAATTCTTTTCTAAATTTTACACAAGTATAAAAGTTTGTAGACGTTTAAATACTGTTCAACTTTTGTTGGAAACATTTTTTCCTCAGGCTATTGGAAACCCTGGAAAAATCGTAATAATCGAGTGCTTTCACCGAAAAGCTGGAAACAATTACCATTGCATATAAATTATGTTGAAATTATGTTATTTATTATTTTAATACTAACTAGGCATATCATCAAACTTTTTAATAAGTAATTGTTAATATAAATATTAATTTTCATCGTGATACACGCTGCATCGCGCGTTCTGTCTCAAAAAGTGCAGAAAAGTTGCAACTTTTTTGTTTTAGCATTAAAGTTAGATAACGTCTCGACGTTTTGCAAAAAAATTGTCTGAGACGCTCTGGGAGCATAACTAAAACATTAGGAATGTAAACAAATTTTATTATTCTTTCAGGTTTAACAAAACAATTCAGTGTAACTAAATATTACAATATTTTCTAAATGCCACTATATGTAACCCTTCACTTATCATTAAACGCACAAGCCATATTAATTTTGGTAGTAAATATTGTCGCGTACTTATCAAAATATACTTATTAGAACATGTATTTTCTACTCCATAACTAAACTCAATAACAATGACCAATTTTGAACTCATATTACACCGAATTTAGCCGTTCTAGATCGTTATTTTCTTAACTGTAATTTACTGACGAATAATCACGAATTCTTGAATGTTCATATTTCGTGTTTCTGCCAGATTTTCCATAGTTTTTGCCCGAAAAGAACCGTAGACTATAATGAACGATGCATTGCGAAACTAGAAGCTTCTAGCTTTACAATGAGTCCAAATTTATGGTAGTACGGTCATTTTTACAAACTTGTGCTGTACGGGAGTCCACTGTACAACAAAAATCAATTTTTAAATACGGATCACGAATTGTGTCATATTGCTCATATTGACTGACACAGCAGTCAACGTTTCAACCGTGAAACTTTAACGAAAGAGGAGATCTTTGATCATAGTGGATGTAGTAAATCTTTGAACATAGTGGATGTAGTAAATCTTTGAACATAGACACGGTTTTTAATCCCCGGAAATTGAATATATTCGATATACGAATTGTTAGAACCGCTTGCAGAGATTTTACATTGAAACAAGCTATCGTCGAATAGAAATCTTGCTCCACTGAACACTTATTGTTCTGTGAAATGCAAATGTACTTTTAAAATCATAGCATAATAAAGTATTGAAACAGTCAAGGAAGAGCAGCTGAATTTATATAAAATGAAATATGTTTTAACATCACATTGAAATACTGTAATTTACTAAAACATCTTTTTAACTGCAAATTTTGCAATCTAATTAAAAAAAAGATTGTATTTGCACCAAAATTTGCAACCTTTTTACCCCCCGTTGTTTGTGTGGAAACGTTAATGCTAATGTAATAAAACAATAAATATGTTTCCATTTTTATAACTTGTATTATAAAATTTAGAATGAGGAAAAACTCTCTTGTCGAGTAAAAAACTTCTTAAGATAAGAATAAAATAAAAACGTCATCGAATTTTTGTTAATTATATTTTCTTGAATTATATCAATTTATCAATTCAATCAATTATATTCATCAATTATATTGGTTGGCAATGACAGTAATCGACAGCACGCAGAATTGATTAGTCGACAGCAAAGATATAAAATTGAATTGTCACTCCGTGTAGAAATATTAATTGCACCTTAATAATTTAATGTTTATCGTAAATATATCAAGCTAAGCCTCCTCTGAGATTCCTGATGTTTAATAAAAAGAAAGTAAAGAATTTTTGAATGAAGAATAATTTATTATCTTCCAGATAACACAAAGAGACAAGAGTTTTGCAGAATCTGTGGACAATTTTTGAGATACGTACTTGCTGTTAGCCAGATTCTTGTCACTTCTAATTTGGTGGTATTGTTCGGACTCTGCTCTTCTCTTCTCTTTCTAAGAAGAAAAGCAGATCAAACAGGTGTATCGCTGATTGCCATTGAAATCTTTGTTTTATTAAATCAACATAAAGTACTGTGATCAACTATTGCGTTCTTAGAGACTTCAATGGAATTATTGTAATCGAGTTCTGTCAGATCGCATGTGTGCCTTTGTCCATTCACAATGAAATTATGTTATTTTTTTGGTTTGTGCAATTCGCAATACTGTCAGGTTTGTCTTCTTAACCTCAAAATCATATTGCATGGCTAATAATAATTTTATCACATAGAAATTTCTTATTAAATTAAAATTGGCAAAATATAACAAACACAATAATAATAAAATAATGATAAAATGAAAGCTTGTATTTTTTAAGTTATCGTGATTTCTATTCGGTTTACAAAATATCTGTTGCATAATAAGATTAAACTGTGCCGATGCAGCTGGAAAAATTTAAATTGCTATGAAAAAAATTAATTACATAATGCGTTATATGAATAAATAATCAATAATTTATGAGTGGCTGTACGAATGTTGTCGAAACAGTGTTTTTACGACGACATTTTTCACTGTTTTATGCAGATGATATATAAAAATATAAATGATTGACAAAATTCAAATGCAGATATGAAATACGTATTTATGTTAAATATTATTTGTGCAATAAAATTGAAACTACTTTACAGAATAAAGCAAAGCATTTATAGGGCGTTTCGTACGCTCGGTATCTGCTGGATCATCTGGTAGCAGAGTTGGGCAAAAAATGGATGTAAATAAAAACGAATAACTTTATTCGAAATTTTTATTTATATAAAAATTTTGTCCAACTCGCAATCAGTCTGGTGGTGGTAAATTGCGTGTAATGATTTTGATTTAAAACCGTTTTTTATACGAGCACTCCAGTGAACTGCCATTTATGTATCCCGCAAATCTGCGGTGGGATTGAATTTTGCATTACGAAAAGATTAAAATCGCCACTTTGCGATCGGTTTTACCGATTATACTTTGCCGTCGTAGTTCATTACGAAGTCAGGTGTTATTAAACTTCGCGGCAGGAAATAAAATGCGAATCATCGCTTATCATTTTAATCAACAGACTTACTAAATGTATTATAATATAAACCTGACAATTGAAGAAATCCTTATTTTTATCACATTTATTTATACGAGCTTATGGTTCAACTTATTACACATTGCGTGTGATTTAACTCAGTTAATTTGCAGACATAATCTTTTATTATAACTAAATACGTATATTCTTACTCTTTTATTATAACTGTATACATATATTCTTTATATATTCTATATATATTCTTATTCTTTTATTATAACAGTATATATTTTAAAAAATGAAACAAGCGTTATTAAAAATTTTAATAACACATTTAGCAAGTACATATGTATATTACAATAATGTAATTGGACTGTATAATATGTAATCGCTGATCACCTAAATATTGTTGCGACTCTTATAAATAAACAATATATATCTCTAAACCAACTGATAATTTATTTGAAAAATCCATCGTGTTTTAGACCATGAACGTACGCACACTCTCGAAGCATCCCTTCAGATTGCACGAATTTGCAACACCGAATTTGCAACACCGGTTCAATAATTCCAATACTAACTCATTCTCAAAATCATTACACCGCCGACCAAATCAATCGCACGAAGAACAACCCTTTCGCCGGGGCCATTTACGTTTCATTCAATCATCGTGCGCTTTCTGAAAAAGGGTAAACGTCCATCATTCTTACGTCGACGTGCAAATAGAGATATACCGTGCACGTTTCGCGTCACGCTCATAATGTACACTCAAAATATGTACCTGTATATCTCCCCGCTTGTGTGACGCACGCTCCTCTATATGCGTGCGTGCGCTCATGATTATTTTGTAACACAGATACACATACAAAGCGATAGAGAGAGAGAGAGAGAGAGAGAGAGAGAGAGAGATCATCTGCACGCACATATACACAGGAGGGAACCAGCACACAGCATAACGGAAGTGCGCTTTTAATCCTTGAGCTAAAAATCAATAGCGTGGCCCCTCGATGGCTAAAACCTCCCCCGGGATAAGCTCGCGCTGGGACCGTAGTTAAATAAATCCTGGATCAAAGGATAAGTCCTACCTCCGCTCTCTTTTTTCATACACACACTACCCCCGCCCCTCCCCTATCCCAACCCCCACTATACCTCCCGGAGTTCTAGCAGCCCCTTTCCCGTTTATTCCGCGCCACGGATTATTTCCAAGATCGTAAATTATGAATCTTAACCAGGTCGAGCTAGGGAAATTATTTCCTTTTCCCTTTCTCTTCTCGGGTTCTCGTTCGGCCGACTGAGAGAACGCCATCCGACCGAGAGCAGGAAGATCGAGATTTGTGGCGGTCACCATTCGATGCAGTTAAGATCCTTCGGAAGCATTCGTTTATTTTTTTTCTGCGGGACTCTTCTCCGATTCTTTCTCTCCTTTCAACCCGCTATTTTTCTTGTCTTCCGTTGGCTCCCCCCCCCCCTTTCTATCTCTTTTTCTTTCCCATACACGTACACACACGCACACGTTTTCCTCGGCAGGAGTTATATGCACGCGGTATAGACACCCTGCGCACATCGTTTGTTCAGGCATGTCGTAGGACGAGCCTTAATCTCAGATTATTTCGTTCTGCCCCGAGGATCGAGGATTAACTCGGGGAAAGGACGACTTCTTTTCCGAA
The DNA here is from genome assembly GCA_028455805.1 of Lasioglossum figueresi. Lineage (NCBI taxonomy): Eukaryota > Metazoa > Arthropoda > Insecta > Hymenoptera > Halictidae > Lasioglossum > Lasioglossum figueresi. The sequence continues at coordinate 17,404,244 of CM052192.1, read as the reverse complement.
CGATGATCTGCGAATTTATTACGGTTTTATACATACGTCCCACGGCACAGGAAACGGGCTTGATTGATCTCGATCACGCCCGACGAATTTTTACGCAACGATTACTAAACTCGAAGCCCAAAGACGGTTTTACGTACAGTCAAGGACAAACAGATAGAACACCCGACGTTTCTTCCCTGCTTCCGTACAGAGTCACCAGATGAGGGGAAAGAGCTACCTCCTCTCTACCAGTACCGGATCAGTCACGTGACATTGCGACACATGCATCGCAGAGATGGAATACGTCGCGTGACCGAACCGTGGCGGAAGCGTGGGGAATAGCGTTGCAGAAGGCGAAGGTGGAGTGGAGAGACAAGTCTTAAGGTGGAGGACACCCATGTCAATTTCAGATTTTAGAGTATTTATCAGTGTTACCTATCTCTGTGCAGAAAAAAAGTTCTTTTGTGGTAACACTGATAAACATACATATGTATCAGCCTAACGCTTCAGTTTTGCTATGATTCCACGTTTTTTTCTTTTTTTTTTTATTAATATCTTTATTGTTATTAATGGATCCGAGTGGATTCAAGCCCTTTATATTTTTGTTGCTATGATTCCACGTTAACAGTCCTGACTAGGCGCCATCTCGTCTAACCAGCTCAACTAAAATTGGCTCTGGACTTGCTCCGCATCAGAGAGGACCTCCGTCTTCATGAACGTAATATGGGAAATCTCTGCTACGTGAATGCAATCACGGGAATCGATTTTGTATCCTTGTACGAGTATATTTTGAGCTACACCAAGGTTTATTTGATAGAGGAAGGTTAAATGCGGCGCGGTTAACTGATGATTTCACGAGAAAAGTCTTTTAGAAACAGGAAAATACATTGGAATCTGCGGGTGTTTTCTCGATTTATAGATAAACATAACCTTCCTCCATAACCATTTAACCTTCCTCTTTAGAATGAGCACTCACCCAGCCCAACATTTGCTCAAATAAGGAAAAGAAAACGATTCCCGTAAACCCATTTTCGACCTAAAATCTAGTAAGATTCTAGTTCCTTTCTAGTTTTGTCACGTGACTACCTTTCCCCCCTTAAGGGGGAACGCTACCCATGCTTTTCAGAATATTTATCAGTGTTACCAACCTCTGTGCAGAAAAAGAGTTTGGTAACACTGATAAACACGCAACTGCCTGATCAACGCGAGATGGAGTTGCTTGCAATTTCGATATTCTAATCTTGAATGTTGTATTCTATTCTTCCAACTTGCAGATTGGAACCGCTGACCGAAGCCTACAATCGTACAAAAATGCATATATT
>CM052192.1:17329035-17393274 GCA_028455805.1 Lasioglossum figueresi | reverse complement strand
CGTCGGGGTCACCAATTTGGCGGCTCTGCAAATGATGAGAGAGAGAAGGAAGGAAAAGGAAACGGAGCGTTTCGTCCTAGGCCCGCTAGAGGACTCGTCAGTAAGGCTAGCTAGCGGGCCCTGCCTTAGACGGTGTAATCGGCAGTTGAGGACGTATATATAGGGATCGGTGACTGATCAGGTAGTAGCGAGAAAGGTCTTTGACTATCCGTCCATCTTGTGGCGAGTGTAGGAAGTAGGCCGCCACACTCTATTTATTTTTTTCCAGTAATCTTCTGGGAAGAAGATTTATCATTCTATTACATTATAATTATGTAATATACAATAATAACTAGACCGTGGTGTTTATTCATTTCTGACATAAATGGGAACATCGCAGTCAAACCAGTGAAGATATACCAAGAATATAAAATTGTTTGCGATATTATTTTGGACCTGTTAAAGCGATTACGAAAAGAAATAAATGCGTATGTAGCTCCCATACGTTGCAACGAAGGCTGACAATTTTTATTTTGTATAAAATTACAAAGTCTACTGATAACGTCGATGAATGAGTCGCGAGAAGCGATTAAACATTACTCCGTATCAATCTTGTTCACAAATCAACTTATTTTACTCACTTTTGGAAGAACCTGTTTTATCTAATATCGTTAGACCTACGTTTTTCACAGTTGAACTTAAATAATAAAGAACAAAATTTACAATTCATACCGCATTCAACGTATGTAGATCATAGATTATCTCATGTTCTACAAATAAATAATTTTAGAACAAAGACAAATTTCCCTGACAGATAAAGGGGGTCAAAAATTAATTTCCGAAAGACTAGGGGAAATAGCGACGAGGCAGTCAACATGTGTGTGACCGTTACGCATAATAAAATCCCAATAATAATGTGCAATATAATAAATCCTAATATGCATTATAACAACTAAATGTAATAACGAAATAAGTGTACTAAATGTATTATATTTTATCTAAAAATTTTAGTGAAATATATCACAATCCAGAAATGATTCGTCTCAACGGAAATCATCTTGGAATAAACAGATGATCTCAAGCTCGTGGATCATTTTGATCTGTGAATCACAAGGCAAGACCGGTAACGTTCTCGGTAACGTAGCGGCGTGTAATGTACCAAGATCCGTCAACTGTTCACGTGCCGCTTATTACTATGTGTTTAAGATTACGTATTCCGATAATAAATCCATACGATCCACGGATTTATCATCGTAGTACGACTACGTGGTTTTAGACTCCCTAATCCCGAGATTCGTTTCAGGGACAAAACGGCTGGATTATACAAACCCCGGATCATTTAATCCTGGATTAAGATTATGGTCACGGGGTGGTGGGCCCTCGCGAATGCGTCCTCGTATTTTTCTTTTGCGAGGAGAGGAACGTCGGCGATAAAGTCCATATGGAACTGCAGGAAATAGTGCGCCCAGGGAAGCTCCTCCGAAAACTAACGAGCTTTCATAAATATTATAGTTCCACTTGCAAGGAGCGCCGATTAAATACTTTGAACCACCGCGTGACTCCCATAATTGATCACACGCGTTTTATATCAGAATAACCCTTTTTGCAAATGGGCTAAATCACTTCAACTTTTTCTGCGAAGCTAGGATTAGTTTAGCAGATGATGTGCAATGGAAATTTTAGGAAAATTCGGGTGGAATTTCGGCAAAAATATTAGAGGTTGGTTTTTACAATTTTTTTTATATGGCAATGCATATCGAGATTAGTTTTAATTTTCCGATATTCTGAAAATTTCATCGAGATTAGAGTCATAAACGATCAAAGATGATGACAAAATTGAAATTTTCTCAACCTAACATCTAGAACCCGACTGTCAATTTGAATGGAATTTATATACAATATGTTGCAAATTATTTATTTATCCTGAAGAACCTCTGCTAGCAGTCCTGCTTGCGACCCTCTGGCAACCCTGACAAGGGTATCACAAGGGTATCACAAGGATACACATACGTGTGTCGCGTCGATTTTATTAAAATGTTTGTAGGATATAGTTTGTTAAAAATTATTCGACGCGCAATGGTATTATTATTAACGGTATTATTATATATTTACAACCAAGCTTCTCGTAATGCTCCTTTCAAAGTATTATTTCTCGAATTTTCTGGAATATTTCAATCTAAAATTTCAATTCTAATTTATGAAATAATTAATACGTGTCAACTTATTTCCATGATATTCCGATTGTAGTCATGTTTTCTATTAAATCTCGCTAACATCGTCCGACAACGGTGCTCGTCAACAATGAACCAGCACGGACTTACCCAAAATATCGTTTACATTTTTTCCATACCAGCATGAACGCATTCTCGGAAGGCATGTCAACTTGCCTACCGAGACTAGTGTACATTACGATTTCCGTCCCCGACTAAATCATTGATCAAACATCTCCAGAAGTCCTCATCAGCAGAGACTCCTTTCGGTGTCCCGGCGTTCTCCCGCGTAGCCAGCGAAGCCGAAAACCGCGGCTAGCAGGGAGCAAATAAACACAGAGAATCCGGGAGACCATCGCACTCGGTCGCTCGATGTCATCCTCAAGCTCTGATCGTCGACAATTCCGCGTCTCTTTCGCGCCGTCCAATATTTCCATTGAAACCGATGTGGCTGGTTCTATCGCGGGCTCTCGCGGGCTCTCGCGCGCCCGCGCACCTCGACCCCAACAGACCCAAAGAGGATATATATCTTTCGAATCGTTCGTAGAATTCCCGTCGTATCAGAACGGGATGTAAAGCTTCCTGGGGGATGAGCCGCTTAGCCTCTAAACCTTGTGTGCTCTGCCATAGTCCTCTCCCCTCCCGGCGATCACCCTTGATCCACCCCCACCGTCGTTTCTCTCTCTACGCCACCCTTTTCTGCGGACCATCATCCTCGTCGGTGATAAGTGTGCACGTTGGTACGTGTGCACGCATACAACCACGATGCACCGCGGCCAGCAAACGTATATATACCGCCCTACACGGGGATTATCCGGGTTCTATATTCGTGAGGATTATCTTTGGCCGTTGCATCGATGTATGCACGCGAGCGCGCAACCTGGCTTTGTGTGCGTGTAGCCAAATCCTTTGGCGCCTGGTTCTCTCTTCCCCTGGTATCCTGACGCGCGCGCGCACAAACACCGTCGCACGTTCGAGCCTCTTTGCGAGTGTGGATGCGACTATGTTGCGGATCCACGAGTCCAGATATATGTGTTAGCCACCCACACTTTAGTCATTCGGTTTGACCGGACTCCATGTGCGTCTCTTCCTCTCTCTCTCTCTCTCTCTCTCTCTCTATGTATCTATCTCTCTCGCGGCTCTGCGTTCGTGTTAGAGGATACGCAGCGCGATCCACGGAAACGCGCGAGCGCACCATCCGTGAAGAGGTGTGTGCACATGTATGTGCAGACGCGCATATAGTCGAACCTGGGATTAATCCGGGATTATTGGTCGAGTGTGCGCCGCTCGCCGTCTAAATCGGAAATCCAACGCACACAACTCAGCTAATCCTAACCTCTTCCCCCCCGTGCTACCCGTGTTCCACTCTTGGCGTACCTTGTGCATTTCACGACATTCGGTGTATTTATCTGCACCGTGCTACCCCACCCGCCCCCACGCCCCTATACATGCAGACGAGATTGCTTCTTTCGTTCTCGCGGAGATAAGGCCCTATTTTCGCGCGATGAGATGCGGCCTCGCGCGCGATTCTCCAGGTTAACGACACCGGCAGATGAGCGACGCTTTAGGGACAGATAAAAGGAATTGGCCAACAGTTTTCTGGGATTCTCATCGATCTTCTTCGCGGCTCGGATTCTTCAACCCCCTCGTTGGCATAGAAATTTTAATTCTGAACCATTCAATGCAGTCAGAAAACTTGATTACTGGACCGAAGGAGTTATTTATTCAACTCGAGGAATCGGACTTGGCTTCGCAATAACTTAACCTGGGTATTCTACACATTCAACCCTTCTTTCTCCCTCGTCCTCTATTCCTAATTACCTAAACCATCCACCCTATTTACTGCACACTTCACTATTCTTTGGGTTTCGTTTCCCTTCTCTTTTGCAGCCTTAATCTTTTGAATTCTGAGAATTGAACAAAGCTGTAATTCCCCGGAAAGCATTGCATCAAAGCGAAAGATCGAAGATCGTCGATTCTTTAGCTGAAGCTGAATCCAATCGTAAAGATTGAGAAGGGTTCTACCCGAATTGCAACAAACTTGAATGGAATAGTTTAATTGATTTATTACACCTTCTCGTTTGGGTGATAAATGCATAAAATCCACTGGCTGCTTAGAAATCAAGCGTTGTTCCTCGTCGTATAGAAACAAACAATGAATGGGATCAATTGACTTACACCACTTTTGCATTAAACAGCTCAACTGTTGGCGCCTATAGGCCTGATTGGAGCTCAACATGTCTGATCTTTTTTTCTCTCGTGAGTTTAGGGTTGCATCAATATATCTGGTGATCGGATTCTTTACAATGTTACCTTTTGTACCTTACATTCAATTTTTTGAAAACCACCGAAATGTAGAGCTAACTGCGAATACAATTTCATCTCACGCGCCATTCATTGTATCATTATTGATCGGAATAACATGTTCTTGCAATTTTTAATTCTTCAAAGTCTAAAGCGTAACATGCGCAGTCTAGTTGCGACAGAACAAAAAAATAATTTCGTTTTCATTATGTAAAACACGAGATCGTGATCGTCACGCATGCGTGATGTTGCTAGCGAACGCGTCAGCGTTTTATAGAGCATACAAGATAATGTGCGTCACAGTTTTCAGATAAATCATTCCAGTTTTCGTCCGGTATACGGATGTATTACATGTTCATCGAAAAGGTTTAATGAGAAATAGGTTTTAATCTACATTTATAAAACTGAACTTACGATTTAAAATAAGCGAAAGTAGGAACGTCTAAACTTGAAATTTCTTATTCGTGTATTGGCTGGATAACGTCGATAACCATCTCGCTTCTAAATTATAGTCGCAAATGTATGCCACATATAATGGATGCATTCAATGTTATTAATCCCTACAGTAATTACACATTAATACGATCAATTCGTTTCACTTACGAAAATTCTCCGCGGTAATTCCTATTCAAATTTTAAGCTTGAGCCTCGCGAAGGATCGTTTCCGAAAGAAGAACTCCGAATAATTTGTTCAGAAGTAAGCAAGCGTGAAACGAGCCGTCTTTAACGACGCAGATGACATCACGAATCTACGCGTGTATTACATCGTATTAGGCATTTTCTAAGTGGATCTTGAAGTTTCACTATGCCCCTAATTAAAGATGAATGATGCTCGTCGCCGTGACAATTGCCGACCATATTTTACGATACATCATTTATTAATTACTAAATGTAGAAGCTACACGGACACTTATCACCGATCTGCGGATTTTACGTGGACATATTGAAAAGATTTAAGGACATCGGTGTATTAGTTTCAGCTTAACATGGTAACTGAAAGACGAAAAGAATTTATTTTGTAGACTATTTATTACTTTTGTTAGACATTTTGACGAGTTTCTGAATTCATTAAATGTTTCAAGTGTTTTGCATTTTATTTTTATCATGAATGAATAACATCTGCAGTCTATAACATTTTATGGCATTATATTACCTGTTCAATTTTATGGAATAAATAACATATGTATAGGATGCACCTCATGAGAACAAAAGTTACATAGAATTTTACTTCCCTATTAAAATAACAGAAACAAAGTATCCGAATAATTAAAACGTTGAATATCTACTATTTTCTTCATCACCGTAACTATAACTATATTTGAAATACGGGAATTCGTGTAATTCTGTATTTTCAAGGATTTTAGAAACATTGAAAATCAATTTGGCTCATTAAAAATGTTTGCGACAGAAAAATAGAACAGAAATTTACTTGAACGATGCGGAAACTGATATGTATTTATAATATTATATACTATGTACGAACAACAATGTTTAATAGAATTTACTAGATGTTTTAATTGTTTCTTATCGCGTTGTTCATTCTTCCCATAATTTCAGATTAACATACATATAGTATTTTAAACACTCCCCATACTTGAAGGGTGAACAAACTGAAAATCGGCAGTGTACGTAGGTCATAAAGCAATAACCGCACGTGCAAAATGGTTCCCGTTGCGAGAAACGACGTTAGGAACGCTCGAGAGAGCCGATTGAAAATTTTTCCACGGCAAACAAAAGCATAAAGGATCAACACTCGGTTTCCAGCCCCGGAATAATCTGAATGGAGTCGGAGAAAGGGTTAAATGTCGTAACGAGTTCAATCGTATGCTGCAAGACGGTGTAGTACATGTTCGCAGATCGCCTAGCCACATAGCCAGGGATTCGAATTTAATCCGGATTAGTTCGTAAGGGTCACAATATCCACCCCTTTCCGTGCTACCCCTTACGTACATACAAAAGCACACGAACCTCGACAGGTAAGCTCGCAGCACATGGACGCGCGCCCTGTTATCCTAAGTCACGACTTTTCCTTTTTACAATATTACGCAATGATCCCAAAAATTATTTCAACACTAAATTTCTCGAAAAATTGTCGATATTTAAATCGTGATCATTTCGTTAAAACAAATAGTACAACCATATCCTGGCTTATCTTACGATATCGCCAATAACCTAACAATGGATGACGACATACTACTACAAACAAACAAAATATTTGGTTAGCAAGAAAGTAATTTCGGTATTCTAAGGTAAAATAGAGCCCAATTGTTTTTTTCAAGCAATGAACTTTAATGAATAAGAGATTTTCCTTTTTGTTCGATGATCTTTTGCCAAAAGAAATGAATAAGAAAATATTTTATTGATCAAAGTTCATCGCTTGAATAAAGATATTCGGGTTTATTTAACCTTAAAATACCGAAATTACTTTCTTGCTAACCCAATAAATAGTACAACCATAAGCCTCGAATCATTTTAAAGCTTAAAGTCTCTAGTTCTACAAAGCAGTGTTAATTTTCCTATAGGAAGATATTTTGGGTCCCATGGAAATCACCGACACAGTTTTCACCGACAATATCTTTGGCCGACAACGACTTTGACCGTCGACGAATTTAACCGAGAACCATTTTATTCGACGACAGTATTATCCGATAGTAACATCGTTTCTAAAGATAGTGCTGACATTTTTTCTCTTTAACTATTCTACACTGACACTTTTACGTTTGTATAAAAATATAATTATTACGCTATAAGAAGAATTAGATTTAGTCGGCGAACGTTGTTGTTAAAGGATGTTAATATTGAATAATACTATTGTGGACTAAACTCGTTGTCGGTGAAATATTGTCGGTGAAAACTGTGTTGACGAAACCTGTGATTTCCATGGGACTCGATATTTTTACGTGCCGTAGCCCCAAAAATGCTGCAAATTCATAGGTCACCAAAATTTGTGTTTAATTTATTTTTTCTGAACTTTCTCATCTTAATTGTTTTTATTTTTATCTTTTCATGCCCATCGAGCCCGTGCCTAGACCCGTCGCCGAGTCTACTAAAACGACGTGTACATTAAAAAATGGTGGGAACAGTTGACAAACAGGGTCGATATGTCTCAAAGTCGCGCGCGCGAGCACCGGTTTTGTTTTGCCCCGGCGAACGGACGCGTGCAAATTGTTTCCACCGCATTATCGAGGATCAAGGAAATTCCGCCGATAGTCTATCTCTCATTTACGAGCTTTAACGATCCCTCCATGCGACCTCCAACGTCTACACATACGAGCCGCTCGTCATTCCCGGTGGAAACTTGCGTTACAAATACAGGGTCCAAGCCTTTGACTCGTGTAATACGATTGCTAATAGTTCCTGTGTTCCCCGAACGATGTTGGAAGATTACTTTCATCCTTTCGTAAAGACACGGTGGTAAGAGAACATTAAGATAATATCGCATTGACGAATTAACGCTTCGGAGAAAAATTAGGAGACAGTCTTCTGCGAATTGTGTCGCACACCCTTCAGACAATTAGTTCCGTTAATTGTCGGAAACAGGAATTCACTGAAAATTGTACTTTTCCATTTGTTCTTTGATCATAATAAATAAGTACAATTTCATCTTTGACACGCGTTGAACATGTATTTTTTAAATTCTGTAAATTCAGTAAACATGTAACATTTAAATGTTCACAATTGTAGAAAATAATAAAAATCTGCAGGAACAGGCGTTGAAAATATTGTCCACCATATAAAATTTACAAAAAACAGTTTATTATAGTGAAAAATAATATGTTGTAAAGTTGTGTATAATATTTTTTGAAGCCATTGTCCTCGTTTGAATATTTTATTTCATATCTTTCAATGTTTCATTTCTATGTAACAACTAGACTGCGGATCTTCGTGCAAAATAAAAATTGTTTCCATCGATTGCAAGAAATAGAAACCAAATTCAATGTTATTTCTTCCCTTAATCATTTTAATAGAGGAGAAATCATACATTGACTTTTTATTGCCTCAATTTTCGTATAAATGCATAGAGATCCGCAGTCTAGCAATAACGTATCGATTCATATTCTTCGTAAAAGAATTAATATCGATCCGGGTTTACCGAATTTTTCCGAGCATGTAGTTACTCTACTTAATTTATAATTCGTACCTGTGATGTTATGGTGCCGCCGCATTAAGATTGTTTTCACACGACCGGTACCGTAATGGTAACTTAATTCGCCCGGCGTCGAAGATTTACAGCCGAGGGAACACGCGAGCGATTTGAGATTCGGGATAATGCGTCGTGGAAAGTGTAGGCAAAACAAAAAGGAAGCGGAAGAAAAGGGGGGGGGGAGGGGAGCTCGTTGGAACAAGGGGCGAAGTTCCAAATGACCGACATATTCAAGCGAAGGGTGCTGATGCGTGCGCCGCGTCTGCGGGCGAGAAAACTTGTTGCTCGTTCGTGTCGTAGGCAAGGAAGAATCAAATTACCATAAACAAAGCTCCTCGATCGGGAATCTGAAATTTACTTTGGCCCTACAATTCATTCGAGCAACCATACAATCGGCGTGTTGGTGAGACAATACTAGTCCAATGACAAAATGTTTTTTTTTTTATATTTTGTTATGAAATTTATACGAAAATATTTGTGACATTTTTCTGATTAAATCGATGGGAAACACGATACAATTACCTATTAAAAATAGCCATATTTAATTCTCGATGTAAGAGTAAAAACATTTTTCACACATATCGTGTAGGAGATCCGTGTAGGAGATCCGGGACCGCACGACTCGGCCAAGAAATGAAACGTGATACGGATCACGTATATAGAATGATCAAAGACAAAGATAATAAAGGGATTAATAAAGTCTTCAATTGCTAAAGTCTGGAAGAATGAATTTCTACCCCTAACAGACGCCGGAGGATCCCTTTTCCTGAAGTAACTGCGACGGTGAACGAATAAGAAGGTATATTTCGAAGTAGGTTTGAGTAGCATTCGATGCCTGGTAATTTCACCTCCATCTTGGCATCGACTGTTCCCCAAACAATATACCGGAACGGTTCCCTCGGCTTTCATTCGTTCCGGCAATTTAATATTCATTGAATTATAGGAGAGGAATAAAACACAGACTCACCGGTGCTGGCGGCGGACTTGCTGAGATCGAATCCTTCCTGTTTGGGACTAGTGTTCGCCTCCTGCTTCGGATGTTGATTGTGCGCGGAAAATGGCGTGTGGGGCGCGCTCAAAGGTGTCTGCGACTGATGAGGATGCACCGGCGGAGGTTGAGCAGTGTTCTGCGGCTGAGAATGCTGGGACTGGTGAGATTGGGGGCTCCTCGGTAACGAGGACACGCTGCTCGGCCTCGAAGGTGGAGAGACCTTGTGTGTCAATGCCAAAGCTTGGCTCTGCAATTCGTAATTTCATCCCTATGGTTAATTTTACAGAATTAACAAATCATTTCTAACCCTGTACATGGTGGCCTGAGGTCTCTCATGACCCCAGACAAATTTACGCTTGTACATTCATGTCACTGTTGCAAGCAAGTGTAAATCTGGGCTTTCTTTAACTTCTATCAAAATTTCGATTTTTTCAACCCTTTGCACTCGCAGCTATTTTAACTCGAAAATTAAACATTTCTTTGACTTAGAATATTTCCATTCTCTATGATTTTTTAAGTTTCATGGGTATGAAATTGATGTAATAACTCGTACAGTACTTAAATGTTTTGTAACTGATTAGATACCAACGTAATTAATGGTGTAAACAATATTTTGAATGATGGTACATCAATTTTTAGTGGTGCCTCAGAGTCACCACTCGAGTGCCAAGGGTTAATCTTGAACTGTACAAAATTATTATATATATTATATATATAGTAATATTATTTTAGTAAATTTTGAATTTTTAAGATCTCAGTTCGTCCCAGACTGAAGCAAAAATGAGCAACTCGTAGTTGACGTTGCGTGCGTATTGAAATACAAATACACAACCGGCCAAAAGTTTGGGACCACCGCATAAGAGAGATGTCACGCGGAATTATATTATTATATTATATGACGAAGGGTTATCATAAAAGAATTACTTTGTTCTATTCCTTACACACGTAAACTAATTCCTACTACAGTAATGTCTCGATCGGCGAAAAAAGGCTGTAGACGATAAACGCAAAAGAAAGATCCCCTCCAATGTGTAATCTGATCTCGGCTCGGGTATATCGGTGTGAACCACTACTAATGCGACGCGGAGAGTCGCAGTCGTCGGCACAGTTCAAAGGCCCGTGCATCATCGCGATGTAATAACAAAATAAATATCTCTTATTATTACTTATTTTTTAATGAAACTTTCACGAATCTACTTGAGGCATTTTTCTGATTAAAATAAGACCAAACACGGTGTAATTTCAACTGTATTGAGTGGTTTCATTGACGGTGAACGTTTCGGGCGTAAGGAACGACAGCGTATGGGAAAGAAAGAGACGCTGAGAGTCGCAGTCGCTTCGGCCTCGCGCGGTCTCTCTTTACACGCGCTGTCCTTCTCTACGTTCGGCTCGGCCTTTGATGTTCAAAAAATTGCTACTCGTCTGGGATAAACGCAAACGAATCCCTCAGAGGCTATTGCGTCGATCGAGACATTACTGTACCTCTCTCTAAACCCAGGAAAACGTTACAGAACCGCTAAAGCCACTTTCCAGTACTTATGCTGTAAAATGTAACAAAATATAGAGTGGTCCCAAACTTTTGGCCGGCAGTGTATGAGTGCCTACATATAATGAAACAAAAACAAATGTGTGATTATGGTTTAAGGATTCATGAGAGATTATTCTATAATCATACAATAATAAATAAAGCATGTATGTACAAAGAAAAAAAAAATTAACAAAAGAAATTGCTTCTAATTATACAATAGAAATATTAGGAATACAAGCCCTCTTTGTTAACTGTTAGTTAGCTAATTGGAATTGATTTCTAGGATTGCATACAGCTGTTTTGTCTGTATTTATGATTGTTGTAAAGATTCGTCGTTCGTTTTATTTATTATGATGCTTACTTGTCGAACGTAGATATTTATTTAAATCTATAGCAACGATACTTTCAATTGAGAATATTGAACTATTTTACCACTTCATAAAACCTCACTTAACCCGATTAGCGCAAACTAAAGGCCAGATAAATTGAGGTCTGACGAGAAATTATTAAAAATGTATCTTCTACAAAATTAGCTGCATATATAACAGAAAAGACATTATTCCGAAATTATTTAAAAATCCTACTTATAGATTCTTATAATAAGCATTTTCTAGTCTCGAAACGGTGAAATATTGCATTTTCTATCACACACGATCTCACGCAACAATTTCCTCTCTTTTCCATTTAAATTATTTATTTCACTTAAAAAAAATTAGTTCTGTAAACAATACCGTAACAGAATTTAGTAAAAACATATTAATTTTGTTCTGCACTGATTAATCCACTTTCAAACAGTCGAACTACTCGGAACAATCAAAATAAGTTCTCAGCACATCTTTATTAAACGAATAAAAATCCACTTCGAAAAAATCTGGATCGCAAACAGCATAGAAAATTTGTTTACTACAGAGAATACTACACCCACAGTCTCAGTGAAATGGAAACAAATAATTCAACAATATTATTTTACTCGACCGTTTGCATTTAATTACAGTGCTACCTTTAATTTCAGTACATTGTCATTCATTCCACATGGCATATTTCATTGCAACCTGATATTTTACAAACGAGCGATAGAGACAGTGCGCGAATAGTGGGACGAAAACATGTGGGAGTTCAAACATTTTTAATAGCAGCCATTGTACTTTGCACATCACTATACATGTGCATTGGGAATACTTTTCATTCTTATTTTATTGCTCGTTACGCTCGTTAGGCATGATACGCGTAAAACTGCAAGCGGTAATCTTCACGGAAATAATAGAAATTCAGGGCTGTCCTTAATCTGCCCTGAACCTCCTTGACATACTTCGCTTTCGGTGACAGGACGAATGCGATTTTGTTACGATCCCCCCCCCCCCTCCCCTCCCTCCAGATATTTTTATAAATTTCATATAAAGCAATCTATCAGTCGCAATTTAATTAATAAATAGAAACCATTGCCTATATATACAAACTCCTTCATTACATTTCGTTATAAATAATATCATTTTGATAATGCATTTATACATTATTGAGAAATCATATAATAAAACAATGAACATGTATTTTTATACAGCTCAAACTTTAATCTAATATAATTAATTTAATCTAATTTTGTAATCCAAATCTTAATCTTGGTCTAATTTTGTAATAAAATTGTTGATGCTTTCGGTGCAAGGGTTCGATCATTTGTTACTTAATTTACAAAGCAATTTTGCAAATTACTAATGTAATTCCGACGTTTCGATTTTCGTTCAGATCATCCTCAAAGGTTACTATAATTGCGTTTGCGAACTGATTTTTTTAACAAATTAAGAGTATTTTGAAATTTAAGAATACATGACGGAGAAAGGGAAAAATGCTGGTTAGAAAACCACTATCTAGCTTTGTGATGAAAATAAATAAATTCTATAATACTTGAATGCACGCCGGTTATCGAGACACTGGGATAAACAGTAAACATTAGGCAAGAACATATAAGATCATAGATCGAAGTAATCTAATTTTGTAATCTTAAAATTCTGCATTTTAATCCAGTAAATGTTTTATGCGCAAATATAAATAGTTTGAGAAAATATACAATGTCGATACATTGAAATTTTGTTATCCGAGATCGGAGATAAATTTAAAATTTTGCACATAAATTCTTATCTGCGTCAGAATATTTTTAACACTCCCGCTTATAACATAAGGTAAGTTCTTGATTAATATTTTGATTTAGCAGTTAATTGCCGAGCAGTGTCAGAGCGTTCACAGTTCTCGGTGACAATAGTTTCTGTCCTATATCAAGTAACATGCTGACGAAGTTACTTAAAGAATCGATATGCAATACCCGTCACTTAAAATAAAACATAAATGATAAACCACGTATGAAAATTTTAAATCTCTTTCTTGAAGAATTGGAGATTATTTTAAACTCTCAATCCACGATACTATAAAAAGAAAAAACAATACGTTCTATATTTATCAAAATATAATTCGGTTAATACATTTCAAACCTAATTTATCGTTTCACGTACTTTTTCCAATTAAATTGTTAAACGTATTTATTTAGCAAAATAAAACATAGCGAAGACAGTTGCACGTTAACTCAACGTGTTCAAGGACAAATTTTTTAAAAACGAATTAGACGATTTCTGTGTCTTTGTAATCAGTAGACTGCGAAGATTAATGCAAAATAAAAATTGTCTATAATAATTACAAGACATAAAAGCTATATAAACATTTATCTCCTTTCCCACTAATTTCAGTGAAATAAATTTTCAGTTGAGCTGCAATTGGTGAAGAACATTTTTATTTTGCGTAAAGAGTTTTGCAGTCTATTCACCGTTCACTGGACTGCGGATTTCTATGCAAAATAAATATTTTCTGCGTCGATTGTAATAAACAAAAATGAAGTAAAGGTGTACTTTCTGTAACGCTCTTCCATTGTCTTCACAGTTTCGTATTTGACTGCATGAAATCTAGTCTATCAATGACAATTAAAATTACGAGACGTTTCTCACGTGTGTCGAAAATCAGTTGGAATTTTCCCAAGACAACGAAGCTCTGCGAAAAGTGCTTCGCGATCGATTGCTCGTCTTTACTAACAGATAGAGCGACGTAATGATTCCACCATTAATTCCGTCGAGAGGAGACCGTCTGAACCTAGTCGAATCTGCGACGATTCGGTCGTATCGAATGAGCCGGATGATCTAAGCGTTGTCGCCGATGAAATCTGAACACGTGCTCAATTCCGACAGCGGCCTGCTAAGGCATAAGCGCGGACTTAGATTTATGTATGAGTGAACTGAACTTAACACTAACGGCTAAGCCGTTCACAGTGTTAACGAGGGTCAAGTGGGCCCAGAATGCGACAATCCTACACTATATGACCGAAGTGCGAAATGCACCGCCGCGGCGGTTTTCGCCGCGTCTGAAAACTGGATCGTCGATGACGCTTCCGTGGAACTCGATGATCAAACTAACGGGAAATCGTTTACCCCCTGTCTTCGGGTCGTCTTCGTTGCGATGCGACTTATTTCCGTTTATTATTCGATCAGCAAGGTTTTAATCAAAACAGATTTCACAGTAGGTTACTGCAGAAATAATTCTGGTTTCTCTTCTGGAATTTTAAGGCCATAGATTATCTGTAGATTATGATTTATTTCAACTAACAATAAACGTCGTATCACTCTTGCATGGGTCAACCTTTAATTCTTTTATAACCTCTAGAGATGTTTTTCGAGGATTCACTTCGATGACAGCCCTTGGTACATCATTACCCGCGGTCATATATAAATATACATTTAGTTTAAACATTACAACAATATGATAATCTGTAATGCTGAGACCAGACGCGTTCTCGTTTGTCATGTGCGATACCTTCTAGGTTAGGTTCACTGGATCTCATAGTGCTAATGTTTGCGAGGGTGCAGAGTGCAGAGAATATGCAACGTGAATGTTGCAGTTGTATGTATTCATTTCTAGCTTCAGAATCTATATAAACATTTGTTTCTCATCTTAATAATTGCAATAATGCAACAGCATATTTTAATTATTTATATGTTGTTACTGTTTCGAATTTGATCGACTCATTTCTGTGGTAAATGCATAAAACTCGCACTCTAGCGACCAACCACTATAGAAAATATCAACATTAATATTCATACAATCATGTCCAATTAATGCATTCAAGCGTATATTACTGTTATTTACGAATTATAATATGTACGTACCGTAAGAGAAAATAGAAACTTTTACAAGTATAAAATTGTAGACTTTATAAGTTTACAGGTTTTTCAATTAATATTTTTTAAACTGTTTCACCAGGTTACACTTATTATGCATACTGTATGTAACCGTTCATTCGTCTGCGAATGTTGGTTTCATATTTACGAAATATGTAAATATGTAAAGTATTATACGTACAGGGTGTCCGGAAAATGTTGTACTCCCTTGAAAGGGATGATTTCTGAGGTGATTTAAAATAACCAAAATAACATTCTCCTTCGCGAAAATGTTCTGCGTGGCTTGGTTTTCGAATTATTAACGAAAAACACGGAACAATCAGACCACAGGTCCTGTTGAGCGCGGCGTTGGAATTGGTCGAGCCGAAATCCGTCCGAAGTAGCCGCGCTTTGATTGGTCCACGTTTCTCATTGATAAATTCTTACCTAAGCCGTGCAGAAAATTTTCGCAACGGAAAAAGTTATTTCAAATGACCTTAGACCCTGAAATCACCCTTTTGAAGGATGTCTAACATTTTTGGGACACCCTGTGTATACTCGATTGCAGACATCAATGAAAAAATACCAATTAAATACATAATTGACTGATTTGATTCTTCCAAATATAAATTAATCCGATGAAATCTTTCGATTGATTAAATAATACGGATCACGACGCACTCGTGATATATTCCTTATAAGTGAAGTACCGGTTTCTGCTACTCCATTACGGAGAAAATGTTGCTTTTTCTAGATCGATAGATCCATGTCTAGATAAGATTACGTCGAGTCTTCCAAATGGTGTATTTTGATAACAAAACAGACTCAACGATTTTTCTAAAGCAGCTCATTGTAATTCATCAATATTTCGATCAATGGAAACAATTTTATTACACGAAATTCACTTTTATAGCATCATATATGAATTCCATTATCTCGTGTCACAATCGAGTACATTTAAATTCATGCTGTGTCAGTCAGACTACATAATTATGGTTACATTATTTAATTTTAATACTAGATTCAATTATAGAACTTTTAGAAGGATTTATCTCTACAAATTTTAACAAGAATAATTTAAAAATGTCACTCATAAAAGTGGATCCAAGTAGATCATTCATGTTTACATAATTACATTTTGATGGTAAAATTGTCTTGGCCTTCGGTGGACCTTGGAAACGTACTTTAAAAATGCAATGATTAAATCCAATTATATTTAATATTCCTCTCTCGAAATGAAGACAGCAAAATTTCATCTGAATCCACAAATAATTGCATCATTGATAGTCGCACACCGAATAATTATTAGCATGAATTCGAGTGGGGCCGTATCGGTCCCGATAGATCATTTAACGATTGAATAAATCATTTCCATCTCATTTCGGGTGGCCAAAATTCGCAGTATTCGCAACATCGCCAAATTCCCAAGTTACTCGTACCGAAAACAAGCTCCAAAAAAAGAATCGGACGCATAGAAATCGGCCTCCAATCGCTCGCGAAGCTGACCAGCATTTTTTCCCGATTGGAATTTTGAGTTCGGTCCGGCGATCATGCACACGGTTCGAAACTGCGTGCGTCGATCCGTCGAACGGACACGTAGAGGATCGCCGAGTCTCGGGTCGGTGATTTTTTCACTGGCCCGGACTGTACCTGGGTACCAGCTACTGTTTCGGGAGCTGCTTCGAGGTATGCACTCGCAAAAAACACGTCAGACTGCTGAAGACCCGGGCTTGGAACGGGAACGACCGAGAGATGAAGTCGGCGGAAGAAAGAGGAGGCTGAACGCTCGTTGGGGGAGGAGGAGGAGGAGGAGGAGGGAGGAAGAGAGAGAGAGAAAAGGACGTGGTTGGAAGAAGAAGAAGAAGAAGAGGAAGAAGAAGAAGAAGAAGAGGAAGATGGTCCGAACGAGAACATCGTTCAGGTGACGAGGAAGGGAAAAGGAGCAGAAGCCTGACACCAGCGCATAAAGGAGCGTGGACGAGGGAGGATGAAGCCGAAGCCCTAAGGTAGAAGCGTGAATTGGAAGAGGACGAGCCGGGTCCTTGGCTCGCTTCCACGCGAGGAATGAGGATGAACGCGAGCCTGTAAGCAGGAACGTATAAGAAGGGGCAACAGGTGGATGGGGTTAGCGGCTTATCCGGCTAACGCCCCAAGTGATATCGCGGTAACTTCGACGTGACGCAAAAGGGGATGCACCGCTCCGCCTTGCAAAGGTGCCTTCATGCTCTGTTGCAAATCTCTCGGCGATTTTCGGAGCTCTGCGAACGATGGACACCTTGTCCCGCGGGAACGACTCTCTTGACACGTTCGCCGACAAACGTTCTTTCGACCACTGTCTTCCCGATTCATTTTATTAGCTCATTCCAAAAGTTTCTTCTCCAATTTGCTCCTTTAATATTGTTAGATAACACCAGCATATGCATAGAATCTGTTCGCTAATGTTTTATTGCTTCCTAAGCTGCTTCTTATTCAACCGTGTCATTTGCTTTCTCGGAAAGCTATTCTGATCCAGAACGAATTCATTTAATATATTAGGGGCCTACGTACCTTGGGTGAAATGAGAAAATCGATTTTTCAGGTATACGAGTACTTTTTAATTAAGTTTTGACGTTGCTTCCACGTCGGATATCATTAGCAGACTGCGGATTTTATGCATTCGTGACAAAAATGGACACGTACAATTTAAAGCAGTGGACATGTTAAAAATATTTAAGAACATCGATGTATTAGTTTCAGCTTAATAGGATAATTAAGAGAAGAATACAATTTTTATTCGGTTCCTGTGTCCTGCAATCAATGCGAACATTTTTTATTTTGCATAAAGACTCGTAGTCTAATCATTAGCAACGGTGTACAATTGTTGGAATATTTCTATTACGTTACAGTCTTTGATATAGTTTCGTTGAGCTTACAAATTGGGTGAGATTTGTTATATTATCCTCGTTTTTATATTAGAAATATTTTTCTTCAATTATTGGACGGGTCAAGAATAGTGCAACAATATTCCTAAAATCTTCTAAAATTCTTCCAAACTTTTGCAAAGTGATGGACCTACTTGCGAAAACAACAATACTGCTATTTCTTTTATCTTTCTATATCTAGTTCTGATTACCCAAGTGTTTCTTCAAAAATACTTTCAAAAATATCACACCATCGACTCGATATGCAAAAGAAATCTCGTTTCCATATCTTCGCCGATCATCATAGATCCCGGGTAATCTTAATTGTCGAACAATGTTCATGTCCAGCTCATTACTTAATTTATCGTTCATACCAATATAGAAGTGCGATTAGTAGAGCAGCGAATTAAGTAGAATTAAGAGCTTGAACTTTATTACACATGATTTGTAACAAGTGATAAGGATTCCCTATTTTGCGCAATGGGAGTCAAACTAATTTTATATACATTGTTCCTCGAAATCGTAGAGCACGATGTTCATGGAAATCGATTCTTTACATTAAGTCAAATTTATTTAGAATCACTCAATTTTCATGTGTACATATCATCGTACATCGAACGATAAATGTTCACAAATGGATTAAAATTGTGAAACCATTAAATCATTTTATAGTTTTGTTGCAATCAATTATTTAAAAAAAAGTTGTTTATTTACTGTTAAAAATTAGACATTTTGTGTGCAACATCCCAATGTAACAAGATCTCTGTCATTTTCATAAGTCAATGCACATCAACCATTTTTAAAGCTGAGTGGACTTGGTTTAGAAATCACCGAAAGAAGAAACAGTTTATTGAACTGCTTTTTCTTTGCCTTAGAAAATGTTGATTTCGCACGAAGCTCCGCGAACTAATTAGCATGGAAAATGGATAAATTCACGAAAGTGAAGCACGTCGTTTCTCCTCGGCCGTAGGTAGACGTGTCCGGCAGTCGCCGATCGGCCATTACAATCAACCAGAGGCGATAGCAGCAAACAAACCGAGCGAGCCGAGAAATAAAAGAACCGAATTCGGCTCCCGTGGGTATGCAAAACGTAACATCACCACGAATTAATGCTGGCATCGTAAACAGCGGTTCGACAACGTTTATCGGCGGATCAGCTTATCTACCGGGTGGAACAGAGATACGCGTCGTCGTCGACGTTTCCTGCTCGGGTGTTTCCCGTTAAGATGATAACCTTAATCGTCGGCCAATGTAAAATTCCGTGCGTTCCTGTTGCGAGCACCAGCCACAGGAATTCCGGGAATTCATTTCGAGAGACGAATTTCTGTTGTGTCGTTCTAACGAGCTTACGTAATCCGACGAGATGGTCACCGGCAGACGATGTTTGACCAATTGAGCGAAGAACTGGGGCCATTTCGGGGCACTTCTTCAGCAACAATTATCCTCCGAATCCGTTTTTACCCCCCCGCATACTGACAGCCCGCGTTCGGCCCCCCAATAAATTATTTTTTGTCCCCTTAACTTTTCAACACTTTGAGCGTCGCTTTTACCAAGCTTGAAAATCAATTTTCAGTGGAATCTGTTCACCCTTAATTCTCCAGGTAATTTTTTACGCTATCGGCAACCTGACCTGTTAATGCAAAGAAAGTTCTTGTTTTTCACTAATGTAAAGTATTCGTGGCACGAAATGCCATCTGAAGAAAAAATATTCGTTTTTCGTTATCTTTGTTTGACTGTGTGGAAAGAGTCCTATTCCTGAAGAGTGTCCAAATGTTGATGGACGTAGTCGCTGTACATTAATTAATAGAATGCGGATTTTATGCATTTATGACAAAAATGGGCACGTACAATTTAAAACAGTGGACATGTTAAAAATATTTAAGGACATCAATGTATTAGCTTCAGCGTAATAGGATAATTAAAAGAAGAATACAATTTTAATTTGGTTCCTGTGTCCTGCAATCAATGTCAACATTTTTTATTTTGCATAAATATCCGTAGTCTAGTAATTAATAAATAGACAGCGGATCTTTAGGAAAAATAAAAATTTTACATCTGAATTCAAACAAACTGAAGCGAGACAGAAATTTATTTTCTTCGTTAATACGTTTGCTAGGTTGAAAATAATGTAACAGTAGTTTTAGATTCTTCCAATGGTTTCACTGTTTTAAATTACACCTTATAATTTTTGTCGTAAATGTATAAAATCCGCTGTCTATTAATAAATGTAGTTAAGCCGGTCATTTTGAATTTCAGCCAACCAGATTGGTATCACTATGCCTCGCCGGTTTGGTATTGGCTATCTGCTTCTGTGCCCTTCCGATGTATCCGAGGCGCGTAAATTGCCGTGTACACCACCCGAACCTCTTTATTATTTCTTCGAAGTTCGCGTTTCATTCCAACCACCTGCACCAGCCAATTTCGATAGGATCCCTTGGTCTTCTTTGCACGAAAACGCCGCGCCAGCCGCCCCCCACCCTTCCGCTACTAGCAATTAGGCGAATATAACATTACTTTAAAACGATTATTAAAATAATAAATTATCTTGTCCCTGAAACGCAATGGCCGAATAAGCCGTTGCTATTTTGGTCCAGAGAGGAAACTGAAAAGATCACGCGTTATTTCGTTTTAGACTTCGGAGACATTTGCAAAAGGAAATAAATGTTGAATAAAAATAAATTATAGCAAAACGCAATCTTCATGAGTATACTCCCGATTTTATGCATTTATTATAAAAATGAGTATGAAAATATTATGAGAACTTAGGAACATTAAAATTAAATGATAAACTTATTAAAATTATTGTTAATTTTATTTTGTTGAGGTAAGCTAAAATTCAAAGTTCGAGGAAAATATAGAAGCGTATTTTTGAAAGAAACCAAAATATTTAGCAAAATGCCTAAAATTTTTAGTTCGAATACGGTCATGTGTTCGTTGTTTAAACTACTTCCCCATGGATGCAACATTAATCGAGCGAATATAAAATCCTGAAATATTTTTAATGATCGTAAAATAAAACGCTGTATTTACCACTGGAAATAAAATATTTTACCACAAGAAATATTCGCACCACTTTGAGTGAAACACACTGTTTATAGCACACGTCGACGGTAATTAGTAATCCACTAGAAATCGTCGACAGTCAACCGGTTTTCAATATTTAACCATTTCTGTCGAATGATCCAGTTTTGCCTGGATCGTGTATCAATTTTCCCTCGGCGACGATCACTGGCGAATAATCGCCCGAATCTTTGGGAAATTTTCGCCACCACGAGGAATCGGTTGTTGAATAATACATGTTTATATATCGGCCAGTGGGATATCTGTCTTTATCGGGCATCGGTAGAGTGGAATTAAATGTCTCTGTGGTTTACGTTAATCGTGCAACATTCTAATCAGGCTTATCGGGATATCAGATGAACGATATCCACACACAATAATTGCCTCTTTTCTAGAGTCAGATAATCCATGGATTGACGCTTCCACGATCACATTACGTAAATCGATCGCTGGTGCGACCAGATATTCGCTGCCTTCCCACTTGTTCTGGAAAAGGAACAGGAAGAACGCGATCCCAATCGGTCGGGGAACAAAACTAATTCTGCTCAGCGATACTATCGAAACCGCCTACCTCGACTACTTGAAAATCGCCGGCACTCGAAACCGAATGGCAATTTCTATTTCCCGCTATGCTTGATTCATCGTTATATTAAATTAACACTAACCGCACCGGATAAAAAATGTGACATTTATATATCGTTTTATAAAAATGACAAGACTGAGTTTATTTAGATTTTTCACAATTTTCATAATAATACGTGCTCGAATAAAGAAATTTATTGAATGATCTGTAATGGAAGCATCTTTATAATCTCTTAACTTTTTAATCAAAAAATAAACAATGTGAAAACGGTCATTTGACCGGTTGTGGTACGGTTAGTGTTAACTAAATATACGGTGAACTAAAGAAATTATTTGAACACTAAATTTCTGATTCTCGTAAAATTATAATAATTTTGTAAAAACAAATAATACAACCATAAGCCTGGACTCATTTCAAACTTTGAAGCCTCTTCAAGCATGTAGCAAACTCAAGAACCATTTTTCCTAAAAATTGTGCAAATTCAAACGTCTCTAAAAGCCTCTAAAAATTTTCTCGCTATCGAAACTGCCCTGGATTTGAAGATTGAAGTCTCTCCATCGCAACGACTCTTTCAAAATTGATCTACCATTTTTGATCACTGTTTTGTGAAACAAGAACGAGGAACAAGTTCAGACTCATGCTGTGAATTATACTACTGTACAGTTGGCGGCGCACGTCTCATTCAAAGCTTGATAAAAACATAAAAACGATCTTACAACAATTTTGAAAGTATCGTTGCAAAGAGGAAGCTCCGATCTTTGAATCTATAGTGCTCTGAAAAAAATTTGTCGAACTTTCCACAGACGTTTGAAGTGTAGCATTTTCAGAAAAAAGTCTTAGAACAAATTGGACGATGGTTTATGAAACGATACCATCCGAAAACAAATTGTAGGAAAATTAACGATGGATTG
This sequence comes from Lasioglossum figueresi, assembly GCA_028455805.1. Lineage (NCBI taxonomy): Eukaryota > Metazoa > Arthropoda > Insecta > Hymenoptera > Halictidae > Lasioglossum > Lasioglossum figueresi. The sequence goes on along the minus strand of CM052192.1, from coordinate 17,370,474 downwards.
CAAAAATAGAGGCTTCAAGCTTTAAAATGAGTCGAGAAATGAATAATTTTTTGAAAATAGGAATGTTTGATTTTATGTACTTTTTGGAGCCACGGTGAATATTAAATGAGTACTTGTCTCGAATGAGTCTCCGCCAATAAACAGGGAAATTTAATCGGAAGAAACAGCTGGAATCTGACAGAGTAATGAGTGAAGAATTAATGAGGAAAGGTGTAGTATACAGGGTGGGCTGTAACATATGGTACCACCGAAGAAGTTGAATAGCTTTTCGAAACGTGCTGTACAATAAATCGCTACATATTACCACGTTTTTATTTTTTGAGAATAATTCATTTCGAAAATTCGATCGGTACGATTGTACAGTATTCTGTTCTGAACAGTATCTGTTGGAATAGCTCTACATTCCTGTACAATTGTGCGACGCAAATCGTTGATCTTTTCCAGTTGTACTAGCACGTACCGTTTGAAAACAAAATTGTTCTCTATTGATCTCTTGTTTATGTTGTCTGTCTTTCAATATAAGATTGTACTATTTAGTCAAGCGTGAATCATCGTAATAAGAGATACTATATCGTAGTACAATTAATTGTATAAAATGGTGTATTCTTTAGAAAAACGAGTAGAAATAATTTTTATTTATGAAGCTGACGAGTGTGCTCGTCGAACTGCTGCTACGTTTAATGAGAGACATCCTGATACATATGTTTCTCATACGTACGTGTTACAATTAGTTGCAAAGTTTAAGGAAACAGGATCGGTGACAAATTTCAAAAGAAACCAGAGAAAATTCATAAAAGAAGCTGATCAAATCGAAATTATAGGACAGCTTACTGTGAATCCTACTAGTTCAATTCGACAAGTTTCAATGGTAACTGGTGTATCGGTGGGACCTGTGCACAAATTACTTAAACATAACAAGTTTCATCCTTATAAAATGCAATTGCATCAAAAGTTATTGGAAGATGACTATGACAGGCGGATTGAGTTTGGTGAGGAATTAACAAATATGATCAACGTCACTCCTAATCTAATTAAAAACATTTGTTTTAGCGACGAATGCACTTTTTTCTTATATGATGCTGTAAATCGTCATAGCTGACGTTATCGGAGTGACGAAAATTCACATCTTATTAGAGAATGTAGTACTCGATGGCCGGAAAAAATAAATGTTTGTGCAGGCATTTTAGGAAATGCTATTATAGGTCCTCTGTTTTTCCAAGAGAATTTCAATGGCAATCTGTATTTAAATTTACTGGACGACATCGTTGATACACTTATAACAGAAAGTCTTGAAAACCAAAGAAATGAAAACGGCAATTTTTTGTTAAATGAAGAACTTGTACTTCCAACACGATGGTGCTCCCCCGCATTACACGTTACCAGTTCGCCAGTGGTTAAACAATCGATTCCCACTAATTGTAAGATGGATCGGTAGAAGAGCTGTTATTGAGTGGTCACCAAGATCACCAAATCTAACTCCAGTCGACTTGTTTTTGTGGGAACACTTAAAGTCTGTTGTTTATAAAACGAACCAGAAAACGTCAACGATTTGCGTCGCAGAATTGTACAGGAATGTAGAGCTATTCCAACAAATACCTTCAAAAATGTTCGTTCAGAATTTGAGAATCGTCTGTATTATTGTTTAGAAAACAACGGAGAACATTTTGAAAATTTGTAATAGTTATAAAGAAATTACAAACTTTCTCGCAGTTCAAGAATGACTCGCTCTACTTCTCTTTAAATATCTCCTAAACTATTGCGCAGATAAAAAAAAAGTATCGTACGAAAATTGCTGGTCTTTTTACGTACAATAAGAACCCATAATAAAAAATGTAGGTTTCTATTTGAAAAAACAAAGTTGACCTTTAAATGATCTTGAAAACGCCACCCAAATAAAAAACTGTTACTGCCACAATCTTTCCCCCTCGAAATCCTTGGACACGTGTTTTACACTTTTTTAATATCTTTCATACTTTTCGAGATATTCGGCTGGAAATTTGTCAAACGAACACCCTGTATATTTGTATATATTTATGTATATATTTATTATATATTACAATCTACATCGTGTAGATTGTTCAACTATTATAGGTGGTATGTATTCTGTTGTATTCTTTCATTATTTAAAATTTAAAACTATAATTGTATAAAATGTTGAAAATTCAGAAGAATACTTAAATATAAGGATGACTAAAATATATGATATAAAGATAATTTTCAACATATTTCGAATTGTATTATTAATATTAGCTAAGTACGTCCACGAGTATCATTTAACCTTAACACAATTTATGCAGTGTGCACGAAAGAAGGCACGTAACATCGAATTTTTTAAATTATTTACATGGGAAAGGAGTATAAGTGCATATTCCCTATACATCTTTAATTCTACATAATTGCATTTCCTGTCAAATACCCAGTCCACTCCCAGTTGGAAACTCCTTGCATGAATAACTTATATTTTAAGTCCTCAAACTTATGTTAAACCAACCCCTCTTGTAGAGGTTATATACTCCTGGGAACGATAAAAGAAGGGTTAAGTCATGTGTTACGAACAATTATTATTATTATACGTGAAGCGACACTTAAAAATGTTCTAAACTATAGATTTAAACTCGTCTAGATTCTACTAAATTGTATGGTATCATGTTAATAGCATGTCTGTTCTGAATTTGAACAAAATTCTTTTTTCAGTTTCCACAATAAAAAAATAATTGGCACCTTTGGTCGCATCGAACTTCATTTAATTCGTACATGAAGCGGTTGAGCAAGGCATCCAAGTTAAAAAAGAATTTTTTTTTAGAACCGAAAGACATTTACATCGGTCTCTATTATTTGTAATATTCCCTTAACCCAATGTTATAGAGGAAAGCAGCGTATAATTTATAGCGTATAATTTAAAGCATTGGACACGTTAAAAATATTTAAGGACATCATTGTATTAGTTTCAGCTTAATAGGATAATTAGAAGAAGAATAAAATATTTATTTGGCTCCTGTGTCCTGAAATCAATGCAAACATTTTTTATTTTACATAAATATCCGCAGTCTATGTGTCACTTTCAGGTACAAAGCTGATGCTTAAGGTTCTGTCTTCAATTTTCATTTAAATGCATAATTTTACTTTTAAATCAATTCTTTTTTATTAACACGATTATCGTGTACTCTTTTTGTACGAGTGAAAAAACATTTGACGATAGCATTATGTGATATTTGGTGAAAAATCGATGACAAATCAACGCACTATTTGTTGATTGTAAAAAAGTACAAAATAGAGATGAATATCTCGTAAACGAAGCACGCGAGTGGCCAAAAAATTCTATTTCTACCGTAAATCAATCAAGAAACGTGTATGTTGATTACTGTGGTACTTACTTCGATCAATGAGTTGAGTTAATCGAAATTTGCGGTTGCTTATCGTTACCGGAGGGTACACTCCCGCTCATAAGTCTCAGGACACCTCTGGTATTTAGTAAAACTCTTATATTTCGTCTAGATTATGAACCTTTAACTCTGTATTAACTACATAATATAAATATAATGATAATGATAATGATAATGATCCAAAACCCTCGTTAAAAATATGTAAAAACTATTTGGATCAACTTCAATGTAATAATTTATAAAAATTATGAAATGGTCACTCCAATCACCAGATTTGAACCCCCTACAAAAATAATGGGATGAACTGGATAGACAGGTACGAAACTTTTGCCCTACTTCAAAAACATATATATCGAATATTTTGGAACGAGAATGGAATAATATAACAACAGAAAGTATGGAAAAATTGATCACGCGGAGGTCAAGAATAGTGGAAACTGTAATAAAGAAAGACGTGGCGGATTCTTCGACGAAAAGGAAATGTAAATATTTTCTTACTTCTTGGTAAGATTTTTGATATATGAATGCAGCGTCCTTTCCTTGACATGTAAACCATTAAATAAGAGAAAATTTGTTCGCATCCTTCAAGGATTATTTCATTTTTACAAAGTTGAATACAAATATGATCACTGTCCTAAGACTTATGAGCGGGGAGTGTATACGGTGCTGTTCACTTGAATAGCCTCGAATACTCAAAATAACAAATGAACGACGTCGAGAAAGAATTCGATTCTCTTTTCGTAAATCATGATAGTAGTAGGAAAATCCGTCTGGTCCATCCAGACTGAATTTTTTCTCATCTGAGAAAACTATGTTGCGCCATTGTTGAGTCCAACTCATATGCGTTCCAGCAAATTGGAGTCGGACTTCGATATGCATTCTCATTAACACAGGTTTTCTTTGCATTTTCTTGGGTTTCATGTATGGAACACTTTGCATGACACGTCTAATAGTTGAAACTGACGCTTTTGTTCCAACTTCCTGTTCGACCTTCTTAAGGAAAACTGCTGCATTCGAAATTTTACGTAAATCGGATCTCCTTTCCATAATAATGTGATAACCTTTTGAGGCTATTCATGTGGAAGCATCTTATTTTTACAAACACAAAGTTTCTTGCAAGTGTACATATCGATGTAACCATGTATCACTTACAAGTTCATATTATAAACAAATTTAACTAATAAGCAAGAATTTTGCTAATCAAGTGAACAGCACTGTATGTATCTAGTAGTGTAGTGAACTTCGTCGCAATCGAACATCCTTAGTCCAGTAATTGGCTTTGTAATTACTGGAAGAGCCGATGTACGGTTTAGCCGAACATCGACATTGTTATAAATATTAACGAGATATTTACGTGGTGTTCGATGCGCCGATAGCACGTCAGAAAGAGTAAAGGGGGCGAGGAACGGCCGGGAAAGAGGAGAAAAGTTGTACGTGCGTTTGATGTATCGGCTTCGGTGGCCGGATAGATGGATTACAATCATTCCGGTAGCTGGGGTGGTCAAATACCGTGACCATGCGTGTCTCAAACCTATCCTTGGACGTACATGTACGCACTTTCGAGTGCACACGTGGCCCCGGTGCGTGCACGTCGCGCGATCCTGCCATCATAGCCCGGACAAGGACGCGTCTTTGACTCTATCCGAATATATTATTAGTAGGCTGCAGATCTTTATGCAAAATGAAAATATTCTGCACCAATTACAAGGTACTGGGACCAAAGAACAATTTAATAAGTCGATGATAATTTCTCGACACCCTCGAATTCCTTAAATCTCTCAACTGTGCAATGTTTCATCTACTCATTTTTGCCACAACTGCATAAAATCTAATCATTTTGGGTATATTATTAGTCTAATTATTAGGTACTTGAATTAGTTTCTGCCGTCATTTTGGTCGGAGAGAAAGAGTATTCGGTTTGAAGGGGCAGGCGATAAGTAGACTGCGGATCTTTATGCATTTATAGCAAAATTGAGAAGATGAAATTCAAAATTGTTGAAAAATTTTAAAAATTGAAGATATCGATATATGATTTCTCCTTCATTAAAATCATTAAAGGAAGAAATAACGTTCAATTTAGTTTCTATTTCTTGCAATCGATGCGGACAAGTTTTATTTTGCATAAAGATCCGCAGTCTAGTGATAAGCAAACAAATTTTTGTAAGATCACATTTAGCTCATAAAAAAACTAATTCAGTAATGCGATACGTTGACCTTCATATTCTGTGAACGAATTACAAGTTTCTTGATTACGATAGAAATTGAATTTCTCGGTCGTTCGTGTTCTTCATTTGCGAGATTGTCGTCGCCATTTCGTAGTCTTCTTTACGTTCACTTGCATTCTAGAATCAGACATTTCATATGCAACAACCTAACACAACAATTTGCTTCCTTTAAAACTGGATTGAATTTGTATTGCGTACATTATAAGCTTTCTTTTACTTAATCATACCGTTCAGCTCGTTAAACAATTATTCCGAGTTTAAATTGAAACAAACTTTTTCGACAACCTAATACATATTATCTGCCAGCAGAAATTTGGAACAGCACAAATGTGTTTCGTTTATCTCGATGTCCACGAGGCTCGTTAGGTAGCCCGTGTCGATTAGAAGAAATACTGGGCCGATATACACACTGTCCTTTAAATGTCCTACTCTGTGCACCGTTCGACGCCGCGAGATTATACGAACCCCCTTAATTAAGGAATACGCAAGCTCTTGAGGTCTTGATAGTATATTTGTGGATATTATTTCTGTATCATTTTTATTACTTTCATTTAAGGCCCCGAGACATCACGTACTTTTTACCTACACTGTCCGCTTTGACTCCTTATAAGTCGAAACGGAATTTCAATTACGATAACCCATACTCCTATTCTTACATCTCATATTTTTATGCTGGATGGATCGTCTAAATACAGTCACGAGCATAACAGATCACGCACACTTTAAATCAGAATAACTTTTTCACGAATGGACAAAACGACTTCAATTTCTCTGTAAGGCTAGAAGAATTAGTTTAGCAAATGACGGCTAAAAAATATGTTGAAAAAATGAATTTGAGCGGAATTGTGAAAAACAATAGTAAAGATTGATTTTTACAACTTTTTTAGCTGGGTCAATAACGAAAATTTAAAAGATGTGTTTGGTCAACTTTCAATGGAATTTTTAGAGCATATATAATTTATACGAGTTGACCAAACGCATCTTTTAAATTTTCGTTATTGGCCCAGCTAACAATATTGTAAAAATCAATTTTTACTATTATTTTCCACAATTCCAACCAAATGCATTCGATCAACATATGTTTTAGACGTAATTTACTAAACTAATTCTTCCAGAGTTACAGAAAAATTGAAGTCGTTTGGTCCATTCATAAAAAAGTTATTCTGATTTAAAGAGTCTGTGATCAGCTATACCCCTAACTGTGTAAACACTTAAACCTAAATTTTTCAAGCTTATATGTCCTTGTTGTTTCTAGTGATGATAGAAAAATGTCTGAGGGGAAAATGTTATAATTAAATGAGAATTTACAAAGGCTATTGCATTATTTCCAACTCAAAACATTTAAAACAAGTAATTTTAAAAAGACAGCTGTATTACCCCAAACTCGTTAAACTTAATAACAAAAGAAAACAATCTCTATATCCAGTTCATGCATCTTCAAATCAATGCAAACAACTTTTATTTCATTTCAACATCTGCTGTTCTACTATTGCCAATATTTTAAGAATACAATGAAATTCTTGTTCTCTCTTTGCTGTTCAAAACGACTAACAAGATAAACAGACTATTTTCTATGAATTTAAAATTATCAAGGACGTATATAGTTTGATTGTTATTCAACGTAATTGTACGTGTGGAGGATATGATACGAGTGGAGTTGTTTTAATAAAAAACGACAGCTTAGTGAAAATTAACTTTAATATTTAGACAGCGGATTTTACGAATTTATGACAAAAATGAGTAGGTGTAATTAAAAACAGTGAAAACATTAGAAGAATTTCAAAATACTGTTATAGTTTTTTTAACAAATTAAACATATTAAGAAAGAAAATAAATGTCTATTTCACTCCAGATTGTTGCAATTCAGTAGAAAATTTTTAATTTGCATAAAGATAATCGGAAAAATTGTCGTACGAAAAATCTAAAAATTTTCGTACGAAACTGTTTTGTCATTACCGAATTTGTTCGTGTTTAATACGCTGCGAAACTGTTTGTTCGAAACATGTTTTCCTCAGATTGTCGGAAACTCTTGAAAATTGTGATAATGGAGTGCTTCCACCGAAAAGCTGGAAAAAATGATTTTTGTATATATATAAATTATGTTGAAATAATGTAATTTATTATTTAAGTACTAAATATGTAGATCACAAAACTTTTTAATAAATAAATATTAATTATCATCAGGAAACACACTGCATCGCGATGGTATACTGCACGTAAAAAAAATGGAATTTCTCAAAAAGTGCAAACAAGATGCAACTTTCTTTTTAGCATTAAACTTAGATAAAATCTCGACAAACTGCAAAAAAATTCTCTGGGACGCTCTGGGAACATATCTGAAACCTTGGGGATGAATACAAATATTATTATTTTTTCAAGGTAACACAATAGTTCAGTGTAACTATAACAATATTTTCTAAATACCACGATATGTAATCCTTCAGTTACAGGTTTTACATTCCAAATTCACACCCTGTTACAAATAAATTTCACCCTGCTGCAAATCAAATTCAATCTTTTGCAAACAAGGTATTTTTAAGTAAGTTTATGTAAAAAAAAATTTTTTTTTATTTTCACGAAGATGTACAATAAATATCTACTTAAAAGTAATTACAAATTCATTAAATTTGTAACGTATGAAAACTGTGTGTAATTTTCTAATTAAACAATTTTAAACGTCAAAGTACATATGTATTTACCGAAGCGTATTGAGTATTGAGTATTATGTTTCCCTCGCAGTAATGACACCGATCACGTGTATCTAAATAAATATATAATTTAATCTAAATAAATAATTATTTTTAAATATTCTGATCAAAAGTTTAAATTTGATTTGCGAAAGGGTTAAATTGATTTGCAGAAGGAAGAAATTTATTTGCAAAAGGGTGAAATTTATTTGCAAAATGATGAATTTTTGCAAAAGGGTGAATTTCGAGTGCAAAACCTGTACCACTAGACGAACAAGCCATATTAATTTGGTTGGTAAATATTGTCGCGTACTTATCAAAATATTAGAACATATATTTTTCACTCCATAACTAGTCTCAATAGCAATGACCAATTTTGAAATACGACACCGAATTTAGCCTTTGAACATCGTTATTTTTTACTGATTCTACAAGAGCATAAACTTAACTATAATTTACCGACGGATAATCATGAATTTTTGAATTTTCATATTTCGAGTGCCTGCCAGGTTTTCGGGGCCGCGATCGCAACTGAACGTTGGTAAAAATTTGTACTTCTTTGATAGTAACGTTGTTTCTTTTTGAATTTTGTATAAATAGCTAATGATACGAATTGTTACTAGAAAATCAGGATTTTGATGGAACGTATATCTGGGTCAAAATGGACCACGTATTCGAGGGTTAATAATGAAAAGTGAACTGTAATGAATAGATTACAATATTTTCTAAATACCACCATATGTAACCCTTCACTTATCACTAATCGCACAAGCCATATTAATTTGGTTGGTAAATATTGTCGCGTACTTATCAAAATATACTTATTAGAACAGCTATTTTTCACTCCATAACTAAACTCAATAGCAATGGCCAATTTTGAACTCATATCACACCGAACTTAACCTATCGTTATTCTCAACTATAATTTACTGACGGATAATCATGAATTCTTGAGTTTTCTACTTCGATTTTCTGCCAGGTTTTCGAAGCTTCGACCTCACTGTGCACCGCGACAAATCTCGGATTTGAGTTTTATTTCGATAACTGTTTCATTTCAACGGTGCAGAACGTTATTTCAATTTGTATTTGTATTCAGTAGACAGCGGGTCTTTATGCATTTACGAAGAAATTGGTTTCGTGAAATATAACACAATAAAAGATTAGAAAAATTTAAGAAAACGTTGTAATGTTGGTTTTGATGTAACAAAGCCATTAAGAGATGAAATAAATTTTTATTTCAATCCTGGTTCCCACAATAAATGCAAAACATTTTCATTTTGCATAAAGATCCGCAGTCTATTAATCACATTGTTCCCTTACCTCTGGTATTTGCGAAATTGTTGCCGAATAAGTAACGAAAATAATCGTAGCCAAGAAAATTCGGACCGTATAAATACAGGCCATAATAGTGCAAGTAACAGTATACCGTTCGCGCACCGGGGTGCGCTGTCAATTATTAGTTTCCACCTTCCTGGTAACGGTTAAGGGAGAAATTGTAATCTATTTACACAGGAAAACTAGATCTACAGTATTATATATTGCCTTCCCTGGATATTCCCCTTCATTTTTAGCAGCGGAAGTCAAGCGACTGTTACACCGTAGCTGAATAGTAGGAGGGAAAGGGCCGAGTCGAACGATCGGCAAACACTGCACAATACCGCTAAATCCGGTCGGTATCCTGTCCTCGTGTTTGTTAAGGAAAAATCGTCGTTATTTGTTCGCAATCTTTGCAAGATCCGGTACGAAGAACCGAATAGCATCAGGGAAAGTTCTCCAAGCACCCGATAGCTAAGATTTTCAAAAAAATATGTCAAATTATACATGCCTTCTAGATTTTTTCTTTTCATTCTATTGGATTAAGCAAATAATCTTCATAATTGCACATGAATCTTCTTCAAAGTCTTCTTCTGCGATTTTAAAGAAACAAATAGTGACATCTGATGTGAGACACTTTCGGGATATGTTAGATTTGTTATAAGTAAACAGCAGATTTTATGTATTTTCGACAAAAATTAATAGATACAACACAAAACAGTGAAAATATGAAAACATCGGAAAGATCTAACAATAAGCATAGCCATTTTATTTGTCACCTATTAGAATTACCGAGTGAAGAAATAAAGCTTTATTTATCTCTTGTTCCTTACAATGGATGCATCCAATTTTTGTATTGTACAAATAAGTATTTTTTATTATTCAAATATTTAAAAATATGTACCATTCTTGGAAAATTCATTCCATTTTCCCAAAGCTATAGAATATGGAGAAAGATTTAATATATGGAGAATGGTTTCGTTACGAATCATTTGTAAAGCCTGAGCTCGTTTTATTGTTTTTCTAATTTTTCATTGGACTCGTCAGCTTGCACCTCACCTTTGCAATCATTTAATAAAATGCCAGTGACTTGCATTAAGTGCTGTCCGGTGTCAGGTGTCTTTCCCCTACAGAATAGACTTTAATTCGTGCGATTCGTACGAATCGCACGAGTTTTTTCAAATGCCAACGTATGCGAAATATAGATAGACATCTAAAAAGGTATACCTCCAGGTGGTTTCATTTCCTATTTTAATTAATGCAATCTTACAAATTGAGGTAGTCGTATACGCGATATAGTCATGCAAAGAAACTCATAACACATGTTAATTACCCTGTACTTAAATTCCAGAATTTATGAAAAAATTATAAATTTATGACAAAAATGAACAAATGCAATTCAAAGCAATGGACAAATTAAAAAGATTTAGGTACGACAATGTATAAGATTCAGCTAATTCAAATTATAAAAGGAAAAACGTAGCTCCTATTTGACTTCTGCTACTTGCGATTCATGGAAATGATTTTTATTTTGCATAAAGATCCGGAGAGAGTGTGATTATTTAAGAAGAACCTCTTTTAATACTAATGAAGAAAATCAGTGTTTCTGATGCGCAAAAATGTAAATTTTGATATTTGACAGGTCCTGTTTAATCTAAAACCGTTACTCTAAAGTAACTATCTCTATATATTCTCATCGACAATAATTACAACATTAAAACACTTTCTTTTAAATTCCACGGTTCATGTTTCATCTTCGTGAAAATATTTGTATAAATAGCGAGAATATAAATAGCGCAAATAAGTGTAAGATATTAATTGAACTGTAACAATTATTTCAGAAGAAATACAACACTTTTAGTATTAACGAAGAAAATCAGTGTTCCTGTAAACACGTAAAAACCTTTGTACTCGTGAGTCCTATTTAAACTTAAAGTTCTAAATATTTTCAACAATATTGTTACTTAGGTTTAACCGAACTAAATATTTTTAACTAAACCAGACTAAATATTTTTCTAAATATTTTTAGTAAAACCTAAATAAAAATATTGTTAAAAATATTTAGAAGGGGGTTCTTAGGTTCCCGATTCTCATACTTTTCGGTAGGAAAATGGTGGCAACGTCTGTAGGCCCGAGATTATAGTGGATCGTGATAGTGGATTATTCGAGGAGGCGCAGAACCGTATACAGGTCATAAATGAAAATCAGAAATTTCCGACGATCAAAAGATCGACTGGTCAATGGAGATGCGGTCTTATTGCATTGAATGCCAGAACGTGAACGTGGTCGCAGGCACAGGAAGAAGGCAGGGGCACATCCGTATCGTGGTCAGAACCCGTGACCCCCCCGTACGTACACGTGTAAAGGTACGTATGCCCGTCCACGCAACACGTACGATCCGCGATTTTACCAAGGATTATCTCTCCCAACCCTCTCTTTGCCAACGCTCCGGTTACCTCTCGGAAATTTTCGAACCTCCCGTGTGTGTGTACCTGTGTGTACCTGTGTGTACCTGTGTGTACCTGTGTGTATGCACATATGCTCCCAACTTTTTACGTCGTTGCACTTTCCCTTAAACCCCTGCGTTCTCGATTATATCATTCCTTTTTCGCTGGCATGCTCCCTGCAGGTTGTTCGCTTTGTTTAACACTCTCGCCGACACTATTTGTTTCGCTAATGCATTCGGTTGTTGCACGTGAAATATCACATTTTTATATTACTTTGTTTTTTAAACCAATCCACCAACGTGGACAATACATTCAACGCATTCTGTCAACGAATTACTTGGTTCTATCACCGACGGTGGAAATAACATTTTTTTTTCTTATAAGACTATCATCTCCATTTTCGGGTTTGCGTGACAAAACTGTTTTCCAGGAAAAACAAGGTTCCTTGCGTGATCGATATAGACAGCGGATCTTTATGCAAAATAAAAATTTTCTATCTGACTTACAGCAAACTGGGGTGAAATAGAAATTTATTTTCATACAACGGTATTTTTAAATTCTTCTAATATTTGTGCTGTTTTAAATTAAACTTATTCATTTTTGTCATAGATGCGTAAAATCCGCTGTTTGGATGTAAACATTTTTCAATAATTATCGTATCTTCTATGCCGTCTTTTTTGCATCCCGACTGTCTATTAAAACAATAAATGGAATTGATTTCATTGGTAAATATTCTAGAATTTAGAGCCAGCGTGGTCACAGAGCCAAATACGAAATAATAAAGCTTCTTGTTGATAAATAAATTGCTGACGATATAAAGATCCTTTTCTATTATAATTGTATATAGTTCGTCGTATAAAAATACAAAACATGTTAACTTCCTCTACTTACACATATATACGCAATAAAAATGTATCGCTATCTCCACAACTCAAAATCATAATATAATTATAATACTAAAAGGGATAGCTGCTATACGTAGTTTATAGTTCCTCAAGTTTTGTTTATCCCAATAACTGAATTGTACCAACATTAAAGAATAATCAGAACCAATTGAAAACGATGCAGATGTGGTCCTCAGACCCACGAAAAACAAACGAAAATTGATTAACTCATAATTCATCGTACGACGTTCACTTTTTCCTCGAACCACCGATTGTTTAACTCTTTGAGCATTCCACGACGCGGCAGAAAGTGGCAAATTGATATAGAGGAATTAGCTCGGCGATGAGCTGAAAGTGCTCGAGAGGGGTGAAATTGGAAGGGTAGCAAATTGGCTGTGTAATGTTGAGGGTTGTTCTTCGACGACACTATTCACGGTTATGAACGTTTGTAGCATTGCAATCATTCACCCAATTCCCACGACATGAAAAAACGAAAGAAACGAAATAAAAATCTCTCTCTCCCTCACACACACACACACGCACACACGCACACACACACACACACACACACACACACACACACACACACACACAGAGTCATTAAAAAAACACCAATTTAAAAAAAAAACAGTAAAGTCATTTACCTGTACTTGATCTGTTTTCGTGTTAGCAGCCATCCATGCCTCTACAAACGTGTCCATAGCGCTCTGAAAATCCATTCCACCGTGGAGCGTTTCTTAATAATTGTCCCGGGACTCGTAAGTCGCCGCCATTTTCAGCATCACACTATAATCACCGATATTGCTCGAACCGATTCTCACCGATATTGCGATTTATCTGTTCCTACGTGTCATGGATCGGCCGTGCAACGTTCCTTCGACTACACTCCGTTCAAAATACGCGGGTGGTCACAGCCATACGTGTCGCCAACATGATCCCCCAACCCTTAATCCCGATACGGATCGACTTGCTAAAAAAATCATGCAGAACATGCACTTCCGATAATTCTCATAGTCCCATGAAAATCTCGACGTTACCGTTCCGGGTCATTCGAACGCGAGTAATCGGGAGAGCGTATCATTGATTGTTAAAATCGATTAGATCACCGGGATCAATAAGTCGACAGCGCACACTTACTAGAAAGAACGGCTTTGCACGCACGTGTCTCGGGAGTGATGGTGATCTCGGAGATTCCTCTCCAACGCAGCTCGAATTCCCACTGAACATACGACCGATTATACCAACGAAATGCCCAATCGACTGTTTGACGTGGGAATAATGTTAACGATCGTGAAGCACACTGTCAACTGTTAGAAAATCGCTAGAGCCACCGGTAGCACGCGGCCGGCTAACAAGTGGTTGCAATTTTTCTACATGATCCTCGCACGTCCGCAGGCGTGGTCCACAAACTGTCAATCTCTCAGCATCGATCGAGGAGCACTGTCCAACGTTCGGCATCAACGTTCGGTCTCATGTCAGTCTCTCAGTGTAATCCACGGGGGAACAGATGATCGGGTGGGGCCCCGGGCAGGGTAGTCTCGGGTCGAGGTGGCTCTCGATGCTGATAGATCAGACCGGAGACATGGTACACGTTGCCTGGTGTGTGGAGCACGGGTCGCGAGGACGACACGTTCGCATGGGACGGCGTTCGAGCCGCGACTGTGCACGCCGAGACGTCGCGGCGCTGGTTCTGCCCCTGCGACGCCCTACCCGCCGACCTACCCGCGTCACCCACCGTCCTACCCGCCACGTCGGTGTCACCCCACCACCGCGCCGGCCTCCATCGCCCACAGGAAGACTATCCTGGTCCTCACTCGGATGGTTCACCCTCAAACCCTTCAGAACTGCCTCCGTCATCCGTGCAGCTTCCCTTTCCCTCGTTCCTCCTCCTCCTCCTCCTCCTCTTCCTCCTCTTTCTCCTCCGAACAGAGATGCAGAAGTCCCCTCTTCTCATCTCTATCTCCCCCGCCCTCTTTGATCGTCTCCACCTCCCCGACACACGGCTCTCTTTCTTACTCATCCACCTGGTCCTGTGTCGGTACACCCAATCCGCCGGTGCTTCGACTATTTTCTCTCCCGTGTTTTCCATCGAATTTCCCTCTGTTCCTCCCTCTTTATTTCGCCAACGGGATTCGTCCTCTTCCCTCTTCCAACATCTCCTCTTCATCCTCGACCCCTCTTTCTCTCGCTTTCCGGGTTACCCCTGTATTGCTTTCTCTCTTGCTCTGTCTTTGTTTCTATTCGCGTCTTAGCTGATCTCTCTCTCTCTCTCTCTCTCTCTCTCTCTCTCTCTCTCTCTCTCTATCCCGCTCTCTTTCTCTCTCTCTAGCTAGAGGTCTATACGCGATTCGACTCCCACTTCTGTTCGCCGAGCTAGTTTTCCGGTACCCCGCCGCATAGCTTCCGCGCCAGGGGTGTGTCTAACGATAAGATGCACTCATACCGTTGCACCTGTGCACCTGCAACACACCGCACGCTGCTGGGAGACGTGGACACTAGGGCCGGGGGGCTGCCGGGCAGATATCAAGCGAAGATTTCGATCGAGGCTGCGGGTTCGCTTCTTCGTGGGGATTTTGGTTTTCTTGACGGGAACGTAAGAGGTCGTCGTACATCCAGCAGTAATATTTTTATAATTCTTCTATAGTTGTTGGTAGACTGCCGATCTTTATGTAACAGAAAAATTGTTTGCATCAATTGCAAGAATTCAGAAGCCTAAGTTTTCTTCTTCCTCTTGTAATTTGAATAAGTCGAACCTGGTTCATCGGCGTTTTCAAATTCTTTTAATTCGTTTTCTGGTTTAAATTGCACCCACCCATTTTTTAGATAAATCCATAAAATCCGTTGCAATTAGTGCATCTGTTATTATAAATAATTCGCCTACCATTGTACCACTTTTAGTCATATTTTGAGTTTGCTAAACAATTAAGAGCATGCTCGGTTCGGCAGAAGAGAAGTGTAGTTATTAATAGACTGCGGTTCTTTATGCATTTACGGCTTATAGAAATTTTCAAAAAATGCTGGAGCATTAAATACAATGCAACAGAATAAAGTACGATTTTCATTTATTTTGGATCTACAAATGCTATTACCGATGAAAATAAAATTTTATTTGGTACCAGTTTCTTAAAATTTGCCTACAAAAATTGAAAATTCCACAAACATCTGCAGTCTAGTTAATAAAATTTAAATGATTTTCAATTATTCGAATTTTCTTAATTATAAATGAAATTCAATCGAGAAAATTACCAGACATATGTATTAGCCATTAATGACTCAAATTATATAACAATTTACAATTTTCTTAATAATTTTAATTTTCTCCGAGATTTCGTGTTTATCGACTACTGTGTGACGGCATGGTACTGTACGAAGCGAGTTCGTTTAGATTATTAGCTATTTACATTCAATTTGAAATGTAGATTAACCTTGATTTCGATGAAACAGATTGAAAAATTGTGTATCCACCATAAATTTGTATTAAACATAATATTTTGCAGTGATAATGTTTTGAAGTAATATAAAAGTATGAATACGTAATATCTTAAATATATGGGGAAACAATGTACATTCAAGGTATACAACCATAAAAATGCAGAATCGAAAAATTGTTTAATAAAGAATTTTATGTCCATTCTGTTCCTCTAGCCTGTGGTCTCATTCGTATACACGATAAATGTTCATACAATAATTCTTTTATGCATTTATAAAAACCTTGAAATAATTCAAAATATTGTTATATTATTTTCGTTCAAAGAATTCATACTTTGCATAAAAATTGACAGTCTAATAATAGACATTTTATCCAACCCACACACACACATTAAAGCTTTCATTTAATCCCATCTCGCAGGATCGCGTGCAAGATAGTTTAATAACTTTGACCCATAATTAGACCTTTAAAATGTACTTTGAAAATGCAACGATTCTACTAAACTATATCCAACATTATACATATTTATATTTAAGATACATCTTTACGAACATGGTAAATGGAAACGTAGCGAGATAGAAAATTCAGATAATAATTATTAGTATATAAATTTGAGTGGATCGGTAACAGCTTCAACAGTTCACTTAAAGGTGAAAAGAATTAAAAGAATAATTTATCAAACGATTCCACCGACTTGAATAGCCGCGCAACATTTATAACGGATCGCGTGCAATAACAGGTTGATTATATCTGTGGTGACGTCCCGTATCAGTTCCGGTTTCCGGTGCATAGATTGTAATAACGATCATCGTTTTCGCCTATGATACTTTAAACGCACGGGTCTTCTCTGTCGTCGTTCTGTGTTTCCAATACGTGAGTGTCGGTTCTCCTTTCGCTTCGCGAAGACGCTCCATTTGTCAAACGACGCGTTGAACACACGCACCGCGAGTCGCATACTTTGCATTCGATTAAATCAAACAGCAAAAGTCGTTTAACCCAGATCGGCCGGCGACGTTATTGATATCGATTTATGCGAACGGAAAAAAAAGCTGATCAGCGAGAGATCGGTCAGCTTAATCTCGACCGAGCTCCGATAGCGCTGGAGTATTAAACTAGATAATCCTAGGATTAGGCAAAGTGTGCTTGTCAGTTAATCCGTTAATCACGTGACGTATGCCATTCACGGTTCTATTCCGTGATACGACGCTATGATTTCGAATTTTTAACCCTTCTCCGCTCCCCCATCATTTCTGCTGTTCCAATTGATTATTATCAGCTGTAAAAATACTTCGTTCCAATCGTTTACGAAAGTCAAAATTAAATAGTTTCGTGTATTTAATCTGAACACATTACCTGCGATTATTTCATCATTTTTAAATGTCTATGAGCCATTGCTGAAGACTTTTTAACCCTTGGCACTCGAATGGTGACTCCGAGAGGCACCACTAAAAATTGCTGTACCATTGTTGAAAATATTGTTTACATTATTAAACGTATCGGTATCTAATCAATTACTAAACAGTTAGGTATTGTGTGAGGTATTATACCAATTTTATATTCGTACAAAGAAAAAAAGTAATATAGAAGCGAATTATTCTAGGTCGTGGAAGAAATGTTTAATCCTCGAATTGAAATAGCGTCGAGTGCAAAGGGCTAATGAATGCTTCAACCGCAATTTCAATTGTAAACCAACAATTCTCCCCCGGTAACTAATAATTTTGGTTATTACGATTATTACGATTTCTAATTTTTGAAAATCCTATTAACCCCTTGATTTGGAACGACGTCACACAGACCTTGTGACAAAATTGGATTATTTTCAATTTTCTATCATTAACAATGTATGTATGTATGTATTAGCAAACTAACCAATTTTCATTGATCTTGAAGCAATACAAATTATTTTATTCTCCATCGACGCGTATTTAGAGATTTATTTTAATTTGAAACATTCGAATGAAATTGTAAGACAAAAGGGTTAATAGACTCCCGGTAGGTAAAGTATTAACTGTTATTGTTCTACTGAGAGTTGTTTTTCAGCTGAGCACAGGTTGTTTCTTTCGTTTCAAACAAGATCTCGCGATTTTTATCCCGGGACGCGGGCACATCGGCACGGAGCCAGCCGAAAATCTTCTGTCGGACAAATTTCTGGTGACAGATTGGGAAAAACCGGAGATTTCGTTCGCGGATACATCATTCCACACTTTTCAAATCCGATTGGGGACACCGCTTTCGTAAAACGAAACAAACGTGTGGTATTCGCGACATGGAAACTCCTAATCTCTTCTAGGTTGATACGCATTCCCTGATATATGCGAACGCCTCGATATGGTAGTCGCAAAGTATCGACAACCAACTGCTTTTCGTTTTATTTAAGACTTGTTTTTTTTTCAAGTGAAGATCTTAAAAAAAGTTGAAGAAAATATAACAATATCCTTGAATTCATCTAAAATCTTTCCAGTTTTCGACCCATTCAGTTTTGTCGTAAATGCATAAAATCTACAGTCCGATTATATTTAACAATCTTAAAGTAAATTATTTCCACTCTTACCTGCTTACCGAAGTGCTACATATTTTTATACATGGCTGATTGTTCGAAGTAAGGATAAACAATCTTGAAAAACGTGGGCTTACTTCGTTCTTGCACCGAGTCAGCATTATTACATGAAATGAATTAAACGTGACAAATTTATTTGAAAATGATATAGAAAATTAACACGTGGCCGTACAATGTCAAAGAACGACCCAAATGAATGCAACCAATGTAACGTGGATATCACACACATTCACATTCTTCGGTACTGTCCAGCATTCAACAACGGAAGCAGCAAATACAAATACTAACCAAGTAGTCTCTAATAACCTGAGACGTTGAGAAACATCCCTCAAAATTTCACCAGCCATTGCTTCTCCCAACGACAACCAACGTTATCGGTAGACCGCGGATCTATACGCATTTATAGCAAAATTGAGTAGAGAAAATTAAAAATTGTTGAAAAATTTTTCAAATTGAAGACGTCAATATATGAAAATCATTAAGGGAAGAAATAACATTCAATGTAGTTTCTATTTCTTGCAATCGATGCAGACAATATTTATTTTGCATAAAGATCCGCAGTCTAATTATCGGTCTCTTCGTCGTCGGACACTTCGCATTAAAATTAGAAATTAGAGAAGAAGCATCCCTCAAGATTCTACATGTTCGCTGTGAACGCTGTCGACCTAGACCAACACAAGAAAGTGTCTACAGCGACAGGAGCCGTCCACAGAGAATCAGCATTTTCAGAATGAAACGAATTGCATCAGCGTAGACGGAGGGAGGAAGCACTCGCAAAAATTCTGCACATTTACCGCGAACGATCTCAACGTGAAACAGGAGAACGACGATCCACGTGTCCCCGGCGCTAGGAAAAAAAAACCTGTCAATTTCGCGTCCAGTATCTCGCAGCGGGCTGAATACCAGCTTGTTACATTTCCTATGGCTACCGAGGCTGGCAGCCCTTATCGCGAGCGCTGAAGCCAATAAAGCATCTACCAGGCTTTATCTCAAACTTTCCCAACCCCCGTCTGAACGGTGCACTCTTCTAGCCGGCCATCCGCATGCAAACGACACGTGCACAGACGACAGTCGTGCACAGACGACGGTCGTGCACACTAACGCTTCACCCAGGCAGCTGTCGAAGTACCCACACAGACACATATACCTCTACAAACATCGGTAGGGGTGGGGGGAATTTTCCTTGTAAAAGGAGCAGGGACCGGTAGCGGGGTAATGATTGCATCCGCGGATGCCACAGATGCAATCTGTGTGCAAAGCGGACCGAAGTTGAGTCTTGAAGGTTTTGTGGGAGGGGACGGTGCTGTAGGAGAAGCTGGAGGGGTTGAGACGGGGTGGGCAACAGAGGATGGATCACGGATGGAAGGACTACGGCTCCCGTTGAACCCGTTGGAGGGGTTACCGGTCGAAGTCTCGCCGGTGACACGGCTGGTCCGACTATTTTCCAGGATCGCCAGAACCTCGTAGTGGGGGTGGTAAAGCTGCGTCGGAGAGGCGTGCACCAGGGAGCTTGCGGGCGGAGCTTTTGCGACTCACGCCTTCCAGTGGCGAGCAGCTTTCGCGTCGCGACCAGAAAGGCGTCTCTCGGAGGGTAGCTCCTACTGGAAGCTACCCGTGTTACGCCTCTCTCTTTCCTCTCGAAGCTTCTCCAAACCGTCTCATCCCTCTCTCTACCTCTCTCCCTCCCCCACAGTCCTCCCGCAAGACCCCCCTGCCCCTTTACCGTGTCTGATTCGTACGCCCGACAGACTGCAACCGTATACGAGAGGATGTACACGCTTGCACCCCGTCTTTGGACGCTATCATTGGAAAAAGTGGAAGGCACGGGCTTGCTATCAGGAAATCTGGGTTTCCGCGACAAGGTGGGGTGAATGGCGGGGGAAGGCGAGATGGACGAGTCTAAGGCAAGGGTAACGTATGCCCCGAGCTAATTTGCCGAAGCTTACCCGGGAAATTACGAGCATCCTGCGCGATGCATCCGAATATCCTTAGAGCGGCGCTCCCGCAGTCCTTTTCTCGATTCGTGGTCACCCCCTTCGTCCCTAACCGTTTTTCATCCCTTAATGATTCCACGAGTTTTCGTTTATTACGACCGATGCAGGCTGGTTAGAATGTTGTCGGATATCGATTTTTATGGCCGCCGATGCGGCTGCGAGTTTAAGCCTTGAACGGGGTTTGGAGTGATGGAGTCGGACGCGGGGTGGGATTTCTTGTTGGTAGGTGAGCTGGAAAGATTTGATGCGATGTATACCTAACCGCCTTATTATATCGTTTCGATACAACACGGTGCAAAAATTGTGAAATCACTCCTGCGACGCTATATGATTATCGCATGGTTTTCATCGAGCACCACTTAGAAATATTAACGACCATTGTATAGCATATAATTATAAACAGTTTCGCTCAACACGAACTAGCCGTGATGGATGGTTGAATTTTGCCCATACATTAGGGTAGTCATGAATACCGTAGGCGATCGGTGCGGATTTTTATGCGAAATCAAAAATTATTTGTGTCAATTTCAAGGGACGGCACCCATACAGTGTAACATAATTTTGTAAATTTTTAGTTACGGTATCATTTGTTTTAAATTTTTTTAGCGTGGCTATTAAAAATATGAGGACGTCGTCGTGGAAAATCGTTAAATAAAAAAATGAAGTGAATTTCAATTTTAGTGGAATTAATTTTTACGACATACACATAGTGAAAATCATCCAGAGAAGAGTTAAATGAGATTCAGCTTTTCTTGATCTTTCATTAAATAGCATTATAGATAAGAATATATAATAAAAATAATGTATTGAAAATGTTGAAAGCTGATAAAATTGTAAGGAGTGTTTCTATCAGAAATTATAGAATAAGAGGTTATCTACAGGTTCTATTCATTCACAGAAGTTCAGTATATCTCCACCACGAACTGTGCCATTGTATCGCTGAGGAATAGCTCCTGAATGTATACAACCATACTCGCATCGCTGCAGAGCTCTATCTGTTCTCCAATCTACAGGCGTGGCTAAAATTAAAACAACGTGCTGAACCGTTCTTGTGTGTGGCTATTTATTTATTTTACGCTCGCTTGATAAACGACGTGTAGTTTAGCTGTGCTTTTGCAATTATTTTAAACAAATGCAATGTTTTCATATCCGACGTGTCGTTTAGCTGGGTTATTACAATTGTTTTAAACGAACTCAATGTTTTCGTAGCAAGGGTCTCTTTAATAATATGAAAAAAAAATAGTAAGTAGAGATATAATTTTTTCAGATAATTTAAATCACCGATGTCTTTGTTTATAAATTTCTTTCTGTTTCTTGACATTTATTCTTTATATCATGAACGTTTAGGATATGCTACCTGTCCTGCAAACAGATTTGCAAGTCTACCCGGTCGCTTTCGTGCGCGCCGAAATGCGCGCCGTCGTTCCCAGAGCTGATGGATCGGCTGCGCGCCCGAATGCGCGCCGAAATGCACGCCGAAATGCGCGCGACGACGTTCGTGGCACCGTTCGGCGCGCCGAAATGCGCGCCGTTCGGCGCAATGTTCGTCGAAATGTCATAACATCTCCAAAAATTGAAGTCATTTAATCTCGAAACTGATGTCTTTAATGCTTCGTACAGACCTGAACATTTCGCTTTGAAACTTTAATTCACTCAATAAATTTCCAATATTTTCTGTATTTCGCAAGAAATTATAGAAATAGCACAAATCCGTTCCGTTCGCCGTTGGCCGAGGCGCGCAAAAATGCGCTGTTCAGGTCTGGACGAGGCATAGAACTCAATACTCAATACGCTTCGGTAAATACTATAATAATATTGAAATTGTTTAATCAGAAAATTACACACAGTTTCAATACATTACAAATTTAATGAATTGGTAGTTACTTTTAAGTAGGTATTTAATGTACATCTTTGCGAAAAATAAAATTTGGAGATTCTTAACAATTCATTTGCATTTGATTAATTTTTTTTACAAAAACTTAAAAATACTTTATTTGCAAAAGGTTGAATTTGATTTGCAAAAGGGTAAAATTGAAAGAGTGTGAGTTTGGAATGAAAAACTTGTAAGTGAAGGATTACATATCGTGGTATATAAAAAATATTGTAATATTTAGTTACACTGAATTTTCTTGCTACCTTGAAAAAATAATAAAATTTGCATACATTCCTAAGGTTTTAGTTATGTTACCAGAGCGTCCTAAATAATTTTTTTGCAAAATGTCGAGATTTTATATAACTTTAATGCTAAAACAGACAAAAGTTAGAACTTGTTTGCACTTTTTGAGAAATTCCATTTTTTTTACGTGCTGTATACCATCGCGATGCAGTGTGATTCCTGATGAAAATTAATATTTATATTAACATTTACTTACTAAAAAGTTTCGTGATCTACATATTTAGTATTGAAATAATAAATTGCATTATTTCAACATAATTTACACGCAATATAGTGAACAGTATTTAAACATCTGCAAGCTTCTATATATAAAATTTCGATAAAAAAAAATTTTTTCTACGAAAAATAAGGATCATTTTGATCTTTTAAATGTTAAAATGCATTTTCGTTTTCATAATATTATAGCTGATGTTAAGACGAATTCAACAACCTATGTATTTATAACCTTGAGCTCAGAAACAACGCTGAAATAGTTTTTTTCCTACTCTTTGGGTCAGACGGCCCCACTGTGCAACGTATGAAACGCGAACAAATTCGGTAACGAAAAATAGTTTCGTACGAAAAGTTTTAGTACACATATTCAGCATTCAGAAGGGGTTAATACTCGGCTATTGTTATCGGGAATTTTACAAGGACCAGCATAGAGACGTACGCGAGCACGAGAGCTGTGTTTGTATCCGAAAGCGAAGGACAGAGACTGGGAGCGCTGGGTGATCTACCTTCCCCCCACATTCAATTACCAGAACTGGCAATAAAATCGAAGCGGGTGTCGAATTTAAATTTTGCAAGGCGACGTTCGCGGCGCGGCTCCGATAAAGAAGAACTGCCCCGGTATAAAGCTCGAAATAAGAAATGAAATACACTCGTTCCCGGAGTACATACGCGATACGCCGCGAAATCTGTCGAGCATGTGGTCTGGAAGCGTTAATGTACAAATTGAAAACCATTTAGCAAATCTCCCCCATCGTTCGAAGTGTTAATAAATTCAGGTTTACGAGGGTCGGAGGGGTTGCGTTATGGATCTACAAGCGTCGGTGCGTTAACTTACACATAAAAGCGGAGGCTGCGTCTCTCCGCCCGGCCCCGTGGAAAAAGGATCTTCCTTGCGGGAAAAGCGGAAGCCCGTGGGAGCCCGCGGAGAATGTTCGGTGTCATCGGGACGGATCTTTTTGTCGCTCGATTGAGCATCACCGTCTTTTCATACGTGACTGTGCCGCCGCGCCGTGCAACCGTAAAGGGTGCAGCTCCCTCGACCGACACTAATTTATTTCGCTCTGTTATTAGTCAAGCCCGAATGTTTATGTAAATTAGAGCTACAACTTTTACCCGGGTATATGAGATACCCGGGTACCCGAGTACCCATGAGATACCCGGGTAGCGCAAAAATACCCGGGTATCTCATGAGACAGCCGTGTCCCCGGATACCCGAGCATCTCATGAGGTCTCACAACTAGTTAGCAGAGTTATTATTTCTTGAGCCTCCGCTGTATATGGTTTACTCGATTATTAACACTAGATTTCCTAAGGAAGTCATTTTGACTGCTTTTCAATTTCAATTAGAAAAACAATTATGTATATAATGACACAGCTTCTTAGAATTTTGTGACTTTTTGTACAACATATAAATGCGTTTATTAATCATTGTAGTTGCCTCCCCCTCCTTCATTTCCGGTATATATATATATATATATATATATATATATGTGTTATACCTGTATTGCCCAAAAGCAGTCATTTTGACTACTTGGGAAATTTTAAATAATCAAATGAATTTTATTGTTGAATCGAGTAAATTTCTTATGTGGCCAGTTCGGCTCTGGATTGGAATAACAGTTTATATATTTTTTGATTACCGTCACATAATAACATACAAGTTCATGATAAATTGTCGATTTGAGCATATACTTGATAAGTTGCAGTTTTTCGATAACTAAAGTAGTACTTGTTATTCGAATCTTTATGCCAAGCCTGCCCACGCGCCTCGTTCCCCTTGAACGCGCTATGTATGACTGTAAATAGTATAAAAAATATTAAAAATTAATTTTAAACAAATTTCTTTACACATTAGTTATTCTTTCGCAATGCAGTCATTTTGACTGCTTTGGAGCAATATAAGTATATACTAAGTTTCAGTCTTTCTAGTGTTAAGTTAGTTCATATTTGCGTATAAAATAATAAATATTACATAAATAATTTCGGTTCTGTCATTCTCTCTCTCTCTCTCTCTCTCTCTCTCTCTCTCTCTCTTTGTATTCTGTATTGTGTTCGGCCTTATATATTTATTATTCAAGTAGTTATTTATTATTATTTATAATTTAAATAATATTCAAATAAATAAATCTTTATAATAAAAATTTGCTTCTATATTCATCATTTGAATTATTATTTCAATAATAATTTATTGTCAAAATAATTGTTTAAATAAATAAATTTGTATAATGTAAAAGAACCTGAGAACGTTGATATATTAATTTAAATTTATTGAAATCGTTCAAGAAAATAAGTAATCGTAATATGTCGTCTGCTTCTTGCAATTGATGTAAACGATTATTTTGCATAAAGATCCGCAGTCTGTTCATAAGATACCCGGGTACACGGGAAATTTTTGTTTAACCAGGTATCTCACGAGTAACCCGGGTATCCGGGTATTTCATAAGTAACAGCTCTAATGTAAATATGTATTCATTGGGTCCAACGAAAAATCCACTCTGGAATTATAGAAATAAGACGGACTGAAAAGTATAAGTTAAGACGGACTAAAAAGTATAAAATAATTTTTCCTAGCCCCATACAGATTCCTAACCCCATAGAGATAGCCCGGAAAATTTGTGATTGTGAATTTTTAATAGCTAAAGAAATACTTGTAAGATGTAAAACGAAAAACGTGGAGCGCATGCAATAGATAACACTGTCCAACAAATTTCAACTTTTTTTGGTTATTTCGATTCCCACTATGCGATTCTTATAGTTTTTCGCGCTGATTCCGAATCTGACCTTAATTTTTCTCCTATACGTAGAGTTTTTGAGAAAAATGATTTTAAAAAAGACATTATTGTGATGTTATATCAAATAAATTGAAAAATATCCTCAAAAATGGGTGCAAAAATGGTGTCTCTCCGTCTTTAATAGTTGTTTAAACATATTTAAACAATCATAATGTATTAACATTGGCTGTCGCTGTATTCGGGAAAGTCTACAGAATCTTCTGCTGTAAAAAACAATTCAATGTCTTTTATAATAACATCACAATAATTGTTCAAAGTTGAAAAATGTGTCTTTTTTTTAACTCAATTTTCTCAAAAACTCTACGTCTAGGAGAAAAATTAAGGTCAGATTCGGAATCAGCGCGAAAAACACTATAAGAATCACATAGTGGGCATCGAAATAATTTTTGGCTGTTGGACAGTGTAATTAATTGATGCATGGATAGTTCACCTAAGTCAATAACAATTTTATTGCTTTGCAAACGATATGAACTGTTGTGTGAGTTTTCTCAACGGCAGCTACAAGTATTTTCATAGCTATCAAAAATTCGCAATCACAAATTTTCAGGACTATCTGAAAATGGGGTTAGAAAAATTATTTTATACTTTTTAGTCCGTCTTAAAAACGTGGTATATTAAAAAAATTTTTTATTTGCATATCGAAAACAAACGCGAGCGGTTGCGAGAACGAACAGCGGGCGTTGAGATCGTTTACCTCGACGTACTAAAATTCAAACGAACTAAATAGATCTCGAACGTTCGATCGAGGAACGGATAAAATATTGCATTGTCATCCAGTTCTGGGCTATGTTTAAAGTTTCAATTCTCAAGCTCGTCGGGAAGTTAGTTTAAAATCAATGGAAAAATTTGTACCGAACGGACAAACAGACAGACAAGAAAGCGAGTTAATAAAAACGTGGTAAAATTGATTTCTTTTTATTGCATTAGTTTGTCGCATACGAAATGTCTCGGATTGGATACTGCTAATTTACTTGAAAAGCTTTTTGTTTTCAGTTATTTTTTGGTGCGAGACTTTTAACAATGCATTCGTGACATTTTTCTGAATAAAATGATACCAAACATGGCATAATTCCCAATATATTTGCTCCTTTAATCAACGATAAAGTATCACCTCGATTATCCGAACCGACATCCGAATTCTCCATTATCGGAGCATGGATTTCACATATAAAATAAAATACGGATTCATTGTACAAGATGTCGCTAGACTGTTATTCAAACGTGCAAGTTTAGTTCTCTGACCAGTTCGGATAATAGAGATTCTACCTTATCACGGATTAAACGAGTAAACATGAATCTAATCGTGTCGTGTTTGGGGTCGTTTCACTCAGGAAAGTGTCGGGAGTAAAAGTTTCATAAAGAAACAATAAAAAACGGAAAAGTTTTGTTTCCGGATTGTAATTAGACTGGAGATTTTATGCATTTACGACAAGATTGAGTAAGTGAAATTTAAAATACAGTAGGACCTCGATTAACTGGATCCCGATAATAAACAAATATGCGTTTAAATATGATTATATTACGAAGGGAAATAAGAATTTTCAAAAATAAAAAATTTATTTTGGCTCGATTATCCTTCGGGCCTTAATATGTTGTTTGTCTCCCGATAAAGCCGGCTAATCGAGGTCCTACTGTGGTACGTACTATTACCTCCAATCTATTCGAGGAAGAAAGGAGTTTCTATTTTGTTTGTATTTCCTGCAATCGATGCCAAACATTTTTATTTCACACCAGCTGTACCCGGCCACGCGTTGCTGTGGCTCAGTCTGGTTAAATGGAAAAGGAAGAAAAGAGAAAACGCACGTTTTTAATTTCATTTACATAGAATATAGATTATATAGATCAGGTATACAGGGTGTCTCAAAATTCCTTCAACATCCGGAAATGGGAGGTTCCTGAGATCACTCGAAACGACATTTTCCTTTGCAAAAATGGCGTCCGTGGCTTTGTTAAGGAGTTATTAACGAAAAACACGGACCGGACCAATCGGAGCGCGGCTACAGCGAACGGAGTCTGACTCGGCGATAGGTCCCGCTTAGCGTGGCGTCGCCGTTGGCCGAGCCAGAATCAATCCGCTATAGCCACGCTCTGATTGGTCCGTGTTTTTCGTTAATAACTCCTAAACAAAGCCGCGCACGCCATTTTTGCAAAGGAAAATGTCGCTTCAAATGATCTGGGGAACCTCCCATTTCCGGATGTTGAAGGAATCTTGAGACACCCTGTATAAAAACACGCGCATATTCGAATGCAACGTTGCGTCAAAATTTCAAAGCAATCGGTGAAGAACTTTCGGAGATTGAAGATTTTGAACTAACGAACATTTACATTTTAATTTATATAGATTGCGGTCTGATTGTAATATAGGGGAGAGTCGCGCCAATTCTAATAAGTGGGGGATGTACATGAAAATAATAATAATACACTGTAAAAAGAGAGTGTTTGTCTAGAAAAGGGTAATCTTCCTCATGGTTCGATTCGGAATCTCATTATTTTTTCTGATGACGAAGTCTTAGGGTTTCGTTCTTAAAATTAGAGGGAAGAATTCGCAGCCCGATCGAGCGTACGCATATAACATGCTCGAGCCACGAATCAGAAATACGTTTCCATCGTAACTACGAAGCTGATCTAACGGTAATCAGCTTCCGTACTCGTTCCTCAAGTTCCTTTATCTCCTTGGGCTCTCCGGGTAGGACAGAAATGATACAGAATTTAATACAGCTTCATTCAATAAACTCCCATATACATACTCATGTCCGTGTCACTAAATTCTAACTCGATGTAGGAGCTGTACGTCGTAATCCCCTGACTACGTCGAGCGAGTCCTTTGAGGGTGAAAACGTTACCGAGAGCACAAACGAGAAGATAAAGAGAGAGAGAGAGAGAGAGAGAGAGAGAGAGAGAGAGAGAGAGAGAGAGAGAGAAGGAGAGAAAGAGCAAGCGCTCGCGTGGAAGGGTTAGGTAGGACATTCGTAGTTTGCCCGAAATCTGCAGGTATAATACATCATAATAGGAAAGGAGAGGCATTCCTCGTGCAACGGGGAGTCGGCGGAGGTATTACTTATACTTACACGATACCGCTGCGAGCGTATTCGAACACACAGATTTTCCTCCCAGATACTGTTCGCCGGTATCCAAAATTTGGGTACCCGAAATTGTCCAGTCGGGTCGGGATCCCGAAAATTTGCGATGTTCGGGTGCCCGAGGCTGCAGGCGGATGGAGTTAGGATCGAGGAATCCAAAAATTTGTAACCACGCGAGTATAAGCTCCGGATTTTTATATAAAATCAAAATTCTCGAAGTCTATTGTAAGAGACCGAAGATAAATCAAATTATATTTTCTCTTCTACTGACCTTGAAAGGTCGGAAATAATATAATAATATTCTTGAATATCCTCCAGGTACAATACAACAAAGTCGGGAGTGCGCGATACAACTGGGGATACAAATACATATACAGGGTGAATCACGAATCGGGATCAGTAGAGATTACTCTGTTATTAGCAGTCCGACCGAAAATGTTTTTATCAGGTATAGCATGGTTTCAAGAGAGCTTTCACGTGATTATAGCAAATTTCTCGTCAATTCTTTTTCTTAGAATTTTTCGAGATCACCTTCAATTTTTTGCAAATACACCTATTTGTTAGAGGATTTCATGGAGAATTAGGAAACGTATCATAACATTTAAAAAATTGCAAAAGAGATGGCAAAAAATTGCTTTCTAATTTTTTTTTTACAAAAAATTTGCTATAATCACGTTAAAGTTCTTTTGATACCATGTATATGTGATAAAAACATTTTCGATGGGACAGCTAATAACAGAGTTATCTTTACTGATCACGATTCGTAATTCACCCTGCATAAGAACGGCAGGTAGAGTAGAGTACTTGTTAGAAAAAGAGGGAAAAGGGGACAGCCAAGAGCTAATAGCAAGAGCTAGATACGGAAACTTCGAAAAAGGAAGCCGGCACTGGCTAGAAGAGGAAAAAAGAAAATGTTCGTTGTGTAGGTATGTCACAGATAGGTACAATAAGGCATCTATTAGAAGACTGCTATAAAGTAGAGGGCAGCGAACTAAGGGAGGAGGAAATGGTAGAGGGTAGATCAGGAGAGGGGGTGGTAAGCTGACCGAGAATGATAGAAGCTAAACGCAGAGGAGTCAGAAATGAGAAATACACCAAAAGCAAACACTGGAGGTTACGTAATTTAGTATAAATGTATAAATAATAATAATAATAACTTATACATACATACATTATTCTTAAATCCTTCTACTGTCTTTTCAATTTTTGGATGAATGGATTTTAATTGTAATTCTAATTATTAACTTTTTGGACATCTTTTTTTTCTTTTCTTTTTAACGGGTGTGGGGGAAAATACATTATGTACACCCCAGAAGGGGGTAGTGTGGGTCTCTCCTCCCAGATGGTCGGGGAGGCATACTCACTAAAAACCTGAACCACACCCGGGACGGCTGATAAGACACCCCTCTACTTTTCTGTCCCAATTTTCACTGAGGTGCACGGTGCCGTTATCCACGTTTCTCGTGCACCTCATAAAATTGGGTCATTCCCACGCCTGTTCTTCGCCAGAAAACTATTTGGACACCTGAACATTGCAGACTTTCGGGATTCCGATCCCGACTTGGCCCGTCCCGAGACTCGGACACCCGCACCACCCCAGTTGATGGCAACTCGAAGGACGACCGATAGGAAGCGAAGAACGATCAGCTCAAAAGCGAATGTGCGACTTTGAAATTTGAATTCAGTGCCACAGCGTATCCTACAGGCCATCGGCGATACCCCCTTTGCAGGCTGAGGTGCACGCCATGGGAGAGGTCCGAGGGTGTAAATCACGTGAATGGGGTTTGCCCGTGTGGTATGGCGACATCAAACTGCTTAAACCATAACCGGCGACTAATCGGAGTTGACGTAGTTCTGCTAATCCGGGAAAAGGGACGAACGTTTACGAATTCGGGCCATTTCATGGACATAACCGGCGGATCCGGACTTTGTGCATTTGTAAGTCGATAACGGGACTTCCGGAGAATTTCCCGGATCGAAGATCTTGTCGAATTCTATTCGGAATTGAAACTGTACATTTGATCCAAAGTTTTGGTTCGGAGAATTTAGACTCGAGACTAATTCAGCCAACATTCTATGGAATTTTATTTATAAATATTATTCACACCAGGTTTACGAAGCAGAAAATGACACTATTTTACAGTAATTTATAAAAATAACGAGAATGTATCTATCTCGAAATTTTTAACCATTTTCTTATATACCCAAAGAAATAAATTTATTGAATCCCCGATGGATGCATTTTTACAATCTCAAAAATTGTAAATTAAAAATATTAGAACGCGTCCCGTAAATCTAGTGTTAAGGACGTTTGAAAATCGTCAGAAGAATACAAACTTTTTTAATACGAAGCATATGATTGATATACCGTATATGATTGGATAGATCTAAAGGGGTTGAATGATCTACACGCTTCTCGAATGCATGCTCCTGAACGTCTGAAAAATAATATTAAGTTCTCCTTCCGCAACACTCGTGCTTAAAGAGAATGCAAAAAAAAAGGAAGAAAAAATCGATTTTTTGAGCATGAATATCCCGTTAAGAGACACATCTCTCTGACCGATCTCGGTCCCATAAATACGGCTCATACATAAATTCCGCGTAATGGTAGCTTTAGTCAAAGGCTGGAACTCCGTCGCCGGTAATTCAAATTCGGAAAGATAATGTCCCGTCTGTACAACGTATATTCCGCTGTACCTACGCCTAGTTACGTAAGTTCGCTTCTGAAACCCCGTCTCTAACCTCCTCGACGGCGTGAGCGTAAGGCGATGTATCAGGAAGAAAACTTTCAGCATAGATAACCTACTTGAAGAGTTAGCCCGCGTACATGCAAATTTCTGAATTATTATGCCGCGACGAGTATATTATGCGAGCCGCCCGTCCTCCCATTTCGCAGCGGCCGCTCGCTCTTTCGCAGCCTTTTCGCGTTACACCCCCCTCTCACGCCCCCTTCACGAACAACCCCTTCGCCATTTTCCACGACCCTGCTGCGCTCAGCCGCAGCTGCATTTATCTACCAACCACGGTTACCGTACTTTGCTAATTAATCTGTCGATCCTATACTAAACCTAACAGCGCCGGTCGAATCACTGTGGCGTTCAACGCGTTGAATGCCACGGTCATGCTACCCCTCGTGGAAATTATTCGATAAAACAAATCAAGTGTCTGTCATTGCAATTATTCATATTTTCAATGCGGAATATATTCCCATTAACGATAAAGGTAAATCCGATAAGAAAATAAAGAAAACGTTAATATAAAAATTAATATGTTTGTTCTCTCATAATTTGACTGCGGATTTGATGCTTTTATCACAAAAATGAGTAGGTGTAATTTAAAATAGCAAAGATATTTATAGAATTTAAACATTGTATTATATTATTTTCCATCTACTAAACATAATAGGGAGGAAAATAAATTTCTATTTCACTCCAGTTTGTTGCAATTCAGGTAAGAAATTTTTATTTTGCATAAAGATCCGCAGTCTACTCGTAATATATAAAATGAGTAAATTGGACACCGACTTAGGGAAGGGTGTAATCATCCCTACGCATTGGAACACTTTCTGTTGAGGTATAGCGAGGAAAAGAAATAACGCGTGCGCAGTTATTTGAAGCTTGAAACAAAAATGTCTGGTAAAATATATTCTGAATATAAAACTGTATGAAATACGCTTTGGTATAACTGTGATATTCTGGGATTATTGCACAGATGCTTTGAGATTACAATACAACCACGTTTTTACTTATTTTTACTTTCCGAGAGCACACGTTCGTTCACGCCGCCGTTCATACACGATCTAATTCGCTCACTCTATTGTTTTCACGCACAGACTCGCTCTCTCTCAGTATTGCCACCTATGTCAATAGAAAACAATACCAACCCATGAAATTAGTTCTCCAACACTTTCTGGTAATTTTTATTATTTCAATTTGATAGTTTTTTTATTATTTTCGCACAGAGGGGTGTAGTTTACTATTTTATATTAGCTAAAAATGCAAAAGAATTCGAAAGAGTTTATTAATATTTTTCTAAAACATAATTCAGTCTCATCATTTATCTAATATTCATGTGTATTTACTGGACTGCGGATCGTTATGCAAAATAAAAAATGTTCGCATCGATTGCAGGACACAGGAGCCAAATAAAAATTGTATTCTTCTTTTAGTTATCCTATTAAGTTGAAACTAATACATCGATGATCTGAAATATTTTTAACGTGTTCACTGCTTTAAATTGTACGGTCCTATTTTTATCGTGAATGCATCAAATCCGCAGTCTAGCGTTCACAGTACTATTTGTCATATTTCCAAATAAAAGAAAAAGATATTAATTTATATCCTTCTATGAAAGCCTTTTACGATACCCCATTGAAAATTATTTAAAATTGATCTTCGTCGATAAATTGTAAAAACAAATCGCCAATTCCGAATAAAATTGTCGAAGCCGAGCGGGTGCATTAACATCGTCGCGAGAAAGAAATTAGTCAACTCTTCATTTACAATTCTTCCATCGCGACGCCGCGACGCCGTGGTGGTGGAGTGGGAGTGGGGATGGTGCGTTGCTTTTGTAACAACGATGGGATCGAAGACGAAGACGTTCGAAAGAAAAGACAACGCACAACACTTTCTCCGGTTAATTGCGTTAATTGTCCCGGAGCAATATCAGGCGGTAATTAAGGCTGCGACGGCTAATTAAGTTCGAAGCAGAGACATCCGTCCGAGCACTATCACCCCTCCGAGCCGTGCTTCGCGAAAGGACACAAAGCTGCGGACTAACTGAATTTTCTTGAGCAACCAGGCGTCCATCAAAGATCTCAGTATTTGAAGGCCTCTTAAGGGTTGTCGAAGGGCATAACCCTTGGAATACGGTTCTCTGGAAATTCCGGTAGGTATCGAACGCGGCCATTATCGGGGACCAATAAAGGATAACAATGAACTAAATTCTGCTCCGCTTCACAATTTCCGCGTGGCAGACGAATTTTTTGCATAGAAAATCGACTGAACGATCAGTCGCAAATGTCGTTATAGTCGGCTACAGGGTCCTTTTCTACAAAGCATATTATAGGTTAGAAAAAGAGTAATCGAAAGTGTAGGTCGAGTCCACATCAAAGCAGAAGTTGCAATGCGATTAATCGCTAACCAGCTTACCGTCCAATGGAAAACAGAATTTTCGGGGAAAAAAATCGCTACCGCCCGAGGAAAAAGGGGGTACCGCGTGTTTATTCGCGTCGACGAAACTCAGGGTCGTCCCTGAGTATCCGTGACCTATAGCTAAACGCATCTAGTCTGTATACTGGGTGTACGCGATAAGTAATTCACTTATAACTCTATTGAGTTAACCCTTGCTTCTGCAGTGCCTCCATTTAGCCTCTGAAACCCCTGTCCCGATGGGTACTTCTGCTCTTCTACCTTCCGCCTTCGTCCCCACCCTCCGATCCCACCCCTACCATGGCCACCTTCAACGACAGTAACCCCTGTACCATTTGACTCCCGCGATATTAGAACTATAGTGCCCAACTTATATTCCGAACACCCTATATGCGCGCGTACAGGTTAGTACACGGACACAGTGATGCATCGATACATCGAGAAACTTCGGGATCGTAATGTTACTTATATCGTGTAACGGCTAATTGATACAATGCGATTATCTGGACACTGTGGATACGTAGCACGATCTAACAATATCTCTGTTTTGTCCATTCACTGCATAGATAACCTGTTTTATTTTCAATTTTCTTTTTGGGACACTTTTACCAACATTTTTGTGGCACTTTTCTGATTGAAATGATCCCAAACACGACACAGTTTGGATCATAGTTACCTTTTTAATTCGCGATATAATGAAACCTCAATTATACGAACCAATCAGTGAAATATGAGTGTTTACCTTAGCTACTGTGCTACACTCAATCTTTACTGATTTATACAATAAGTGTTGTTAATAATGTATTTTAAATTACACTGTTTACAGTCGGATATATTAGAGAATTTAGATATCGGTTCAGATAATCGAGGTTTTACTAAATCGTGGATCAAACAAGCAAACATGCGCGGAACTACATCGTGTTTGAGCTCGTTTTAATAAAACAAGTGCCACAAATTTGTTGGTAAAGTTTTACGACGAAGTCATGAGAAACAAATTCGTCACCGAACTTTTTAGAAATATCGTGCACATCTTTTTCTTATGTGCGCGCTACCAGCGCTTGTGTGGACGTATACATCTTTCATTCACGTAATTATCCCGATTTGATGCGGAACATGCATCTGTGTTCCGTTGCCGCGTGCTATTAACTTCCAGTGCGTCTTCTATCGCAGTTTTAATGAAAACTATTTGCGAATATCAGCTGCTAATGGTGTGGTATAACAAAAAATATTGTAATATAGTCGTGTACTTATACAAAGAAGTTCATAATGATGAAATGGTTAAGAGACGTCATAATTTATTAAAAGAATGTCGTGTTCCAACATGTTGATAATACTGCATAATTATGTTAGGATGTTTATTTCATTTGGAAATGTATTATTTCTTTCAAATCTCAGCAATTTAAATAACACGTACATGTGTTCATCATAAACTCTGTTCGCAACCATTTGGGTACAGATATGCATTACTATATACATATACTATATACATTACTATAAATTGTATGTAAAATTAAATTAAATTCCACAATAAACTTTAATATAATATTTCATTCGGCATCATTAGTGGCATATACTCTAAGGTGGTAAGGATATCAAGGATTAATCAAAATATTGCTGTGAATAAATCATATTCAAGTATGTACAACATTGTATCACAAATATAATTAAATTAAATGTCGCAAGAATCTTTAATAAAATATTTCACTTTAAGACTATATACAGGGTGTTCACTTGTAAATAGCGTTTTTCTTGTAAATAGTAAATATTAGAAAAAAATGAAAGAGGAAAAAGTAGTACTGTTTTTTATACGCAACCCAATGGCGTATGTGATTTTTTCGTGTTTGTACTATTTTGTTAGATATGAAGGTGACCTTCAATTTTTTAAATCGAATGCTGTATATTTTTTTGTAACACGTGAAAGCGTGTGTCTAGACGAATTCATCTGTATACTGCACCGCGACCTTCAAGGTCATGCAAGGTCAGAAATGGAAGAAATATTTTGAATATTTCATACTGATTCATACTAATTCATACCAACGTGTTTACAAGTATTCCTTATTCATACGAATCAGATGATGTTGTCATTCGCTATCAGAGTGTTTACTTCTAGTTTCTTCTATGACGAGACAATTTCAATATTACTTCCGAAACCAATTAGTATAATATCGCATAGTAATGTATTGTTATACGGTGGACGAGAAAGCGAATATGGTAAGCATTTATTACCAGTGCAATGGAAATAAAAGACAAAGTAAATTGAAATACCTAGGACAATATCCGGACAGAGTGCAACCAAATGAAAATCAGTTTGTTTTGCTTGCAAAGCGTTTGGAGGAAACAGGGTCTTTGCTAAATAAGTGTCACAATCGGAAATGTCTTCTTTCTGAAGATAAAAAATTAGAAATCATCTGACAATTTGAAGAAAACCCGACAACTTCGATACGAAAAGTAGCTTCCGCGTGTGGTAGCCTCACCGCTAAGGAATACTTGTAAACACATACATTGGTATGAAATATTCAAAATATTTCTTCCATATCTGACCTTGCATAACCTTGAACACACGAAGTTTGACACACGCTTTCATGTGTTATAAAAAAATATACAGCATTCGATTTAAAAAATTGAAGGTCACCTTCGTATCTAACAAAATAGTACAAACACAAAAAGATCACATACGCCATTGTGTTGCGTATAAAAAACAGTACTACTTATCCCTCTTTCATTTTTTTCTAATATTTGCTATTTACAAGAAAAATGCTGGCTAGTAATAGCGTGAACACCCTGTATAATAACATCAAGGACTAATCAAGAGATTAAGAATTAAATAGATATAAAAATATGAAGAAGTAAATAGAAGCAGATTTAATTAAGACGTGAATCAATATTTGATGAAACTCTTTCAGAAGTTCCCAGAAGCACCGTTTCCATCGATACAAGAATTTGGTTTCTCATTCATTTAGCAATTGCCAGTTTCTGAAGACTTAGGCGACTGTACTGTATATCGGATTTCTGGACGCTCGGAGAGGAATTGATATCCGATCAATTAAACGTGCAGGCTGAGGGTAGATGAGAGGGACTGTGTTCGAGGGTGGTCGAGGGGCAGAAAGGGGATGCAAACTCAAGGCCCGCGAAGGGTAGCGAGGAAGAGTGGGATGGAGAGACAGAGCAAAAGGATAGGTCATATTGTGGATAGGTAAAGTAAGTATCCATCTCGTCAAAACGTCGGTGTAAGACCACTTAGGGCAAGGGTTCGTCTCTTTGCGAAAGCTTATGGCGGGCCCTCAAAGTGGCCATTACGAGCCGATGGTTGGTCCGTGGATGGTGTGTAGAAATCGACGGTCAGTATCGTACTGTCTCTCTTCACTCCTTTAGCTTCAACTTCTTCTTCCCTATCCTCCGCATCTTGCTCTCTTACGGTACCATTTGCCAACCAAGTTGTCCAATTAGGTGTGTCAAGAGGTACCGAATAATTACGGCGGTTTACGTCGGTTGCTATTCCTGCGGAACACTGTCCAGTCGCGGACTGCTTGTTTCCGTCAAATATTTTTCGGGAACAATAACCACACAGATTATGTGTTCAGATCTTATCTGAATAAAAATTATAATTTATCTCTTGTGAAACTTGTACGAACATGTGACATTCCTCGGATTGAAATTATCCCCAACGCGACGCAGCTTTGATCGTGTTTACTAGTTTAGATACAGTAGAATCGGTGATACACGAGTGTGTTCGGATAATGGAATTAGCTAAAATACAAGATTAAAACGTCAATAATTTGTAAAATAGATCGCGCTGTATTATACATTTAGATTGAACTGTTTCAATTCGGTAATGGAAAATTCAAGTATCACCGGTTCAGATAATCGAGATTCTATTAAAATCGTGCATTGAACAAGCAAATATGCTCCGAATTATGTCGTGTTTGGTATCATTTCAATCGCAAAAATGTCACAAATATATTGGTAAAAGTATGGTGAAAATATTTTATTCGAATGAAAATGATATTTAAAATCATTTTTTCTCCGTTTTTCTACCCGAGAATAACCCCTTGAAGGATTCGTATAAATATTTATGCAACGTCGTAAGCTATGATTAAAACACAATAATAACATTTTATACGATTCAAGCTAGTACAAACAATTTCGAAAATGTTTGATCACTTTGTGTCCATTTAGAATAACATATGTTTATTGACTAAGTTTCGCATAGCGTTGTACAAGCAAGGTGTAACGTGATGTCTGTTGTCGACGATTGTTTACTGTCTACGATATTAAATAAAGATGTATTTGGAAGATCGTTGGTTTACTTACATTGAGTTGAGATCATAACGTTTATAAACGAGGTACTTCTACATACGATTGACAAGCACGAAACGTTTGTAGCCACGGTATCCTTTTGATAGTTTCGTATCGGGCCCGGGGTCTAGGTCACGTGTCAATACTTCCAAAGCGTTTGATAACTCATTGTAAACTGCCTGTAGCTAATGTTTGACGGTTACTCGATAGTTTCCTCCTTAAGGAACATCCTTTCAGTAACGTTCGAATGTGTCGACGATTCAGCCATCTTCAAACTAATAATGTTACATCATTTTCTAAGACTTCCTAAATTTCTAATTATTTTCAATTTCCGCTTGATATCAAGTAGCAAACATTTTACTTCACGAAATATTCCATTCGAAATGTGTTCTTACAGAATTGCATAACAGTTGAAAGATGAGAAGTGGTCATCAAATGAAGGTCAACATTTGGGCGATTAAAATCATAACGTGAGAAGATTTCTCGTTGAAAAGTAGATTAAAAAATTATTTGACATTATTTATGGGACGACCTGATACCCTGTTCATTAAATTACAGTTTCACAATTTCTGACTATTCACCTCACACTACATGTACGCACAAGCAATTCACAGTGTGGCATTTGACCCGAAAATTCGAAAAAAAACTATTTTAGCGTTATTTATGGGCTCAAGGTCATAATATAGTAGATCGTTGAACTCGTCTTAACGTCAGCTATAATATTATATTATCAAATCAAAAATGCATTTTAATATTCAAGAAATAAATATGATCTTTATTTTCTGGTGAAAAGAACTTTTTCCGAAATTTTATATATAGAAATTTTTGTAGATGTTTATTACTGTTCAACTTTTGTTGGAGACATTTCCTCAGATTCTCGGAAACCCTTGAAAAAACGTGATAAAGGAGTGCTTCCACCGAAAAGCTGGAAAAAATTATTTTTGCATGTAAATTATGTTGGATTAATGTAATTTATTACTTTAATACTAAATATGTAGATCACGAAACTTTTTAATTAGTAAATATTAATACAAATATTAATTTTCATTAGGAAACACGCTGCGTCGCGATAGTATACCACACGTAAAAAAAGAATATCTCAAAAAGTGCAAAAAAGTTGCAACTTATTCTTTTTTAGCATTAAAGTTGGATAAATTCTCGACATTTTGTAAAAAAATTGTCTAGGACGCACTGGGGACATAACTAAAATGTATGCAACTTTTATTATTTTTTCAAGGTAACAAAAAAAAAGTTCAATGTAATTAAATATATTCCAATATTTTCTAAATACAACGATATGTAATCCTTCACTTACAGGTTTTTCATTCCAAACTCACACCCTTTTACAAATCAATTTTACCCTTTTGCAAATAAAGCATTTTTAAGTTTTTGTAAAAGAAATAAATCAAATGTATATGAATTGTTAAGAAACTCCCCCATATTTTATTTTTCGCAAAGATGTACATTAAATACCTACTTAAAAGTAACTACCAATTAAAAGTGAAAGTACATATGTATTTACCGAAGCGTATCGAGTATCGAGTCTTATGTTTCCCTCGCAGTAATTACACCGTTCACGTGTGTCTAAATAAATATATAATTTAATCTAAATAAATAACAAATTAATTTTAAATATCCCGAATGGGTGAAATTAATTTGCAAAAGGTTGAATTTGATCTGTAAAAGGGTGAAATTGATTTGCAAAATGATGAATTTGACTTACAAAATGGTGAATTTCGAGTGAAAAACCTTTGCCACTATACGAACAAGCCATATTAATTTGGTTGGTAAATATTGTCGCGTACTTATCAAAATATACTTATTAGAACATCTATTTTTCACTCCGTAGCTAAACTCAATAGCACTGACCAATTTTTAACTGATACGACATCGAATTTAGCCTTTCAACATCGTTATTGTTTACTGAATCTACAAGAGCATAAACTTAACTGTGTAGGAATACGGATGTGGGTTGGATTTTGGAAGGAAGGAAATACTCTATCTGGACACAGAATATATTTTGGCAATTAGTTTCGTACATTGATGGTGTTTCGTACATTTTCTATAAACCTTTGAAGAAGGTTAGCAACGTGAAATTAGAATGTCTTATAATAAAAAAGGGTTCCATCATCGGGCGTCCGGTTTATCTCAACCGTACTCTCCTTCTGGTGAAAAGACGACTACTCGGATTCACCTGGTTTCTCCTGCCCGTTCGGCTGCCGGCCTTCATGGCCGTCCTCTCTCCGAGACGTACAGAGGCACCAGGTAGGGATTGCAATACCGGTACACCGGTATACCGAATACCGGTATTTCGTGCTATTTTGCAATTTCGGAAAACCGGTATTTGCTAAGGTAAAATACCGGTATTTTCGGTATTAGCTATAAATAATAAATACCTTTTTTGGACATCTACTCTTACGTGAAATACGTATTTACAGTAGTACCAACATCAATCAGTTGCTGTCTTGTCGTTTGCTGAATCCTAACCTCACATTTATAAGGGTTCGCCGCTGACGATATGTGTGTGCTTGTTGCCGATCATGGAACATTACCGCGGAGGCAAATATTTAGAGGAAGTGTATCGCTCATTATTAACAGTAACATCAACCAGCGTGGATGCGGAAAGAGCATTTTCAACTGCAGGTTATTTGTGCAGAAAAATACGTTCCAGGCTTAACGACAGTTCAATGGATGCATTATGTTTTTTACAATCACATTTCAAAAATATGCAGTTAATAAATTAGTTAATGTCTTTTTCTATTAACCCTTTGCACTCGGAGCTATTTTAACTGGAAAATTAAACGTTTCTAG
>CM052192.1:17276287-17328935 GCA_028455805.1 Lasioglossum figueresi | reverse complement strand
GAAATGTTGACAGTGGCATACGGTGAGTGTACTCTGAGTAAAAAAAATGTTTATAAATGGTACAAGCCCTTCCAAGAAGGCCGAGAAGATGTTAATGACGAAGCTCGCCCTGGACGACTCAGCACGTCAACAACCGATGAAAACGTCGAAGAAGCGAATAAAATAGCGTTGGGGAATCGTCGAATTACCATTAGAGAAGTTGCCGATGATGTCGGAATCTCGTTTGGTTCGTGCCAAGCAATTTTAACGGATATTTTGGGCATGAGACGCGTGTCAGCGAAGTTTGTTCCGAAACTGCTTAATTTTAACCAGAAGAAACGTCGCACGAGCATCGCTCAGGAGCTGTTGAATGACGTCAATGATGATCCTGATTTCCTCAAAAGGGTCATAACTGGTGACGAATCATAGGCATATGAAAAATATCATGAAAGGACGGAGATTTGCAACGATCGAGGAGATAAAGACTGCATCGCTGGAAGAGCTCAAAGCTGTATCAAAAAGTGCTTATCAGAATTGCTTCGAGGATTGGAAAAAGCGCTGGCACAAGTGTATTGTATCTGAGGGGGATTACTTTGTAGGGGAAAACATAAATATTGATGAATAAATAAATATTTTTTTATGAAAATAAAAAGTCATCTTACTTTTTGATCACACCTCGCATGATACAGGGTGAGGCACCTTACATCGAAACTATCTGCGTTTTGTTTTGAATAATACAGTAGGACCTCGATTAACGGGCTTGATCGGGAGACAAACAGCCCGGATAAATAAGGCCCGATGGAGAATCGAGCCCCGAGGAAATAATTGAAATCTACATTACATTCGAAAATAAATTTTTTCTTTTAAAAAATTTATTTCCCTTCGTAATACAATCATATTTAAACGCATATTTATAGTCGGGGTCCGGTTCGAGGTCCTACTGTACAAGAAAATGTTTCGGGCAGAAAATGTTTGGTGCAGTGGGGCAATTATTGTGACGGAAAAAAGCCCTGCTCGGACGTTCAGGTGCTATCTGGGACGATCTGTTGATATGATCATCATATCGCTCCCTTTTCACGGTTTCATTTCACTTTTGAAACTTTCGTTTATTCTTCATACCAACAAAGATATTCAGATGTTCTGGTTTTCGTGACTCACCTTGTATACTGATATTTAAAGTATGTACATATATTGCAAGTTTTATCTTAGATTTATTAATTTTATTTTAGGTTAGGTTTAGGCATGTGTCGCATACAGTGTACATATTGTTGTTTAAATTATATTACTTTATATTATTTTAGTATTTCTTATATTTTAGGAAGCAAGTAGAGTTGATGAGAATTAAATAAGAGTGAGAGCTAACTCTTCTCCATTTCCAATATCCTTGAAATATTTTGTCGATCCAGACCTAACCCAGACCTAATCCATGCATTCACAAGTAATGTTCGATAAAAATAAAAGCAAAAGAGAAACGTTGTTTAGAACGGCGACCTTGACAATATATTTCAAGGTCATTGAAATCGGAGAGGAGGTAGCACATCGACAAATTTACCGAAAAATAGTCACGATTGTTGATCCATTTTCGGACAAAATATATCGTACCTCTATAAACTATCATTGGACAAAAACTTACATCCGCATTAAACAGTCTGATTTTGTAACCGTTATCAGAGTATAGTCTATTAGTAAGCGTAAGCGTAGACCATTAATAGTATCAATTACTTAAACAATAGATAAGAAGAAGCTAAGCTTATCAGCTGTTCTTCTTCTCTCTTAGAATGTCTATTATTGGATCTATCGATAATGCGATGATTCAGTAAGTAATCCGGCATTCGTTCAATAAGCTTCGTATCGTACACACAACACACAAAAATGAAAATGAGATAATTAAATTTTGATTCGACTTCAATCACGGATTTATTTCAAGTGAAAGTGCTACAGTCGAAGAAGACTTCTTTCGGATAAATGAGCCCCAAATGTCAGATATAATAAATGTATACCGTGTCAAGAATAAAGGGGACCAGATTAAGAAGGGAAAAACGGTATGAAGGTCGATTTATCAAGATTTACACTTCGTAAAAGATTTCTAATTCTTGCTCTTTATTCTGCTCCCCATTAAAATTTGACGAGGACACATGGATGACAGGCGGACCGAGTTTTCCTGATAATAAAAACCACTATTGTCATGTTAAGTAGTAACCTCTCATCCCCACCACGTCGTAATACCTTATCCGACAAAAGAAGGCGACAAAAGTTTGGCCATCATCTATAATTATTTAAATTTTAGCTTGTCGCAATATTTAAAACACATCGTAACATTTCATTTAATTTCTATTCTTTCTTATAATATGTGCATGCAGTTTAAGACCATCTTTCAGCAGGGAACAAAAATTACATTATTAGCAAGCAGTTTAGTTATCAGTAGACTGTGGGTCAATTATCTATTGAATAAATAAAAATGTAAATGTTCGTTTGTTCAAAATCTCAAATCTCCGAAAGTTCTTCACCGATTGCTTTGAAATTTTGACACAACGTTGCATTCGAATACGCGCATGTTTTTATATACCTAATCTACATATACAGGGTGTTTC
This sequence comes from Lasioglossum figueresi, assembly GCA_028455805.1. NCBI lineage: Eukaryota > Metazoa > Arthropoda > Insecta > Hymenoptera > Halictidae > Lasioglossum > Lasioglossum figueresi. Next base: position 17,326,365 of record CM052192.1, on the reverse strand, counting down.
GTCTAAAACAGGGCACCTAAATATCTCATCTATCTCTGAAAATACAAAAAATGTTTCTAACGTAATCTAAATGGTTTCAAAAGACGAATCAGATGGAAGAATTGTTTTTTATAAATTGTACATTTTGAATCGTTTTTTCAAGGTCACTCGTGTTTTTTTACATATATACACACATTTTTCGTTGTTGTATGTTATAGCAAACACATTATTGTGCATTCATCCATGTGTAATAGCACGACCTTGAAATGACCGTAAACTCTAAAATTTGCTAATTAATGCAGAACTTACTTTCAGCGACATTTCGTATTTCAATGGTAATAGAAATTCGACCATGAACTTGAACTTGTAAATAAACACAGTTCTTTCTTTTCCATTTAACCAGACTGAGCCACAGCAACGCGTGGCCGGGTACAGCTGATGCAAACTAAAAATTTTCATCATTGATTCCAAGGGACATAGAAATTGAATCAATTATTTCAAAATAACGCGATACTTTATTTGCGATCAGCATTATAATTATTAGTAGATTGCGGATCTTTATGCATTTATGGATTATAAAAATTTTCAAATAATGTTAGAGTGTTAAATTCGACAGAATTTAGTACGATTTTTATTTATTTTGAATCTAGAAATGCTATTACCAATGAGAATGGTATTCTATATGGTCCCATTTTTATAAAAATTTGTCTACAAAATTTGAAAATTACATAAACATCCGCAGCCTGATTATTACCATTGCGTGAACTACGTCTGTGTAAAACTACAATTTTTAAAATTTTTAAAATTGCCAATCTTCAACGATTATCCAAAAAGGCAAACTTATCTCCACACCTGGCTTTAGATAGATACGATCACATTGATCACGCCGCAAGACTGACTCACAAATTCCGGAAATTGGTAGAGATCTTGGAAGGGTAGGAACAATCTTGTATCTACCAATCTTATCGTCGTATTCTTGACAATCCACATAATAAATGTTAACGATATTCCCGGTTGGTTAGTATAGCTTGTAGCCGTCGTACAGAGATGTCGTCTGGTAGCAAATGAATTGCTGTATTAATTATATACGCACACAGGTCCGGTTTGTCAATCGGCCCTCTTAATACTGACGAGGAAAGTTTGCAAGCCGAAACGAATATTAACTGAGGCGAATAGAGCGACGACAGCAATACACATATCCGTATTTGAACGAATCCTGTGGAAGGGTCGAGGTCAACGGGAGAGGGCAGGGAAGAGGGAGGAGGGGGAGAGGACAAACCTATGGCAAACCTATGGGATGGACGGTCCACGAAAGCCAGCGGGAGCTTTTTAACTGGCGGATACCACCCCGATCGGTCGCTCCAGATTAATTTCATCATGAATGTTGGCCCAACACTCGAGATTCAACCGCAGCCAAACACCCTCCACGATACTCTATTAACAGTTTAAAGCGTATTACAGTCGCGACGCGAGCTTGTTTCGAGTGTGTGCGATGAACCTGGTCAAAGCTCGACGGCTGTGACGAATATTTTTGATAAATATGTTACCGTCACGAGATAGTTACGCATCCGAAATAAGGGTACTCTGACGGAATATTTTGTGTCCCGTGGATGTTCATCCCATATCTATAACAAACTTTTCTTTTAACGTTGTCCATTTATGTATTATGCAGGTGGGCTAATCCAATTTATGGACATTTAGGATTATTATTTGAAAGGCAAAATAGCTGCTAAAACTGCAATAAGAGACAGACTTTTCTTGAAATTTTTACAAAAGTTACAAAAGTGATCTGTTCTTCTAAATATATTCTTCCTCGTAAACAAGAAAATGTCTAAAAGCCTGTAGATTTATGCATTTATAATAAAAATTAGTAGATCAAACACAACACCCTAATAATTTGTTGGTCGCTCACTTTCTCAATTTCCTTACAATTACAATTTTTATTATGCATAAGTCTAGTTATTATACATACTAAGTTTTAAAGCTAGTTTGTAGTACTATAACATGCATGCTATACCATCTTAAATTAATAATAAATATATTCAGGTGCCTAATAATAAATTATTTAAAAACAGAGGGGCAACATTTATTTCCTTATCCACCCCACTGCGAGGCCTCCGCCACTTTCGGTTTCTTAAAACGAGATTCAGTACTAACGGACATCGAAGATACATAAGTAATATAAATAAGTGAAAATCTTTGTCAGAATCATTTTAAGGATTGCGTCTCCTAGACAGACGACACTCGCCCGTGACTGCACAGTCACCACAGTACATTTGCACACCACTAGACCACGTATACGTACGCGAGGATTGCAAGTGTCCGGGATTCCACTCCTGCTTTCTCAATAATGCAAAGACAGGATTTCTTAGTAGTCAAAATCGCTGGATGAAAGATCAATCTAGGGGGCTATTTGCCTCAAAAGTCCTACTTTTACGTTTACGACGCGTAATTCTCATTATTCGGCAGCATATCGACAGCCAGGATAGGCGGCAGCACCGTCGCCTCTCCATTGCTACTCGCGGCTCCGCGACATGCTGCAGAATAATGAGAATTACGCGTCGTAAACGTAAAAGTAAGACTTTTGAGGCAAATAGCCCCCTAGATTGATCTTTTATCTACCGATTTTGACTAATAAGAAACTCCGTCTTTGCATTATTAAGATATCAGGAGTGGAATCCCGGACCCTCGCAATCCTCTCGTACGTATACGTGGTCTAGCGGTGTGTGAGTCTACTACGGTGACTGTGTGCAGGAGACGCAGTCCTTAACAAGGTTCCTGCCATTGATATTAAAAGGAAACTTCACAAGGTTCCCGAAGCGTTCCACGTCGCTCTTTACAATGTACCTAATCGAGAACACTCTGAAAGCGTGGTCTCAGACGATTAGCGGAAGATTAAAAAAAAGAGAGAAAAGCGATCCCGCGAGCGGAGGGTTGAAAATCACGGGGCGACCTTCTTAGGAGGACCGGGGGTTGCGAAGGGGGGCAGGGTCAGGAGATGGTAGTCAGTTCGGCGATCTTAGCAGAGGATTACGTAGAATTAAATCCCGGACGGGGGCGTGCCCCCGTAACACTTAATTTTTCCCTCGATTTTTTAATCTGCCGGTAAATATCGTTCCACTCTGTCCCCCCTTTACCCAGAGCTAGTCGACGGTCTGCGTCTTCTCCTTGCTCTTCCTCTCTCTCCCCCCCCACTCCTTCTCTCTCTCTCTCTCTCGCCATCGTCAAAGGAGGAACCCATTTAAAAACCTCATCAATGCTTAAGCCCCCGTGCTACCATAGGAACTAATCCCTCCTATTTTAACGCAGAACGAAGGTGAGAGAGTGAACCGCGAATAAAAGAAAGAGAGAGCCGGAGGGATGCAACGGTACGCGCTTTTAAAAGTAAGACTCTGCCTTTATTAGTAGATACAACAGTTTTATTTCCACCGAAAAAGGCAAAGAAGGAAGAAGGTGGAGAGCGAGAGAGATTCTTCGGATCGAGATCTCCCTTTGTCTCTCTCCAACCACTGTTACGCTCGAACGGGCGCCACCGTTTTCCAGAAACGAGCTCACCCGGGCTTCCGACCTTTCAGGTACGTCTAATTGGCAGTCAACTGTGCAAAAAGTGATCACGCTGCTCTCGATGACCTAACGATCGCGTAATCGATGTGTCGTTGTTACATCGTCCAGCGATCGTAACACACACAACCCCGACATTTTTTGATATTTCACTACACGATCTAAAAAAAATATGTTTTCGATGTTTACGCGAGGACGACATTATAAGATCGCGAATATAATCTTGATTTGTTTTGTATTCGATATATTTATTCGATAATTTTCCATTCAAAATACATGAAAAATTTGAATTTTAAGGTTATTATTTTGATGAGTTGTAAACTGTATAACACTGTGTTTTGTTTCGCTATCAAAGCGAATTATATATTGGCCACTCGAATGTATGCTGATAATTATTTAATGTGTAATCATTAATAATATAACTATTTGTGAGTTTCAATGAAATTTTACTATCTCACTGCGTTTCTATTTATCGTTTTGATACGGATGAATATTAATCCTTTGCACACTTGACTGTATCATCTAAGGCACCACTAAACATTACTATACTATGTGTATTTTGATTATCGATCGTAAAATTGTTAATAACAAGATGTCTTGATGGTCTCGGCGCAAAGGTTCGATCGGAGATATAACTTAAAGCAATATTGCTAGTTTTATTAAACTTTCTACGTTTCGATCCTAATATGGATCCTTTTCAAGAAAGAAGGAAAAACTGCGTCTGTAAATTTTAAATAGAATTTAAGTTATATCTCCGATCGAAACTTTGCGCCGAGATCATCAAGACATCTTGTTATTACTATAATATATTCGAAAAAATTCCTACACTGCTAAATATCTTTGCATTTAAAAAATTGTTTAATTATGGCACGTGTAAATATGATTTTGTATAGAGACAAGGTCATCGAGGGTCGACCGACAGTTTTTGTTTATTTTTCCTGTTACTTGTAGGTTATAAAAAAGCAATTAAAAAAAGGCCCGTTTAGATCCGAGAAGAAGAGCCCAATCGACAAGTTCACCAAAAATGAAAAAGGTTATATGTAGACTGCGGATCTTTATGCAAAATAAAAATGTTTTGTGTTGATTGTGAGAAGCAGGAATAACAAAAATTGATTTCATCCCTCAACGACTTTGTTACATGAATAGCAACATTACAAGATTCTGAAATTTTTTAAATCTTTTACTGTTTTATATTTCGCACGACCAATTTCTTCATAAATGCATAAAGATCCGCAGTCTAGTCATATGTAACAAAAATATACGAGATTACACGAAACGTTCGAATTCTGGAGTAAAGATAGCTTCGAGTGCAAAGGTTTAAATATAATTAAATTGAATGATTGCATTTTTAAAGTACATTTTTAAGATCCACTGAAAGGATTGTAGTCTTCGATATTACCAGACGAATTTCGCTGTGAAATATTTGTTACGGGTAGCATGAGTCGGTAGCTATTCGGTAGCTATCGACACTGCGCGAAATAATTTGATTAAAGGTCGGATAATGATTTTCACGGTGGAAATCGACTTTCGTGGAAGTTGTAATCACACGGAGCACATCCTGCCCCGTCGCCGACAGTTTGCATATAAAATCATCTCGAGCAGTTTAGCGACGCGGCTGATGGAAACTTCATTTTAGGGCGGGTTCGGAGGTTGGGTTGCGGCGGGTCTCTCTTTTTCCCAGCCGCCTCCTCCACTCAAATAATAATGTGGCTTAATTACATGAGGACAAGTCGATATGTTAGCGATACAAATATTTAGAGGGTGGACGGCGAGTAGCCGTGGAACGATGTTATTAGTAAATTAACCAACATCAAAGAAAATGCTGGCGATGGTCACTTACTCTGCTAATGGAAAGCCAGCATCCTCCTTCCGCGAGATATCTATAGATGTACTTACATACGCCTGTACAGATACATTTCTATATTTCCCTCGTACAGATCGGGACACCGTGTGATCGCTGTGATTACGTATGGTTCTGTCTAAGAACCCTCGATACTATATACGTACACCCTCCTACGAGTAATTAATCTTTCTAATCATATCACGAAAAAGGATTAAATTTCCCTTTTTACGGAAAATTAGAAAATGTTTGTACAGAAGTTTACAGAGACTATATAAATGAATCTATCCATGATCTTCACCAATTATCAATTTATTAATATACAGGGTGGGGCAGTAACTATTAGCACCTCAGATATCTTTGAAACTATAAGTTTCACAGAAATATTTGCTGAAACAAAATTGCACAGTAAGAAGGTGGCCATCCAGTGGCGATAGTAGTTTTTTTTGCAGGTGGACGTACTTCGGACATTTGAAGGTCACCTCCATTTTTTTTAATGGATCGGTATGTTTTGGCTTCCGTATCACGATAGAGGATCTTAAAATGAGTTCAACGACCTATTACATAAGGTCATTCAAGGTCATAGAAAGTAAAGAAATGCGATAAGAAATCGCGTTGCGTTTTGTCGATGGGCTATACGTCAGATTCAAAACAATGAGTCTTTTCTTAATACCGTCTTATTTACCGATGAAGCAACATTCACAAATCACGGGAATGTTAATTTACACAACATGCATTTATGGGCAACGGAAAATCCACATTGGCTGCGACAGGTTGAACATCAAAGACAATGGTCTGTGAATGTATGGTGTGGTATCATAGGTGATAAAATTATTCGTCCTTATTTTATCAATGGAAATTTGAATGGCAACATCTATGCTAATTTTATTAAGGATACATTGGGTCTTTTGCTAGAAGAGTTACCTTTACTTACACGACAAACCATGTGGTACCAACATGATGGATGTCCTGCACATTATTCATTGATTGCGCGAAGGGAACTCGATGAAAAATTTCGAAATCGTTGGATTGGACGCGGCGGTTCAATATCGTGGCCAGCTCGTTCACCAGACTTAACACCTCTAGATTTCTTTCTGTGGGGAACACTGAAAGAGAAAGTGTACAAAGAAGTACCAACTACGTCCTACGATATGCAACAGCGAATTATTGCAGCCTGTGCGTCAATAAGTTCTGACACCGTAAGACTTGCAAGTCAATCAATCGTAACAAGAATCCAACAGTGCATTGACAGTGATGGTCAACATTTCGAACACCTACTATAAACATGTTTCATTTACTACCAAAACCATAAGTATTATCGCATTTCTTTACTTTCTATGACCTTGAATGACCTTATGTAATAGGTCGTTGAACTCGTTTTAACAAAACATACCGATCCATTAAAAAAAATGGAGGTGACCTTCAAATGTCCGAAGTACGTCCACCTGCAAAAAAACTACTATCGCCACCGGATGGCCACCTTCTTACTGTGCAATTTTGTTCCAGCAAATATTTCTGTGAAACTTATAGTTTCAAAGATATCTGAGGTGCTAATAGTTACTGCCCCACCCTGTATATATATAAAATGGCGAATAAAACACAATGTGAAGAATTTAAGTGTAAAATGAAAATGTCTAACTTCCTATATATATATAATTAAATTTTATATATATATAAAATGTATATTTTTCTGTGAAAAAGAAACAGAAAGTTAGACATTTTCAAAAAACCCGCTGAGGCTGAAATCTCACCCCACAATCGTATTACCATTCATGTACTCGTACATACAATCTATAGCGAGTAATTAATCTTTTTAATCATCTCACAATAAAAAGAGTACATTTCCCTTTTTATGAAAAACTAGAAAACGTTTGTACAGAAGTACAAACATATAAATAAGTATTTCCATGATCGAATGACATTGCGTTTTATTCACAATTTTATATTTTAAATAAATACATCAAATTGCAACACTGTGAAAGAGAAACAGGAAGTTGGACATTTTCGAAAAGAAACTAACGATAACGGTGAAATCCCACCCCTCAAGTGTATGTCAATTTATGTAAACTCCCGCTCAAAAATATGTGGACACTTTGTTGCAACTATAATTTATTTTAATAGTACCGAATTGTACAATTTAATTATTACAATCTCTTGAATAAATAAAAGTTTCTTCGGCAGGGCTAATACTGTTCCAATCTACGATGATCCATTAGCGTGGTTTGCTGTCTTCTCAAGACAATAATAATAATTACTGGTGCGATATCTAATGAATTTATTAATAACTGTATAAACTAGACCGCATAAAAAATTAAACGAGTCGTCCACATAATTTTGAGCGGGAGTGTATATATCATAATCATAAAAATAATTTTCTTATTTATCGACAAAAGCATTAGAGAAGTTTTAAGAAGATATTTAAAGTGGGTACCCGGTTAACGATATAAGGGTTGAATAAAAAAATTTCGAAATACGTAACTCACGTAATTATTAATAAAATATATATTCCCTAGTGCTGTGTAAACTAGACCGCATAAAAAATTAAACTAGACTGCGGATCTTTATGCATTTATGAAGAAATTAGTTGGGTGAAATATAAAACAGTAATAGATTAGAAAAATTTAAGAATATTGTAATGTTGTTTTTAACGTAACAAAGTCGTTAAGGGATGTAATCAATTTTTATTTTATTCCTGGAACCCGCAATCAATGCAGAATATTTTTATTTTGCACAAAGATCTGCAGTCTAGTTATAAATAACTTAGTTCATTTTTTGTAGTTTTTATATTATACAGGGTGCGGCACCTAAAACAGGTCACCTGAATAAATCGCTTGCTTTTGAAGATAGAAAAAAAAAGGATCAGACCAAACTTACTTGATATCGAGGGGCTCGTAATCTGATGTCATTAATTTTTTTATAGATGGAGACGTCAAGTAGATACGAAGGTCAACTCTGTTTTTTTAAATGGAACGGTATGGTTTTTTATTTACATTCTGATAGTGTATTTCAAGACGAATACAATGACCTATTATGAAGGTCATTCAAGGTCACGCAAGGTCAACTGCAATAGAAAATAAAATGTCTCAAAGCACTCTTCAAATAATTTTGTGTCTTCTCTGGTTGTTGGCATAATGCTCTTCTAAGTATTGATAAGGGTCGCAGAACATAAATAAACATACCATCGCATTGTATGCTTACCTGTATCCAGAAATGTTATTAGTAGTTTGACTACCGACCAGAGTACAGCTTCGAAATATTCAATCCGAGTGTTCAATTTTCAAGAATGCGTTACACGATAGCAGAGAAAGTGGAATTGGTTATCATTTATGGTGAATGTCATAGAATTATGAGGAAAGCGGTACGCGTGTATGATGAAAGATTTACCGATCGTAATAGTCCTTCGCTTTCTGTCTTTGCAAACATTATAAAAAAGTTTCGAGAAACTGGAAATGTGGATAAGAAAAAACGCACTAGAGCCAAAAAAGCAACTGACGATGGAAACACGATAAACATTGCAGCAAGTGTAATACAAAATCCACATGTTGGTACGAGGCATCTTGAACGCGAGAGTGGCATCGGTCAACGAAGTATTTTGCGAATACTTAAAGTTAACAAATTTCACCCATTCCACATTTCACTGCATCAACAATTAAGTGAAAATGATTTTCAAAAACGTTTACAGTTTTGCGAATGGGGCCTACGGAAACTGTGTGCAAGACGATCAAATGTTCTTGAATAAAATTTTGTTTACGGATGAGGCCACATTTACAAACCACGGACAAGTTAACTGTCGCAACATGCATTACTGGTCGGTAGATAATCCACGATGGCTACGAGAAGTGGACAAGCAGAGACCTTGGTCTGTCAACGTCTGGTGCGGCCTTCTTCGTAATAAAATAATTGGTCCATATTTCATCGATGGCACGCTAAATAGTCATAAATACGAGAGAATCTTAAAAGACGTTTTGCCAGAATTGTTAGAGGACATTTCACTGGACATGCGACAGTCCATGTGGTTCCAACAAGACGGATGTCCTGCTCGTTCAGCTCGAAATGTTACAGAATTACTGAACAGGACATTTGAAGATCGTTGGATTGGTCGATCGGGAAGTAATAAATGGCCAGCACGTTCCCCAGACCTGACACCGCTAGATTTTTATTTGTGGGGAAAATTGAAGGAACAAGTGTACCGCGAAAAACCAACAACCACAGTTGATACGCAAGAACGTATAAAAAGAGCTTGCTCTGTAATAGATACAACTGAAATTTGTCAGGCAGTATCATCGGTACTGCAACGTTTTAGATCATGTCTCGGTGTTCAAGGTCGACATTTTGAACACTCGAAGTAGCAGCGAATACGTACATAACATGTTACATGTAAATCGTCGTAGCGTTCGAAGAGTGCTTTGATACATTTTATTTTATATTGCGGTTGACCTTGCGTGACCTTGAATGACCTTCGTAATAGGTCATTGTATTTGTCTTGAAATACACTATCAGAATGTAAATAAAAATCCATACCGTTCCATTTAAAAAAACAGAGTTGACCTTCGTATCTCCTTGACGTCTCCACCTATAAAAAAATTAATGACATCAGATTACGACCCCCCCGATATCAAGTAAGTTTGGTGTGATCCTTTTTTTTCTATCTTCAAAAGCAAGCGATTTATTCAGGTGACCTGTTTTAGGTGCCGCACCCTGTATTATAACAGTCTTAAAAGAACGAACAGTTTGTTAGGCATTTTCAATGCAGAATATTTTTATTTTGCATAAAAATCCGCAGTTTACGGATCAGTTTAATACGCGGATGACGGGACTTGGTTCCACTTTGACGATTAATTTTAATTGGAGGATAGTTATTTGGCTTCAATAAAAATGTTTTGAAAAATTGATCAAGAATCACCTGAATAGTATTGCCATCTGCACAAGCATAAAAAACGTCCGCTACTTCAGTGTTGAAAAAATGAGTTGGAGGATTTACGAACAAAAATGGGTGAGTGAAATTTGAAATAGTAAAAAGATTAAAAGAATTTTCGAACGTTTGTTATTTTTAACGCAAGTTATTAAAACAAGAAAGAAATTTTTCATGAAGACCCGCAGTTGAATTCTTGCCGAACGCACCCCTAGCATCTCCAAACAGGGGTTGAAAACAGTTATGATATCTATTCCGGTTCTGGAAACAGTTATGAGAACCGAAAAAATGTTATAACTGTTACGAGAATATCGGTTGTGGCTTATATCGGTTAGGGTTACGGTTCCTGAGAACCGATATTACAACGGTTCTATAACTGTTATTTTTCGTTTCTGGATTTCGGTTTCGGTTCCGGTTCTTCAGACTTCAGAACCTATAATATGTCCCGTATCGGTCTCGTATCGCTTTTGCAGTACCGCAACTGATATTTTTTGGTTCTGTATCGGATATAGTTCGGTTCTATGTATGGTATACTTATAATAAGTAATACGTATTGGTGGCTCACCGCGTAAATGTTGTACGTCCTTGTTTAGTCTTTCCGAAAATGATGCACGAATGTAATAGATTCGGGGACATATAATATATAAAAATATTGTTTTTTGTACATTTGTAACGTAGATATGTCTGTGATATCTATACAGCATAAAAAACAGTCAAGAATTATTTATTGCATATAAAAATTAAAATCTTACAAAGATATAGAGATACGCGGTTCGATTGAGACGCGGTACGATTGAGATTCGGTGTGTTTGAAGCCACGTGCGGATGAGCGGCGATCGGTCAAGCAGCGCGGCGATCTGTTTGAGTGGCGGTATGTTTAAGATGCGGCATTTTTTAAGATACAGAATAAATGGTATTTAAGGAGACCTCATGGAGGCCTCGAGCTGAGTTTTGTATGAGCCACCGTGAAGTGAACTTCGAGGTAGAGTTTTTTGCGAGAGCATATTTCTAGTGTACAAGAAATACATAAAACAATGGGAAGGAGAAAGTGCAGTATTGTCAGAAGATATTTCGAAATGTACGATGACGGCACAAAATTACTCACGTACTAACATGTCTTTTTTTAAAGCCAATAAATAATCAATAAGGACTCAAATCAAACATAGTTATGTATCGATGTCATACTGCATAAATATTGTAATTGTATTGTATATCTTTGTAAGATTTTAATTTTTATATGCAATAAATAATTCTTGACTGTTTTTTATGCTGTACAGATGTCACAGACATATCTACGTTACAAGTGTACAAAAGACAATATTTTTATATATTTTTATATATGTTCTTCATAACTGTTTCAGTCAGAATCGATATATAACTGTTTCAAACAGTTATTTTCAGAACCGTTTCATCCCCTGTCTCCAAATGCCTCGGAATTATACCGAATTTTTGGGTTTTTTCCCGTGGCTAGTCGTAGATCGATCCGACTGGCGATCCTTGAGCATGCTGAATCATTGATCACGTTGGATCACGATTGGTTAAGGGGATGATGCATGTGGGGGGTTGACGCGGACATCTAGAAGCCTGCGCCTGTGTGCATTTGCCGTGAGAAGACCTCGTTCCTCTGATTTTCTGGCATCGCTTCTTCTGCCGTTACTCCGGGGTCTTAAGGGTGATTTCTTTTCGTTCCTGGCTCCGGCAGACTAAATTTCGCGCGTTAAGCCCTGGGTGTAATCCTGCCCTTAATATTCAAAAACGTGATCGCCCTGCCAAGCGTCCCGAGGAGAGGAAGGAGCTGGCCCGAGAGAGGAGTCGAGAGAGACCACGCTCTCGTCCGAACGAACTGGGCGAACGGGGGAAGCTTTTCATATGCTAATTGGCATTCGTCATTTTCTTATGGCAACGACTTAAGTGTGCTTAGGCGTGCTAACTCCTTTACCGAGGCGTTAGACCGAGGCCAAGCCCGTTGAGACTGGCCCCCGTCCGCCATCTTTGAAATTGGACGGTATCTGGATTTGCCCTAATAGAACGGAAATTTGACTGCCGACGATGAATACGTAATTCGCATTGTCTCCGGCAGCTTCTACCGATCCGATAGAGCAGGGCGAGGCTAAAAATCCGACAGGTGAAATATTAGATATAAAGTCACCGTACACGATACAGTCAGGTCGCCATAAACGATCCGTTTTGTCGCCACTTTTACTTGTGCAGTCATAAGTGGTGCAAGACATAGTCCCTGGCCAAAACATTAGGTCACTCACAATTTTAAACGTTTTTCGTGTTTTTAGTAAGACCTTCTAGCTTAGATGATATTTAATTGTTAATTTTACGTACTTATTAACAATCATTTGCATAAATACACTGTTTGAAAATAACGAATCTCTCTTGTGCACCCAACAATTAGTGGAGAAATGCCTAACAAACTGTTCGGTCTTTTAAGACTGCTGTACAGTATTTTATCGATAATTCTCCCCAACACGGATCTGCCCAGGGACAATTATACGCCAGGGATACTATTCTTTGACTTGTACCGAACGTAGAGAAGGACCAGGACCGATTAAGGGGGAACGCTACCCTTGCTTTTCAGAGTATTTATCAGTGTTACCAATCTCTGTGCAGAAAAAACATTTTTTGTGTGGTAACACTGATAAACATACATATGTGTCAGCCTAACGCTTCAGTTTTGCTATGATTACACTTTTTTTTCTTTTGTTTATTCATATCTTTAATGTTATTAATGGATCCGAGTGGATTCAAGCCTTTCATATGTCGATAGTCCTGAGTAGACGCCATCTCGTCTAACTAGCTGAAATAAAATTGGCTCTAGACTTGCTCTGGATCAGAGAGGACCTCTGTCTTCGTGAACGTAATATGGGGAAATCTCTGCTATGCGAACGCAATCACGGTCTTAGATTGTTTGTCCTTGTTTCAGCGAATTTTGGGCTGGGTGAGGGCCCAATCTAATGAGGGAGGTTATAGGTATAGCGCTGGACCGCATTATGGCAGTGAAAAAATCTTTTAGAGACAAAAAAATACGTTGAAGTCTGCAAATATTTTTCTCGATTTTTTCTCTACTTCGGACACTTATATTATTAGATATAGACATAATCCCGTTAAAAAATCGGTCGAGCGCTGTAGCTATAACCTTCCTCTTTAGAATGAGCCATCACCCAGCCCAAAATTCGCTGAAATAAGGACAAACAATCTAAGACCGCAAACCCATGTTTCGACCCAAAATCTAGTTAGATTCTAGTTCGTTTCTAGTTATACCACGAGGGTAGCGCGGGGCCCATAGGAAATGTTACCAGGAGGCCCTAGGTTTTGCATGATAATGTAATAAAACACAATGTATTTTTTTTTTTTTAGCAAAAATATCTGCGAAACGAATGATCTTTCTTTTTAGCAAAAATATTTTTGACGGTATCCACCAAATTTGACAAGGTCAATTTTCTGCTGCAAGCGCGGGGCCCGTAGCATTTGCTACTCTTGCTACACTGTACACTGCATGTACTGGGGTTAACTCGGCCCTGAGAAGGACAGCCGAGAAGTGTCAACGTAACTAATCCGAATGTTAAGCTTCTTTATTTTTCATTATTTTTTTACGGAACTTTCACCAACATATTCGTGGCACTTTTCTATTGCAAAATGATACCAAATATGATATCATTCCGATGATATTTACTTGTGTAACTAACGACGAAAGTTTTCGACGCAAAGAAGGACAACGTATGGGAAAGAAAGAGACGCGGAGAGTAGCAGCGCGCCGGCACAGTTCAAAGAACTTATGATATGCTGTTTTTTTTTTTTTTTTTATTAAGCTATAGAACCCCAAATGGGATTATTAGCAGCATGCACATAATTGTGCATGCCAACATTACAAAGATAACTTTTAATTAAAACTTATAACATTTTCGAATATAGCACTAACATATTTGGTTGGGAGTTGACTAGAAATAGTTTCCAGCCAGAACATTACAGCCATTCAATACAAAAGTCGAAACGATAGACTGCTACTGGACTTAGCGACGCTATATACATAGTTCACAATCTTTTAAGAAGGAACAGACGATATTACATATAGTGTTTGTAGGTCTGTGGAGTAGAACATTACATGACATGGGAAGAAAAAACCCTTGTAATCTCAGGTTATGTATAAATTTCAATCTGTGAGTGTCATGGATAGGACATTGACATAAGACATGATCAATACCTTGTGTCTCATGTCCGCATGAGCAGCCAGGGTTATTTACCACTTTAATTTTGGCTAGAGAAAAGTTAAGACTATAATGGCCAGATCTAATTCTATTTATGGTCACAACGGTTTTTCGTGATAGATTCTTCCCCGTATACCAGGGTTTTCTTCTTTCGTCATGAAAATGTTCAAAATAATTTTTTCCTTTGTATCGGCCTTCATTAACTATATATTCATTAGTGTTAGTAAAAGCACGTGATTTGGAGATCACCCTCAAGTCAGTATGCGGTATTTTGAGAGAGCTGTCTGGATCTACATTGTTTCTTGCAATATTAGCTAACTCATCAGCTTTTTCATTCCCGCGAATACCCACATGTGACGGTACCCAATAAAATAGAATTTTATTGGAATCTGGGTATTTTGTGCTGTGTTCATAAATTTTGTTCCTGATACTAAGTATGTAAGGGTTAAGGCTACTACTCACGGAGGGATACAAAAGCGAGGTTAAACAGCTTAGAGAGTCAGAGAATATAATGAAGCATTGGTCTTTGTTTTTTAGAGCAATATCTACAGCGTCCATAAGCGCAATGCACTCAGCGGTAAATATAGATGCATTACGATTTATACATGATATGCTGTTCCTCCTTGCGTCGAAAACTTTCTTCGTTCATTACACAAGTAAATATCATCGGGATTATATCATTTTTGCTATATTATATCATATTATATCATATTATATCATTTTGCATTAGAAAAATACCACGAATATGTTGATGAAAGTTCCATAAAAAAATAATGAAAAATGAAGAATTTTTACATTCGGATTACTGTGGTCTCACCGATAAACGGAGCCGTATGATGTCATACTTCTCGGCGACCGAGGCCTCTCGAGCTTCTGGGTCCATCAAGAAGGTACTCCGCAGTAGTGGGGATAGATCCGGGACATTTAGCGGCCAGATATTTGAGACATTTATTGATAAAATACTGTAATATAATATAAAAACTACAAAAAATAAACTAAATCTAGGTGCACGGTAGTGCACCAGCCAAGTTCTCGCACTACCACCTTTTACACGAAACAACTTAGCCGTTTTTTAGAGGCTTGTAAATCGGAACTGGAAGCAGATGGAGGGATGTAATTTCGTACACTTGTTAAATGCTATCATATCTCAATATTGGCAAAACATTAATCTTCCAACGTTAGTAGGTTCCGAGATATAGGACCTTAAAAATCGCTAAATTTGTCACTGACTGACTGACTGACTGACAGATCATCAAAACCTTTTGGGTACTTCCCATTGACCTACAGGCTTGAAATTTGGTACATAGGTCCTCCATAACAAACCATCAAAGGAATAATTATCAAAGTTTGAGATTTTACACCTCAAAAAAAAAGAAAAGAAAAATGGCTGTGTCTTGGAAACGATGTGTCCTACCGCAAAAATGACGAAATTTTCAAAAGGCTTAAGCGAAAGCATATACGGTATGCCCAACCACATAACGTATGCAACCTTTTGAATTTAAAAAAAAAAAGCTAAACCGAAATAATATATATTATTCTTTGCAATATATACCAAATCAAAAACCTAATAATTTGATTGAATTTTGATTCCGGCCTTGCTGATCTGAGTTTTCTGTCATTTGGACCCTGACCCCAAAATTCCGAAATCAAGAATACAAAGAAAAAGAAAACCTTCTGTAATTAGGAAAAATAATCAACTAACGAAGAAAAAAAAACAACATAAAACTCAAACGGGACAAAGTTTTAAGTAGGTATACATAGGTAGTAAAACGAACATGCATTTATTAATTTACTTAATGTCCACCTTAAAGATAAAAAATGTTTAGGATTTAATGAATCAGGGATGAAGAGTAATACCTACTTGATAATTGATGAAATTTCAACAAAAATTGATGAAATCTTAACAAACACATCCTGTAAACAGGAGCCAAGTTCTCTATGGCCGTAAAAAGTTGTGAGATCAAACAAAGTACGGCCAGGTTCGTTAGGTTAGAAATACCTCTTGCAATACTGAAAAAAGCGTTTGTAAAAATTAGTTTAAAAGAACGCTATTTAATTTTTAAAGAGTTACATGGTGGGCCAAATCATTCAAACTTGGCCGTTACTTTTTAAACCAATGGCCATGAAAGGTGTTAGGTAGCGGCCAAGTTTGAGTAATTTAGCCCACCATGTAACTCTTTAAAAATTAAATAGCGTTCTCTTAAACTAATTTTTACAAACGCTGTTTTCAGTATTGCAAGAGGTATTTCTAAGCTAACGAACTTGGCCGTATTTTGTTTGATCTCACAAGTTTTTACGGCCATAGAGAACTTGGCTCCTGTTTACAGGATGTTTTTGTTGGAATTACTTATAACTAGACAATATAAAAATGTTCTGCATTGATTGTGGGAAGCAGAAGTAAAATAAAAATTGATTTCATCCCTTAACGATTTTTTTGCATTAAAAATAACGTTACGATATTCTTAAACTTTTCTAATCTTTTATTGGTTTATACAATTTCTCCCAGCCAATTTCTTCATAAATGCATAAAATTCCGCACTCTACTTATAACTAAGTTAGCTATACATTATTTAGCATATGTTAAATATTTAAAAATGAATAAACGAACTCATGTACACACTACAAAATATGATACATACAGTGGTCGAAATAATAATAGGTTCACTAGCCGCGTTGGCTGGTTCACTGCTTCTAATTTTATTTTCGTTTTCGGAAGTGTTGTGGCATTTGTTTTTATTCCGCAAGAATGTGTTCTACACATTGTGTAAGCAGTCAGTCGACTATCAACAGTATTAGTGTAAAGACGTACCTGTCTCAATAATACTTTGAATATTATCGAGTACAAGATATCAAATAATCTTAGGTTCGCAGAGAAATATTTAAAAATTACTATTGATAGTGCAATTTTTTGAACGTTTTTGTATGGTAAGTACGCAGATTTGTAAAGTGTAAAAATTCTAAAAAATATTTTATGTTCGTTCGATATTATTAAAGCACAATGACACGGGGGAATCGTTAAATGATAACGAAAAGGATCAAATTATTGCTTTCCACAATACGATCGAGTCTCTCTAACAGAGAAATTGCAAGAAGATTGAAAAGGTAATTAAATGTCGTAAACAATTTTTTTAAATTAACAGAAAAATAGGGCAGTAAAAAATGTAGAGGTCATCCAAAGAAATTAACACATAGGGGAAAAGGTAAAGTTTTTCAAAAAGCACGGCAAAATATGCTTAATGCCTCTAAAATAAAAATGGAATTAGACTTGCCAGTTGGTGTTCGACGTGTACAGCAAGTTCTGAGATCGAGTGGGACACTTAAATATTCTAAAAAAGCGAAAAAACCTCCGCTAACTAAATTCCACAAGGAAGAGAGATTATAGCTAGCAGAATATCATATGTCATGGACCGAAAAGTGGAAGACAGCGATATTTTCTGATGAAAAAAAATTTAATTGGGACAGCCCAAATGGGTTTTAATATTACTGGCAGAATCTGCGTGATAAAAAAAAATGTAAAAATGACAAGAGTCCATGGAGGAGGATTTGTAATGGTTTGGGCTGCATTCGCCTGGAACTGCAAGACTCCCAAATGTGGTTTCCTCCAAAAGACAATGCTGAAAAATATCAGGAACTATTGGAATACGTACTGGATGAATATGACAGCAAGATTGATGGACCTAATTTAATATTCCAATACGATAATGCAGTAATACATCGTGCGAAAACAATTAAAAACTACTTTGAGAGGGTAAAAGTTGAAGTTTTACTCTGGCCATCAAGGACTTAAATCCGATTGAAAATCTTTGGGGAATATTAGCACGAAAGGTATACGACAATGGAAAACAGTATAGCACTGTTTCAGAATCGAACAATGCCATTAGAAAGACGTGGTCTGAAATTAAATTAGAAACATTACAAAAATTAATTTAATCAATTCCACACAGAATATTTGAAGTTATAAAACACAAAGGAGAATCAACTAGTATTGAATTATTTTTATCTTCTTTTTTAAATTTTGTATGTAAAAATACAGAATGAACCTATGTTTATTTTGCATCTAAATCTCAAGTTTTGTAATAGCAAATTTGTAATTGATATTAATTACCATTGTGTTATGTAACTGAGCTGTTTTTTTTGTAAAACTTTAAAAAACTGCATTAAACACAAAATTATGTCAACAAATTGAAGTAAACCTATCATTATTTCGGCCACTGTACCTGTAACATGTATTTAGTCGAATATACGTATACACATGATCTGGAATAATGTTTCTTTATATTTCATATCTCTAAAAGTTATACTTTCTTATGCTTTCTTTTGAATTGTCCTTTTCTGTGTAGTTGCTAAATGTTCTAAAAATATTTAGAAAGAATCATATACATCATAAATATGTTTAGAACATTTAGCAACTACAAGAATCATTTTAAGTGTCTTTTTTATTATTACATCACATTATATGTATAAATAATCATATAAATGTGCACATCATAAATATGTTTAAAATATTTAACAACTACAAGAAGCATATTAAGTGACTTATTCATTATTATACACATAAATTATATCTCTATCAATAATCATATACGTAATAGGGATTACTATTTTACCGTCAAAATTAATAATTGTAACACACCTGAGCGAATAATTGATTAATGTAGCAATTTTCTACAAAACGAAAACAAATTATACCAACTTCCTCTGCCATATAAATGTGTACCAACAAATGTTTTCATTTTCGTTCGCTTGAACTTGGACTGGAACAGCTTTGTAAGTATTTAACCTGCCTTGAAGAAATCCATTTGTGATGCAACCATCTTAATTGATGTAATTGTTACAGAACGAGCGAAGGATTCTCCCATGTGATAAGTTAATTATCGTCTCTGTTATGACTGTACAAATTAGATTCACTGCACATAGCTTCTTCTACTATTTTATTAATCAACTTCTCCCTACAACAAATTCGACAAAAACGAAATAATTAGCTTATAAAAAGTTCATAGCTATCCAAAGAATCTTGTGTTTACGATATTCATCGAATAAATATTATTCGAATTCCATCGTATTTCCATTTCTTCCTTCCGCCATTTTTCTCCTATTTTAAGCAAATACGAACTTGTCAATTGCGATGACCTACAAGAAAAATCAAGTTCTCTGTTAAATACACAAAATAGATTTAGTAAGATATAAGATATTAACATGATTAATATGAATTCCAAAGTTGGAACATACCTTCCAAAATTACTAAAAACTTCCTGCAATAATTTTATTCTGCTGTATACATGTAGTAGACACGAACAATATTAAAATAACCGACTGATTGTGAGTCATGTGTTAAAATTGAAATAATGTAATCTAATCCAAATTACTTACAACTTTCTCCAAAATAGTCACTCTTGCACCATCGAAGTTCCAGCAGTAGTCTCATTACAGTCTATAAATATTGTAGACGTGGACAAAATTAAAATGTACAATTATTCTATCGCGTGTTAAAATTACAATAAAAAAATGAGGTTCCAAGAAGCCCCCTTTTTCAAAATTACTTACAACTTGCTCCAATAGTCAGATTTGGAACATTCTGACTTTATTAATCCTTGGTTCATTGATGGGGTTACAGACCATCGCATCGGTTAGGTGTCGGTCGACATACCAGGAACACGTAAATATTTTTGTCGTCGGTGACGAGGTATGTACGAGCAATGGCATCGTCGGTATCGTAGCACATGCGTATATTACAGTCTAACTTTATCAGAAGATATCTGAGCAGCGTATCTGTAATAAGATAACGTGCGGGTTCGTCGATTAAAAGTGCCGCGCCTGTGGGCTCACGTTGGCCGTGTTGGTGTGTCCGATTCGCTCCGTTTTCGTGAAAAGAAAGGAAGTCTATCGTTTCGGGATTCTAAAACGACATCGTGTCGCTATAACTGCGCCATTATGTGATTGAACTAACAGTTTCGCTGCTGCACCTGTACAAAAAGGTACCGGTGCTCTTCCGTTAAGCGCGAGTGGCAAGAAATCGCACGAGCCGATCGGATTTTTCGAGACAGTAAGTGAACAAATCAATTTGGCCAACCGGTCAGAAAGTACCATCGATCGCCGATCAATTGATAATTCGACGATCATCCTACGTTCTCACAATTTTCGAAACGATACGGATCGTAGACATAGTAGTTCCAGGAATCCTCTTCGAGGAGACGTCATCAGGTGATTCATGATGACACACAAACCATCGCATGCGTGCAACACGCTCTACATTTGTCTAGGTTTATGACAGTTGCAGCGAAAATTAATATCGCATGGAACTTCTTTTACGATACGTGTGTAGTAACTATTTTACGTTGGACGCGCGATGAGTACAAGTGTGTGATTCCGTGGTTCGTTTGTTAATAGACTAATTGATTTTTTGTTGTTGAACACGTTCAGTTTTCTGACCAATTTGTGTAGTTAGACGGTTCTCTTCGGGCAGAGATAATGTCCCATCGTTCAGCAACGAATTTGAAATCTTCGATTTTCGCATAAGCAGTTCCAGACATTATTCATCCTTTCATTTGCACATATTACTGTTTGTTTGTTTTATTTTATATCACTCCCGAATGTACAAAATTCAATTACTCAGGCGGGAGCATCGTATTGCATCTTTTCCACAAATTATATCATTTTATTTTAGCTGTAACACGAAGTTCAACGAACTCCACTACAGTTTTAATCTATTCTTAATCTACTGCACTCGATGACTCGATGAAACAAAATTTAAAAGAATTCTATTTCTGAAAATTGTTAAACGTACTCTTAAACGGCCGTCATTTACTAATAAATATTACTAAATTACGGCATGGATATTAATATATAAGACATACAGTAGAATTAAAACTGTTATAAAATATTTTCTTTATGAATTGCTAATAAGTAGATAATAGCATATCGATACATTCAAATTCATTTAATATTTCTAAGGTTTTCTATTACCAATTTCTGTCGTAGAATTATAAAATTGGTAATCTACGGTAGATAATCAAATTATTCTTATTATTTTCTTTATAAAGTATTTATGTTTGCAAATTACGAACACAGTAATACCTTAGGTGAGGAAATCCGCCACATGCACAATAAATATATTTTTCGCGGCTGCTCTAATAATTTGTCCACTCACTGTAATAGTAAACTGAAAGATCACGTGGCAGTATATCTTCAGGCGCCAATTTTGTTTCAAAGGAATGACTATACGCCTCCATGAAGTGGTGAGGTCTGAAGTGGAAGGTGGTTTAACAGGACCAGCCAACCCGATACCGAAAGAGTCGATTGACTGCGGTTGTGCACAAGTGCCATGCCCGAAATTAGCAAGATTTGCAACCCGAGGACTATTTATCGGGCTGCTGTCATGGATAGGCTTGATTCAAGCGGCTGCGTACGGATATTTTTACGTGGCTGGGCCCACGATCGCGAGGAGATTCCAAATCGATCCTTACTTGATGGGTAAATACTCCTTGATCTCGCATTTTGTTCCCCGACAATTCCAAAATTTATCATGTATCGGATTGAAATAAAATTCATGGATAAAATCAAGATATGCTATTGAATAAATCTATTAGTAAATATCTTAATCTCATCTTTGAACTTTATTGAAAATATGTTACTGAATGAATCTATGAATAAATATTTTCCATTCTGTTCCATTACTTGAGCCATTTTTCAGATAACTTATCATATTAACACATTACCGAACGCTGATTATTGCATTATTTTGAAAAATCTATATATACATGGCTAAACACTTTTTAACGGAACCTTCAATAGCAACAGCAATTTTCATGGTGAACTAACAAATCGTCCTCAATAACGCCATTTAATAGTTTCATTTAAGATTGCAATGTAAAAGAAAATTTCTATGGTTTCTTTTGGTACAGCACTATTATTGAAAATCCTATTAATAGGCTTCCGGTAGGTAAAGTGTTAAAGAGTAAACCTATGAATATCTTAATTTTAAAACGCATGAAAGTGCATAATTTATACACTTTTAATTTGTTCACTATTTATAAATGATTTAAATTGCGGTCAGTTATAGTCGTAATAGCTGTCCATCCTTCACACTCGCAACGTGTAGGTAAAGTGGACAGCTATTGTGACCACAAGCGTATTTCAATCTTTAGAAAAATATAGCACAGTTTACGTTTACTTTATTCTTGAAATTCAAACGTTTGTCTAACGCTATTTTTATTTCTTTTTTCATCAGTAGACCGCTGATCTTTGTGCAAAATAAAAATGTTTCGCATTGATTGTGGGAAGCAGGAATAACGTAAAAATTGATTTCACCCCTTAACGACTTTGTTACATTAAAAGCAACATTACAACATTCTTGAATTTTTAAAATCTTTTACTGTTTTTATATTCCACCCAATCAATTTCTTCATAAATGCATAAAGATCCGCAGTCTACTTATCACACTAATTTAATTTATTTCACAATTGTTTTTAAAATTTAAATTATAACTCACGCCATTTTTATTTCTTCTCTTCTCACACTCATGCTACTGCTCACTCGCTATGCTACCTATTCGCTCACCTTGCCCTGTCACCGTTAGCTGCCTCGTCCCACCCACTTTCCTTCACCTTCTTCATACTTCCCCCCCCCTGCCTCCTTTCCCCCCTATCTCCTACCCTCCTTATTGTATTCAACCCCCTCATCCAGCTTTTCTCTCCTCCGTCTTCCTTCAGAATCCTTTTTGTCGTCCCTCTTCCCTTCTCCTTCACCCCTCCTGGGTTGATACAACCCTTCATATGTTCTCAATTTTCATCCCCTTCGCCCACACACCCGAAGCTTGCATAAATTATCTAGTGTAATTATGGGAATAAGATAAATATTCAACACTTTGAATCTGAAATTCATATATGCATGAGTATATTGATTCTCTCTGAAGATGTTATGCTTCATCGAGTATTGAAAAATATTGTGTACGAGCTTTGTGTTTGTTAAATTGTTGCAAAATTAGAATCGATTGGTTGTTTGGCGTAGTTATTTAATATTTATGTGATCAACTTTTTGAAGAGATAACAACTGCTATAAATACTAACAAGTTAAATTGTATTTTACAGAATGGGTCCTTACAATACCAGATTTGATACCCTTTCTTCTCGGTTTACTCGTCGCGTATTGGGGTGATAGGATTCATAAAGTCGCATGGGTCGGAGGTATAGTCCTCCTACAAAGCGCTTCATACTTCGTCATGATCATCCCCCATTTGACACATCAACCTAAAATTGTCGATGAGACCGAGGACATGATAAGAACTGTATATGAACATGCAGGTAAGCAACAAAATAAAATTACACTAGGTAACTTTCTTAGTAGTAGTTGCACGATTGTAGTCATCAGTTATTTGTAGTACATTAATTCATTAAATTGCTTTCTTTTACAAATCCCTTATGATAATTTTGAGTATGGCATATTTAGGGTAGCTTATAGAACATTGTAATTATTATTTCGTGGCTGATAGAACAATCGTTTTTTAAACAATCAGTCAATGAAGTACGTAACGATTGTTTAAAATTACTTATTATTAATACTTTTATATACTTCGAAGCAAAATGTTCACTGTTAATTGTTAAATTTTGCCTTTTTCCAGACGATAATCGCGATTTGTGTTCCGGATTTTCAACTAAAATTGTCGCGAAAGATGAGGAACCGTGTTACTTTACGTTCGCTGCGTTGGTTGTCGTGCAAATTATAACCGGAATTGCAAATATCTCGTATTATGCACTAGCAATTTCTTATTTAGACGACAACACGAAAAATAAACACGTCACTGGATTTATTGGCGTCGCTATCGCTGTGAAAATTTTAGGCGTTCTTCTGGGTTTCATGTTGGCATGGGTGTGTCTCAGGTGAGCGAACCTAATAAATTATGGTAATACAAAATTTCAGTAAACCTAACAAACAACAGTAATATACATTTTAGCACACATGACAAACTATAGTAATTTTTCAATTAAAGAGGCTTCGATACAATTATAAATCTTTACTTCATAAGTTAATAATATTTCAATCTCCTTAATATTCCAAATTACACTGTCCAACAGCCAAAAATTATTTCGATTCCCACTATGCGATTCTTATAGACTTTTTAGCACTGATTCCGAATCTGACCTTAATTTTTCTCCTATACGTACAGTTTTTGAGAAAACTGAGTTTGAAAAAAGTACATACTTTTCAACTTTGAACAAATATTGTGATGTTATTATAAAAGACATTGAATTGTTTTTTACAGAAAAAGATTCTGTAGACTTCCCTGAATACAGTGATATCCATCATTAATACATTATGATTGTTTAAACATTTTTAAACAATGATTAAAGACGGAGAGACACCACTTTTGCACCCATTTTTGAGAATATTTTTCAGTTTATATACAAAATTAAAGGTCCAGCGGAAATTCGAACTATACCACGCGATAGAGCAGATTCTTATCTTGAGAAACCACACTTTCAAGTTTCCAACGTCGTCGTTTTTTTCGATCTAGAAAGCAAAATACAGTGACTCAAAGAATTGATCAAATGTTCCCACAGTGTTTAAAGTTTTATTTGATTGAACACATGTTAATAAGTAATGTAACAAAATATTTTATTACAAAACATACATAGTTTTCGTAGTTCATATAATACAGAATCAACTTAAATATGTTACACTTTTAAAACAAAATTAAATGAAATTAACAATTTATGTAATGATCAAATTTTTGAGTTTGAAAAAATGAAGTATCAGCACTTCGTATACCCTCCTTTCGCTTTCAGTACGGCTTCTATGCGTCTTGGCATACTATTTACTAAACTTTTACGCTGTTCAGCGTTAATATTTTCCCAAGCGGTTTTAACTTCTGACCACAATTTAATAATACTTCTTGAATTGTGATCGAAGTTGGCAACTGTTATTTTTAGTAATCCCCATTTATGTTATTTTTAGTAATTGAGCAAGTCTAAAACAGTATAACCATGAGCTATTAACCATTCTTTGGTGATTTTTGCCTTGTGTTTGTCATTTTTATCGTGCTGAAAAATGACTTCTTCTGCATTCTTATTCCATTTTGCCAAACTTCCAATTAAACTTTTCTGCAGGATGGATGTGTACGATGTTGCAGTCATTCGACCTTCAATTTTTTCAACGCATCCGACGCCCTCACTGGTCATACAACCCCAAACCATGATATGACCTCCTCCAAATTTCAGTGTTGGATGGACGTGATGCGACCGTACTTGTTCTTCATTTCCTCGCTATGTCCATTCGCGTCCATCGCATCCAAAACGATTAATTTTCGTCTCGTCTGACCATATTACTCGAGCCCAATCTGAGATCTGTTTAATTTTTATATTTCTCGGCAAACTGCAGTCGAAGCTTCTTGTGCCGCTTTGTAAGAAGAGGTTTCTTTATTTTTGCACGTCCTCTTAACTTCGCTTCTCGCAGTGCATTACGCACTGTTTCAGCGCTTACATTAACATTACGGTATGTGACTAAACTTTTTTGCATCTGTACAGCATTACCAACGCTACCATTACGAATTGATCGTATGATTAATCGCTTTGTGGTAGTAGATAACTTTGATTTCCGTCCTACTTTATTTTTTAGTATGTTTTCTTTTAAAGTTTTACGTACCGAAGACACAGTACCAACCGAGCACAGTATCTTCTTCGAAATCTCGCGATGAGACAGCCCAGATATTAATAATTTTTTCATTTCTGATATTTTACTGGCTTGTATTGATCTCATTATGAAATATGACTAAAAATATTTTTTTATTCATTATTTTATCACAAACGTATTCTCGAAGGTTTAAAAATAACGTTGTAATTTACCAGTAATTATGTATGTATATTTGTGCTAAGGAATGCCAAAAATATAAGAATTTTTCACAATTCAGATTAACACAAATAATTGAACGAATAATGCACAGAATATAATTCGTAATACACGCCCGCTTTGTACGATTACAGGGCTTAAACTGTCGTGAAGTACCGACGCAAGGTTTACATTTTTCGTATACATATCAACAGTCTTAAGCAAGATTCTGAGGAAGATGTACTGTTACTTGTTTTCTTTTATTTCGAAGATTTGATCAATTGTTTGAGTCACTGTATCTTCGTCTGACATGAGTTGCCGCCAGTGACGCTCACCACTGGAACTGGCGTACGCCGCGTCGCGATGTATCCCGGTGAACAGCCGTTCTAGCAGTGAGCGCCGCTGGGGGCAACTTATGTCAGGCGAAGATATTTTGCTTGTTGGATCGTAAAAAACGACGACGTTGGAAACTTGAAAGGATGGTTTCTCAAAATAAGAATCTGCTCTATCGCGTGGTATAGTTCGATTTTCCGTTGGATCTTTATTTTTTTATATAAATTGAAAAATATTCTCAAAAATGGGTGCAAAAGTGGTGTCTCTTCGTCTTTAAGGACTGCGTCTCCTAGACAGACGACACTCGCGTGTGACTGCACACAATCACCACAGTACACTCACACACCGCTAGACCACGTATACGTACGCGAGGATTGCAAGGGTCCGTGATTCCACTTCTGATTTCTCAATAATGCTTTAGACGGGGTTTCTTATTAGTCAAAATCGGTAGATAAAAGTCAATCTAAGGGGGCTATTTGCCTCAAAAGTCTTACTTTTACGTTTACGACGCGTAATTCTCATTATTCTGCAGCATGTCGCGGAGCCGCGAGTAGCAATGGAGAGGCGACGGTGCTGCCGCCTATCGTGGCTGTCGATATGCTACCGAATAATGAGACTTATGCGTCGTAAACGTAAAAGTAATACTTTTGAGGCAAATAGCCCCCTAGATTGATCTTTTATCTACCGATTTTGACTAATAAGAAACCCCGTCTTTGCATTATTAAGATATCAGGAGTGGAATCCCCGGACCCTTGCAATCTTTGCGTACGTATACGTGGTCTAGCGGTGTGTGAGTGTACTGTGGTGACTGTGTGCAGTCACACGCGAGTGTCGTCTGTCTAGGAGACGCAGTCCTTAATGGAAGACCCTTTAGTTTACATACCGAGTTACCTTATCAATAGACTGTGGATATTTATGCAAAATAAAAATTCTCTACGTTAATTGTGAATAACAGAAACAAAATAGAACATTTTTCCTCCCTACAATAATTTGAATAGATTGGAAACAATGTATTGGTAAATTGAAATTCATTTAATCTTGCTACTACTTTTAGTTTTCACTACTTAAATTTGTTATAAACGCATAAAATCCGCAGTCTACGTGTCAACAATTGCTTTGTTTACGTTTTCCTTACCTGTGTGGGATTGCGTGAACAAATTCCGGATTTATCTCGACGACCACGTGACATCCCTACTCCACGCTACACATCTTCCGCTATTGGCCGCCAGTGGCGCTGAGCTCCTACGTCAACCGTTCCCGCCAGATCCTATGTTTTTGAGTGGGGTTCGCAGATCCCTATTGTCGAAATCACTGCCATCTTCCGATGGACGATCAGTTTTCTCCTCGTTTCATCTTCTTCATTAATATCTTATTTTGCAGGCTTCGTAACGGTGGGCACGCTGTTTGACATTGGTGTCTGGTATTTCGTGAAGGATGTGAAGATCTTCGACGAGGAGATCGAGCTGAAAGACATAGCGGAGGAGTCCGGAGAGACGCTTTGAAAGCGAGTCGTTAAACGATCCAGTCAGATCGCTTCGTTTCCGTGATGGCGTAAAGGCTCGAACAGCGAAGTCATTGGTGAATAGAAAAATGAAACAGAAAGAAGAAAGCGAGCGAGCGAACGAGCGAAAGAGGGAGAGAGAGAGAGTGAAAGAGAAAGCGAGAGAGAAAGAGAGAGCGAGAAAGAAATAGAGAAAGAAACAGAGAGAGAGAGAGAGAGAGAGAGAGAGAGAGAGAGAGAGAGAGAGAGAGAGCGAGCGATGAGAACAGTGATGAAAGAGAGAGAGCCGACGAATAAAGACTTTACAAGTACCTTAAGCATTTCCTTAGATATTTAAAAACTCGTAGTACCTCGGATAGAACTTGCCGTTGTTGGTCGGTTCGTCCACGGCGCGGCGTCCGAGACGAAACAGAAACGGCGGATTTCAGGTTTCTATTGTCCTCGTCTTCTTGTCATTGCCAATGATATCCTTAGCCCGGAGACCGTTCATACAACATGTACGTAAAATAATGTGTATATCGGAAGAGGATTGACAGTGATTTGGTAAACTTTGAATCGATCGGTCGTTCGTGATCGCATGTACATAAGAAGCGCGTGATAAGGGACAATGAATTTCTCTGTGTATTACGCGGCGACGGGATGCGTTCTTATACGTTTCACGTACGATACGTGGCGTAATAACGATACGTATCTCGCTTCTGTAAATTATACTGTCCAACAGCCAAAAATTATTTCGATTCCCACTATGCGATTGTTATAGTTTTTCGCGCTGATTCCGAATCTGACCTTAATTTTTCTCCTAGACGTACAGTTTCTGAGAAAACTGAGTTTGAAAAAAATACATATTTTTGGCAGATTCGGAATCAGCGCAAAAAACTCTATAAGAATCGCATAGTGGGAATCGAAATAACCAAAAAAAGTTAAAATTTGTTGGACAGATCGGCGTTCTCGCGAGACGCGCTCCGGTGCGCGATTAGTCTAAGGCAGGAGTCAGCAAACTTGTTTTTGGAAAAAGCCAGATCGTCAAATTTGTAGGCTCGACGGGGCGGGTAGCAAACTCAACAAAAACAACAAAAAAAAAACAGATTAAAAATGTTTTTATTAGGAAGTGATATTTTTACATCATTTTTTTATTTTACCTAATTTGATTTATTTTTAATGATTATCTGACTATTTTAATTTTAATCTTCTCATGTAAAGAACAATATTAACCTCGCGGGCCACAGTTTGCCGTCCTCTGGTCTAAGGAAACAGATAACAATTGTGATCAGCGTTATGATACCTATTGTGTACCGAAGATACAAACCTGCCAAAGGATTTTCGAAATAAAACTGTACTAGACGAAATTCTTCACTGTAGTCTGCTTGTTAAACGACCGACTAGACAGAACTCCAACGTAGATTAGTGGATTTTCATGCGAAATACAAATTTTCTGCATTTTGTGCAAAATGCAGGAGCCATGTAGACATTCATTACTTTTTTTTAAAAATAATTCTTATCAATTAAGAATAATGCAATAGTAAACGCGTCTGGACGCAGCGTTTCGCGATTCATACTCCACTTGTCGTAACTCCCTGCTGGGCGTCTGGATGCACAGGTTTGCCTTCCTACGATTCGATTTTTGTATGTCTTTCCTTCATTTTCGTTTAAGAAGAAAGAGGAAAGAGCATCGCCTAAACTCAAACATTACCGGCGGTCGATTTGCTGTAGGCGTTCGACGCACACATTTGCTTTTGTACCTTCTCTTCGAGACCTCCAAATGTTGCGCCAGACGCACGCGTTTTTCGACCCACTACTTCAGAATATTTTTCGGACTACTATTTTGGATTTGATGAAACTTGGATATGTTGTAATCTGTAGTGATATACGAACGTATTTCAAAGGATTTTTCGAAATATCAACATTTTTTTTCATTAAATTATAATGGCTGAACTAACAAACTAACAAACTCGTCATCGGGAAAGACTGTTTTTAGAAAAAAAATTATCAATTGTCATACAAACGTAATTTTGTAGTGCAAAAATATTCAAAATGTGTGATTATTTTTGAAGAAAAATTTTGATTTTCTATGATCGTTTCTCTTTAAATTTCATTTTTTAATTCAGTCACGCTCAAAAATTGCGAGCAGAACAGGCCAGCAATGAACATGGCGCACAGTGGTTTCATTTAGCCAAAAAGCGGCGAAAACCCTGTGAAAACTGTCCACCGAGTTTGTTTGAAAAATTTGTGGAAAAGTTGCCACAGATACAACGTTCCGCTCATTTTTTATTTATAAAAGCACATAAAAAATCAGTTAAGAGTTTTGTGCCTGGCACTGATCGTTTTGGCAAGGAGTCCCATTGAACTAACATTGTGTAAAAAAATGTCGGCTATTGTCGGTCAGTTTAGGTCGCGATTTAAGTGTAAATATCAACTTTCAGTATTATAAATGATAAAGAAAAATGATTCTGCTCTCTACGTACAAACTCTTCGTTCGATAATCAACGACGTACTCTAAGGAACAGAAGAGAAAACGAAAGGGACCTACGACCGCCATAAAAATGCGTTTGTACACATGCGTTTAGGCGCAAACGCACGCGTCTAGACGCAATCACATGCGTTCGCTTCTGATGGAGTATGACGAAGAAGTATGAGAGGCCCCAGAATTGCAATATGCTGTGTCCAGACGCGCTTAGGAGATCCCACCTTAAGTCGTATGGATACAAATAAGTAAGCGCTTGTAAGTACTAAGTAAGTCGGGTCTGGACAAGTTGCGGCTCGCGAGTCGCAGACGACTCCTCTCCTTACCCCTAGGTCCTCCCCACCCCTAGGTCCTTTCCACCCCTAGGTCCTTTCCACCAAACTGCACGCGAGGCAAAGCACAGGGCAATATGGAATAGTTGATAGTGGGGAATCCGTTACAATGTTTCGTTGCATAATTGTCTACTTGTACTAGGTAGTAAAAAAGAGTAAATATTTTATACTTTTTTATACGATTTAAATTTTATTCAATTTAAATTAACATTTTCAGAAAAAAAAACAAATTGTATGGTGCTTGAGTTAATTTGGGTGAATTCGGTAGGCCCCCAACATTACCCCCTCCCCCTCTAGGGCCCCAATATAAATAGATCTGCAATTCAATGGAGTTTCTGGAACTTTAAAATAAAAAGTTAAATATTCCAATGTCAAACCGTCCCCTACAGTCGGCTCAGAAAATTTTTGCTTTGCATAAAGAGCTTCAAACTGCAATCGTGTAGTCGTATAATAGACAGCAGGGAAAGAACCGGATGTGTTGAATAAATAAAATCTTTTTATGCATTCTCATACAAAACATTAAAAAGTACAGGCAGTATAACAACATGAAACGATTGTTCGTCACTTGGTCCCGTCCTCTAACAAGGTAACCCGCAACATCTGTCACTAAAAATCCGTGTGCAGCGTTCCCTTGCTGCTCTTGTCGACAGACATGTTCGGGCTGATGTTCTGACGGGACTCGGGTGGGTCTTCAGGGTGTTTGCCATTGCTGAAACTGCTGAGCCCCGAAGTAGAAGGACCCTTACTCTGTCTCTTGGACGCCATAGCAACCAGGGGAATGCCAGCAACCACTCTATACTGCAAATGTCCTCCTTCCGTAGACTTCACAGACTCGGCGTCCCCATCAGGCTGATCAGAATGCTCGTACTGATTGATCAGCGACTTCACGTCCTTAACGAACGGTGACTCCGGGATCTTTGGAGGATATTCATCGACTACAGGTATGCCAACTTCGTTGAAGTCTCCTTGTCGTTTTCTATTATTTTTCGAGTACTCGAAGCTGTCGGTCTTCTTGGAGCCATCCTCGTAGCCGTTCTGATCAGATTGTAGTTTTCTGGTTAATCTTGGGTCGTCATAGTTAGCAGGGTCAGGGAATTCGCGTTTAGACGATGGCTTTAGAACGGATGGAGTTGGGTCTCCGTAAACGCGGTCGTAGTCTTTGCTGTGGATTCGTTTGCGCGACCTTGGAGCCACGCTGCTCAGGTCACTCTCCACGTCGGAGTCGATGTCCAGAGGTCTGTAGGCTACCTTCGGGCTTGAGTCTTTCCTGCCCTCTTCGTCGCTGGTGCTCAAATCGTCCTCGGAGTCCAAAGTTCGTATATCGGAACGTCTAGAGTGCGATGCTAGACTCAGGGACGACTTAGATCCTGTTCGACGATCACCTGGACCCAGGGGGC
This sequence comes from Lasioglossum figueresi, assembly GCA_028455805.1. Classification (NCBI taxonomy): domain Eukaryota; kingdom Metazoa; phylum Arthropoda; class Insecta; order Hymenoptera; family Halictidae; genus Lasioglossum; species Lasioglossum figueresi. Next base: position 17,294,015 of record CM052192.1, on the reverse strand, counting down.
CGTACTTCAGGGGCACGGAGTCGTTCTGTTCCTCTTCTCTTTCTGCCGGTTTCGGTGCTGGCTCATTTGTTACTTCCACTTGTACCGTGTTGTCTGTGGATGTAATTTTCGTGATTAGAATTTTAGTGTTAGCCGGGTTCAGCCGTCGTTGAGTTACGATACAAAATACAGCCAGTCGAAACAGTCCCCATGCACCCTTTGAAATGATTCGAGCTTCATCAAAAACTTGGAAGAGTTAATCGTCTACATGACGTGTAAACGAAGTTTTAAATAACTACTAACTAAAGAACTTATTTTTGATTATATAGAGGTTGTAGAAATTAAAAGAAAATACGTTTTGCCGCTATGATGATACGGACGACTCGTATGAAAAATTTGATAATCAATATAATTTACTGTTATTGCTCCCAGTAATCGGTTGAGTTTGCTTTCCAGGCAGTCTCGACATCAGTCGTTGCATTTCAGTGCCAGTCGAGGTCTCCTTCTTTTGTTGCACGTACAACTGCACGTTCTTGCAGAGGTACCATAGAACGACTTTAATCAGGATACTCAAGAACAAGATGGCTGCCGTCAGATAACACAGATAGTCTCCCAGTTTTAAACTTTCATGGAGGTGACACTTTGTTCTTTTGGTTCCCCAATAATGGCAGGTTAGGTTGGCTATTGAATCATACAGGAATTTTCCACCGACGTTTATGATGACAGCAGACCACATCATCCAGAAGCCTATGCTGATTGCCTTATCCTGCGTGTAGCTTGATCTCAGAACTATTAAGAAGTCTCCTATGAACATTGTTGCGATCAGTGCGTATACCAACATGGTACCAAGCTGGAACAAATCATTATTTATTATTATAATTTCAAATTAGTTTAACTTGAGAAATACTGGACAGGCAAAAGCAACTTGTGTCTGATCTTTCCTAATATTATTGTCTATGTCAAGACAAGTTCAACGGTCTAGTATACTATGAGCTTGACATGACCTTGACAGTAAGGCAGGCTTGTGTTGTTAATACAAAGTGTTGTTAACACAAAAACTCGCGCGTGACTGCACACAGTCACCACAGTACACTCGCACACCGTTAGACCACGTATACGTACGCGAGGATTACAAGGGTCCGGGATTCCACTCCTGATTTCTTAATAATGCAAAGACGGGGTTTCTTAGTAGTTAAAATCGCTAGATGAAACATCAATCTAGGGGGCTATTTGCCTCAAAAATCCTACTTTTACGTTTACGACGCGTAATTCTCATTATTCGGCAGCGTATCGACAGCCACAATAGGCGGCAGCACCGTCGCCTGTCCATTGCTTCTCGCCGCTACGCGACATGCTGCCGAATAATGAGAATTACGCGCCGTAAACGTAAAAGTTGGACTTTTAAACCAATTAGCCCCCTAGACTGATCTTTCATCTAGCGATTTTGACTAATGAAAAGTCTTATTTTTGCGTTATCGAGCTACCAGAAGTGGAATTCGAGACCCTTGCAATCCCCGCGTATATATACGTAGCTGGTGTGGTGTGTGAGTGTACCACACACTTTCACCGCTCGGGCTCTGCTTCCTTAAGGACTGCGTCTCCTAGACAGACGACACTCGCGCGTGACTGCACACAATCACCACAGTACACTCACACACCGCTAGACCACGTATACGTACGCGAGGATTGCAAGGGTCCGGGATTCCACTTCTGATTTCTCAATAATGCAAAGACGGGGTTTCTTATTAGTCAAAATCGGTAGATAAAAGATCAATCTAGGGGGCTATTTGCCTCAAAAGTCTTACTTTTACGTTTACGACGCGTAATTCTCATTATTCTGCAGCATGTCGCGGAGCCGCGAGTAGCAATGGAGAGGCGACGGTGCTGCCGCCTATCGTGGCTGTCGATATGCTACCGAATAATGAGACTTATGCGTCGTAAACGTAAAAGTAATACTTTTGAGGCAAATAGCCCCCTAGATTGATCTTTTATCTACCGATTTTGACTAATAAGAAACCCCGTCTTTGCATTATTGAGAAATCAGAAGTGGAATCCCGGACACTTGCAATCCTCGCGTACGTATACGTGGTCTAGCGGTGTGTGAGTGTACTGTGGTGATTGTGTGTAGTCACGCGCGAGTGTCGTCTGTCTAGGAGACGCAGTCCTTAAGCTGTGTCATTTTAAATTTCGCGCTTTTTTTTGTTTGCGGAGATCAGAATTGTCGCTCTTCGACACGTGGTTAGTAACATTGTAGGAACGTGTGCTAACGAAAGATAAACAAAATCAAGGGATTGATGATCATTAAACAAGAATTTGGAAAATATTTTATGTAACCATACAGAGTGTTTCATAATTTGTAGACATAACGTCGGATTCGGTATAGAAGAAGAAGAGGAGACAAGAATCAGACGGAAAATAGACTTACTGGCTGCTGTAAAGTTTAATAGATATCTGAGGGTTTCGCCATTGTAGAGCCAACAATTCCCTGTGCCCGAACACGTTTTCCCCCAAACGAGACAGGTTTTATCTGAAACAAAATTATATTGCTAGAAAGAGTTGTTGAAATCATACTGAAAACAGAATTTTGAATAACAATCAGAGGTGTAGATTCACCCCTAGGACGGATGACCATTACTTTTTATACACCCTGTACAAAGTATTCATGCACCTTCTAAGAACGAATAACTTTTTCAAAATTGGACCCAACAGCTTGAGATTTTTTTTAGACGTTAGAGGAACTAGTTTACTAGTTAATGTGTAAATAATTTTTTAGTTAATTGTTATTGGTCGCAATTCCAAAGGAAAAAGTAAAGATTACGATTTCTTAATTTCTATGTGTGCCTGCAATGGAAATTTAAAACATGTATTTTGTAAATTTAAGTAAGTTATATATAATACGTGTATTAAGTTTCATTTAAATCGGTTGACTCATAAAAAAAGCTATGGGCATTGTAAGATGTAAAAATTTTTGTATTTAGGATTTATTTATATTGCAGACTCTTACAATTTTTGCTGTTTCCAATTAATTATATTTCGTTACAACCTTGATCGATTTCGATGAAACTTTATACATGTGTATAACTCACTTTGCTTACCAAAGGCACGTTCTAAATTTTCATTACAGGCACAGATAAAAAATTTAAATATCGTGACCTTTACTTTTTCCTTTGCACACACACACACACACACACACGCACACAATTACGACCAATAACAATTTAAAAAGAAATATTTACACATTGGCTAGTGAACTGATCCATCTAATGCCTCGAAAAACCTCAAGTTGTTTAAAAGGTGTACAAATACTTTGTATACCCAGTGTAGATATCCTAATATTTGCATTTGAAAGTAAATTTTATGAAAGACAAAATGATCTTCCGAGTTCCTTACCCAAAATGAATCCAAAGAGGATAGGAGAAGGTATGAACGCGAACAGGCTCATAATAGTTAATCCGAAGCCCATGGCCACCGTCTTGTCCTTTTCGTCGACGCATCTGACGGACACCAAAAAGTTCGAGGCCCTTCCGGTAGCGCCGCTGAACTTCAATAGACAGACCACGGCCAGAAAGACGTAAAACTTGTGCATACAATCCACGGGACAGGCGCCCGGAACCGCGGTGCCTAAAATCGGTCGTGCGTCTGCCGAGGTGGACTCAAATGGAATTTGAGTTGTGTACACGAACGTGTCGTTCCCAAATAAATGTCCTAATGAACGCGGGAACTTCGGCTTGATGCAACTGCAATCGGTGTATATCTTCTTGCCGTTGCCCTGCACCTGCAAACGTACGGCTTGTTAGGATTTCGTCGTTCCCGTTAGATTAAATTTCAATTCTACCGTAACAGGTCTTAAAAAAACAATCTTTCTCTCCATACATATATTGAAAGTACAGCACTTTTAAAATATGCTTTAACATTTCATAATTGTATTCGAAGGAATAATGAAATTACAGCTCGTCCAGTGAGACGCGTCAAGGACTAGATACACGAAACGGTGTTAATCCTATAATAATACTCGTCTATTTTCAGTTGTATTTTATGGAACTTTTTGCCAACACACTCGTCACATTTTTCTGATTAAAATCTGCCCAAACACGACACAGTTTGGATCGTGCGTGCTCGTTATTTCACAATGTGGTAGAACCTCGATTATTCGAACTGATCGAAATACACGTAAACAATGTAAAACGATTCATGTACAAAGAGGTACTCAAAAAGGTTTGATTTAGCACTGTAACTATGTATTTAACTGTTCTGTTATCGGAACACCGAGTTTGAAACCGAGTGTCTATTAAACGACACAGGCAAAAATGATCCGAATAGTACAATGTTGGGTACCATTTTAATCGGAAAAATATCACCAATACGATGTTATGGTTTCATGAAAAATAATTTTAAAACAACATTTCTGTGAAGATAGATATGAAACTACATAGTTCCTTTTATTGCACGAATAAATGTGTGAATAATTTAAGTTTATGAAACGTGTCTCTAAATAAATATTTCAACCTATCTTCTCATGTTAATAAATTGCTTGTTACCGCCATATAAAGGCGCTATATAAAAGATCAATCTAGGCCGCCGCGATCACCCTCAAAAGTCTTATTTTTACGTTTACGAGGCGTAATTTGCATTATTTGGCAGCGTAATTTGTATTAATCGCAAGCATACAGCTACGCATGTAGCTATTTTTATAAAGCTGCAACAGCTACATACTGTCGAATAATGCAAATTACGCCTCGTAAATGCAAAAATGGGACTTTTGAGGGCGATCGCGGCCTGGATTGATATTTTATCTAGCATTTTTCACTACTGAAAAGCCCCATCTTTGCATTATCGAGAAATGAGAAGGCGCATTCCGGGCCCTTGCGATCCTAGAAACGAGTTTACCTCCTTAACTACTAAATCTGAAAGGTGAAGAAAGTAGATACCGAACCTTCAAGTTCCGACAGCCAGCATGGCAAGCAGAGATGAATGTGTGGCCATCCTCGGAGCACACTGGATTATAAGTAACATAGTCGCAGTGGCATGGTTCATTACACGGTAGCAGAGTCTTCAACGCGCCATCGGGTTGTACAGCGATCTGGTTGTCATTGGCGGAGCACCCCAGGAAAGCGTACGAGATCATCCCCATAACCGATATAGCTCCTACCATCACGTTCCACGCGGCTAGATACCTAGCCCTGGGCTTGTACTTGGAGATGACCAACCCGGAGAGGAGGATGCCAAAAGCACTGAAGACCAGGCCGACTGTTCCAGTGATCAACGAAGACACCGAGGCAGACTGCTTGTACTGTGTCTCGATGTACTTCGGCATGAAGATCCAATAAGGCATGTATCCCATGAAATAGAACACGGTCGCCAGGTTGTTGCACATCAGGGTCGTATTCGTCAGAAGGCGTTTGAACGTGCTGATCATGTCGGAAAGGGAGGCAGGGAGTTCCGGTTCTTGCTCGGCTTCCATATTGGTCGCGGACTTGTTCCGCTCCGAGGCCAGAGCTTTGCGAGCTGCTGCTCTGGGCAGGGTCTTCGGGAAGAGGGCGATCACGCTAGCGAAGATGAAGAGGAGGATCGCTAGGATGATCCAGCCGAGCCACCAGGCACCCAGCCACCTGTTTAAACGAATTTGTATATAAACTAAAATTAATTGACCTGAGTTAATGATTATTACAAATTGTTTCATACCTTGGATCCTGCGTGGTAATGGTGGGTGTCAATGTCGGGCTGATATAGAACTTGAGAGCGAACGATGCGATGCCATAACCGATCGCCGGGCCCAGCATCCTCAAGAAGTAGGAGAAACTGATCAACGCCGGTGTCTTCGATTTCTTTATGTTGTCGTCCATGTAAGACACTCCCAGAGTGTAATAAAGCGATCCTCCAACCCCGGACACCAGCTGTGCAATAAACAGCAACGCTTGGGGTGCAAAATTCCCTTCTTCATCTTCGCAGTCATTCTCACGGTTATCCTTCCCGAGACATAGGAACTTCCGGTGTTTGTCAGGTACATGACTCGCGTTTATGCCCTGCGGCTTAGCCCCGTATTCCTTCGTGAGCAACAGAGCGTCTTCGCCAGGCCCGTACAAGAAGTGAGGCAGCATCGTCAGACAGCAAAAGAGGACGACCTTAACGAGAAGACAAACAAAGCTTTTATTGACCAGTTGATCGATAAACATGGATTTACTCTGTGGCATTTGTTACCGCGGGATTATGCACTTTAATGATTAGGCGGCCATGTACACCCAATTGGAAGTGGGTCAAGCAAATCGATCAGCTGTATGGGCAAATGGATTACCAAATGCGTTTGTTGGGAATGTAATATTTCTAAAGTGTCTTGACCAACAATTTTTATTTATTTGATGATCAGAATTTCTGAAGTTCCCCTCTTAAAAATTATAATATCACACCTAAGGCTGAGGATCCTTACGCAAAATAAGAATTGTCTGCATCAATTGTAAGATACAGGAAAGAATAGGAATTTATTTCTCTTTAATAGTGTTAAACTTCTTTTAATTAAGCTCCTTTAGATTAGTAAAATTAAAAAGAAATTAGTCAGTTAAAAAATTCAATTTATTTTTAATATCTCCACTTTTTGAAATTTTACTCATCCATTGGTGTCATAAATGATTAAAAATGTCAAACGTACAACACAAGCATGAAGCCATCGAGTATTTAACCGAATTCAGAAACAGCAAATGAATTTTCACTCTCAAGAGAACGTATGAATCAAGTTAATTAAAACTCTACAATTTCAAATAACAATATTAATTGTTTAATAATGTTGTATAATATATTAAAATACTCTCAAATTCTTCGACTGTGATCTCTCAAGATGATGCTTTTTTAATAAATTACTTCTATAATTAAAAATCATTTAAAGAATATCTATTTCACATTGGTACCGTCATCCAACAATCGAATTAACAAAAATTTTAAACTTATTCCACCCCACAGAACGAAATTGAAAAATTCCTCTTATCTAAACTTTAATCAGGAGCAAACATTAAGCATACAGAATTGAAGTAGATTGTTTAACACATTTGAACGAAGGGGCTTATTCAGTGCAATATGTTATCGATTGATCGATATCTCGAGAAGTTATTGAAAAACATTAACTCTGCGCGTCAATTGTACTTTACGAACTGATTTGACGTAACGCTATATCGGTGTACGTTTAATATTAAAAAAATGTTGTAGCCAACAGTTTACATTAGTCTGCGATCCATATAGCGGCGATAATGAAAGTACATACATTCCTTGATATTTATTTTCTGATATTTACATTGCCGTCGCCGAATGGGTTCTTGGAAAATGCCGTCTGTTTTTTTCGATCTCCACGTTCGAGATTGTTAGAGACGATTGTCTGACAACGCATATTTACCGCGCCGTTATCTAAACGATTTCTGTGACAATAATTCACCGAGCATTTAACTGTCTTCTATACAATAAATCTCGGGTAATTAATTCCGAAGGAAAGTCAGTGATGAGCTGTGATAGGAGTGTTAATAATATTACCGAAACCAGCTTTTCCGGAGAAACGTTTCTGGAGACCTTTTTTTATCGGTACATAATAATTCTAGAGGATTGGACGTAATATATTGACAGACTTAAATATTTTTGATCTTTTTGCTGTTTCAGATGCAGCTACTCAGTTTTTGAATGTGTAAAAATCGCAATCTAATTATTACATAGTAACAGATTTGCAGAAAATGAGTTTTGTAATTTATAAGAAAAATTATGTAAGAAAAAATATGTTCACACACACTTTTATAGAGGTTCTGATATTTGCATAAAACAATTTTTAAAAATGTACATGCTGCCATGAAAATATAAACCAATCAAAGAGTAATTTTAATATTGATACAAATTAATATTGTAACAACAATTCCACTAACACATCATTATGGTATCTTCTGAGTTCTCTAACGAAACTCCGGTTGCATTTAATATACCTTTTTCTTTATTAATTATTAATTAAAAGTGATCTCTTCATTAAAAATCCTACAAGCATACTCAAAATTCGAAATTCGTCAAATTAGAACACGTTTATACGGCAACCAAATGGTCACGTTATTGAAAAAACAAAATTAATTAATGGGATTATCCGCTGATTCTAGAACAACAGTTCGAACAATACACGAAGACACAAACGTTTAACAACGGAGCCATCGAAAAAGTGACGCAGCCCGAGCGCAGCGCACGTGCAGATCTCGAAGCAGATTGTTTTTCGTCGTAATTACTGCAAAATACGTGACGCGAATTGTTCCACGCACACCGGCAGCGTCTTTTCACTGCTCAATGAATGAATCGCTTAGGCTAAGCACACGGTGGCGAGAGTACGATGGTAAGAGGCGTGAATGAGCGTAGGAGCTACGATTTCAATGCTTCCTAATTTAATTAAGAACCGACCAACCGGTGTGCTATGACGTCTCCTAGTTCATTCTTCGGGGCGTGTGCCGACAGCTGATACTTTTCTCTGCATTGTTCAATCTTCGAGGAAGAGAGAACAAGGGGATCAGTCCACGGGGCAACGGAAAAATCGAGCATCAACGATTCGGCCCACGGGGAATTCGAATTTCTTGGTGAATACTCACTGTGTAGATGCCGAACGCGATCCATCGGGGCCTGTGACCTCTTCCTGCGTAGTAGGACAGGACTACCGACACGAACATTTGCGAGATGTCGTTGCCCACTGTGATCAGACCTAGACAAATATGGACATTTTCATAGAAACCACCTTAGCCCAAAGAGACATTTTCGAACAGGAAATTGAAATTGAACCAGAATTGATTTTCATTGGGATATATAGAGATCTATGTGGAAAATAACAATTTTCTATGTCACGTATAAGTAGACTGCGGATCTTTATGCAAAATGAAAATGTTCTGCATCGATTGCGAGCAGCAGGAGTAAAATAACAATTGATTTCATCCCTTAATAACTTTGTTACACTAAAAACAAAATCCCAATATTCTCAAGTTTTTCTAATCTTTTACTGTTCACCCAACGGTTTCACCCTGTTTCACCCAACCAATTTCTTCATAAATGCATGAATATCCGCTGTCTACTTATAAGCCACTGGTACCAAGGAAAAAATTGTTTCTTACTTAGACAATTGTTATTTTGCACAAAGATCTCTATGTATCGTAATGAAAATCAATTTCTAGTTCAATTTCAATTTCCTGTTCAGAAATGTCTCTTATGTGTCAATTATAAGAAACTGGTAGCAAGGAAAAATTTGTTTCTTACTTTAACAGTTTTAATACGTTGATGTTATCAGTACTCTTAAATTATTTCAACCTTCCCATTATTTTACGTTCTTGCTCATTTTTTTCACATACATCATAAATTCAGTCATTTTGTGGGTAGCTTTATTATTTTGTCAATTGTGAAATTTGTGTGACTCGAGTTTAAAATTTTTCTTGTGAGGCTTGATTTTTAATATAATTGATCGATTTTTTGAGATAAAGGTATGGTTCTTCTATTCACAATTGTAATTATGACCGAAAAACAATAAAACCATATTGAGTTTGCTATAATAATATCAAGTCTGAAGTGCATAAAACCTGAAAAAGTGATCAAAATGTAAATGTATGTTTGCTCCGGATAGTAAATGAGATGACAAAATAAAAACCAATACAATTAAATTATCAAAATTCATCAAAAAGTGAAAAGAAAAATTAACTAGATTGACATGGAGAAAAAAGCATCAATTTCTACAAAGAAGTTATATTATACAAAGAAATTTTTACTTTATGTTCGTCCCTCCGAATATCATATTAAAACAAATTTTACTCTTTGAAAATTTGGTTCATGACTGAAGCTACCACGAAAAAATGATCTCATATTTTTTTATACAGAGAAAAATGCATCAATTTTAACACACAACTTTTTATGGGATGAAATATTATCCTTGAAAGTGTCTTTAAAAAGTCTCCTGGAGGAACAAATATTTTGTATAACAAAAGTTTCATTCAAAAATTTTATTTTAGACTGTTTATTAAAAAATATTCCATAACAGGAACACAAGCAAACTTGATACGTAGAATATGAATTTAACGTCAATAATTATACAACATTGTTATAGTACTATTCATTGAATAATGTTCGGTACACAATGACTAAACTAAATGACGTCTTTAATATTATAATGAACAAAGTATCTGTTACTGTTATAGAAAAATCTCTTTGTTCTTATCGAAAGTTACAGTATGAGCACATTTCCTAAAAGAAGTTCCTGGGTCCATGTATTAATTAGAACCTATTAAAAAATCCCATAACATTTTCGATCCTTGGTAAAAAGTGACTTATACAGTTTCTGACCCATACGAATCAATGCTTCAGTTTTTGTTTATGTATGACACGAGTATGCTCGTCATGGTCTTCTAAAACGAGCAAGTGTCTGACAATCAAGATCATGTCAATTAGAGATTTGAGCCATTAATATCCTAGCATCAAACAGTTTTCACTGTTGAGGCTTCCAATTGCAAGTTGTGTTCTCTTATTATCATTTATATCATTATTTTAATTATCTTCTCAGCTAGTGTCTCCTAGCACACGTTGCAGAAGTTAGCAGCAATGCTTGTGAAATGTTAGGAAAACAATTCTAAAAGTTCATCGCTCAAAGATACAATGAAAAAAACTGTTTAAAAAGACAGTATGTGTATCTCAGTGAACGTACAGTGAACATACAAAAGATTGTTTAAGAATCCTGTACACTTACAGCCACAGAAGATGCATATTCTCTGAAGATAGTCTTGTGAAAGAATTTTTTGATCTCATTGTATGAGACTCTACAATATGGCGATCTAACTTCCTCCTTGTCCTTGCTTACCTGTGGTCTTCGAAGGGATCTTGAACCTCTTCTCGATGGTGGTGATGGTGCCATTGAAGTACGCGTAACTGGCCGAGAAGATACATCCGAGCACACCGTATAGAAACACGTAGGCTTTCTTATTCGCGAATCTCTGGAGGGTCGGGCCTCGCAGGCACCATATACCGCAGGAAGTGTCGTCGGTGATCGGCAGATCCTTGAACACGTCCTCAAGTCCTCTCGAGCTCGGCGTGGTGGGCGTTGTCGGCGTGGTCGGCGGCGTGCTTGGCACCCTCAACAACTTCAGGCTCTCCGGCCCGTTCTTCTCGTGGTTGCTCGTGTTGTTCTTCATGTTCTAGATTCTTGACCAACCCAGTCGCCGTTCAACAAAACGAAACGGCAACGCCGTTCCGGCAACCAGCTCGAGACCCGTCTGACCTCAATCGGTGGTCGCACGTTTTTGATGTATCTCCGCCGTTCCCGCGACCCTTGGCATCGCTTTCTTCGACCACCTTGTCAACCACCCTACGAACAGATCTTCCTACTCAAAGATCCACACGGTCACCTGTTCTCCATGTCTTTGTTCCGCGTGGCTCAAGATACTCCGTCAGACTCCCCGTATCAAACCCTCTTCCTCTCGATCTTCACGCGATCACAGACCTGCCTGCGGATTCGAACAAACTGTTTTAACAACCACCCGTTTAAACTCGTGGGACGCCTAACGCGAGCACTCACTAAACGTAGACACATTTTATATCGCGTGTCGCGATGACGTTTTTGCTCAACCGACTGAAGTTTGTTAACGCTGACAAGCGAGCCGCGGAAAATCGCGCGCCTAACTTTGCGATGCCTACTCTATCAACACTCGGAAGACGGGCCTGCTGGTTGCAATGATAACAATACCCCATCGATTTCTTTCAATTTATAATCGCTCCTGATCCGAATCCATCGAGCTTCTTACCCTAAACAGGTCTCGATTGATATCGTCGGGAGCCGAGCGGCTAGGCCATGCCTCTCAAATCCTGAGTCGAAGTGGACCCTGCTGATCAGTTTATCGAGTGTTAATACTTGGACGGTTTCTCAATGCCGGGGTTCAGGCCCATTTTTGCTCGTTTCAAAGGCATCGTCTAGCTACTCAGTTCCTAGACTTCAATTAGTAGATGGAAATAACCTGGACAGCCTTCCTTCGGTACACAATCGTTCTTGTTTGATCTGAACCTGAACTTTACTAGATGGAAGTTTTTGACACTCGATTGGCAGGGTCTGGATCCTTCTTGGCCTAGGAGTTGGAAGACATGGCCTGGCTACAAAGCTTCTGGCGATTCATTTCAATAGAAGAAAGACTGCCCAGGTTAAAAAGGTAGTATATGTCTTTGAAATGATGTGTCAAAATGGACCCAGCGTCTCCATCCTAGTATTACAAGCTTTCAGACATGAAGAGTTAAGTTCAGATGAAATGGGAATGATTATATACCGAAGGAAGGCTGCCCAGCTTCTTTCCAAATAGTTTTAATTGAAGTCTAGGAGCAAGAAAGCTAGTAGATGTCTTCGAAATGATGTGTCAAAATGGACTCGGCATCTGCGTGTTAAATAATTCAGGATCGGTTCAAATAACTTCAGAACTATATTATGTATCGAGGAGAGACTGCCCAGCTAATTTCCAGCCAGTTTTAATTGAAGAGTACAAGTGCCAGGTGATCGACACGCAGTCTTTGAGATCACCAAAAATGGACCCGCACTCCGCCGTCCAAGTGTTCGAAGGTTCAGGACCAGATCGAGTAAACTCAGAACCAGATGACAAATCGAAGGTTGCCCAGCTTATGCTTAATTAGTTTTAAATCGAGGTGGTCGTTGCGTGACAAGTGATTTTGAAATTTTGAGAAACGAGAGTGTTCGACGGGAAAGGTGGTAAAAGGGAAAGATGCTTGCACGTACCCGCGTGAAAGAAGGAACCGTGGTGTGGTAGGAGGCCAAACGGATCCGAGATGTTGCTGAGGCTGAAACCGATCGGAAGTGATCGGCGGAGACCACGGGTTTCGCGAGGAGGTTCGGGGAACGCGCACCTCGTGTCCGAAAACGAACGATATTCTCGCCGAACTGGTGTCACCAGCGATGCTCGACGAAGACGAAACCGCGTTCGAATCCTCCCGAGGATCCCCACTATCGACCCTGAGGAATCGATCGGACGACAGAGGATCGCGACTCGGAGAACTGTGATGCATCTACGGTACCTCGGTCCGCGTTGCTGTTATCAAGCGGGCACATTTTCTGCCTCTCTTGCAATCGCTCGGCATCTCCCTCCTATGACTCGCGACTGTCTTGCTCTTCACAGTGTCTGTCACTCTTCCTTTCTGTCAACTGCTCTCCGTTTGCTCCGTCTCTCCCTCTCTGTCCCTCTATTCCTATTTCTCGGGCAAGCTTATCCTCGTCTAGCTCCTTTTCAGATCTTGATAAAACGCTATTGATAATGATAGCTGATTGGATCTCCGGGGACCGATTAAACACAGACTGAAAAATTACATGAACGGCAACCGAGCATTTCAAGATAGCTGACGATCGCTGAGAATCAGTTGTACGGCTTCCTTTCACGGTTGGATATTCAGCTCGGTTTTCGTATGAGAAGCTAGAGTGATGAATGATTTATCGGTGATATATCTCTTAACGCTACGAACGCGGCGCTCGCTATCGGACCGACGACTGATTACGATCTTCACCGTTCCCGAACATGTAAATATCCCAGTCCGTTGTAAATGAATTAAGTGCATTAAATTTTGAGCGCCGAGCCACTTAAATTACAATTCCACCTTGCGCTTGCCAATCTCTTCCGCCCCCTCGAAATGCAATTTCATCGCGACGATTAATAACCGCGCACCGGCGGCCGAGTAACAAATGCGGACGAGTGTAATGAAAATCACCGGTCGACCATGTTTTTTTTTAAATTTATTACAGACAGTCCAGTTTCACACCTACATTCTAACGCCAGTTAAGAAGATTCTTCGTTAATGGAGATTCCAATTAGATTTTCAATTCGATCGCGTAATCAATTAATCCACGCTGAACAAGATAACATAGACATTGTGTAATTTTTTAAATCGAACTTCGGTATAATATAGGTCAGATTATTTTCGTGCTTGGAACGAGAAACGGAAGGAAAAACAAAACAAAAAAGAAACCTTTGTACACAGTAAATTGAAGATTTTGACAAAATTTAATATCTGTATTACGCTATTACTATATTATATCTAGTAACTAGCTTTCCCCCGCCACGCGTTGCTGTGGCACAGTATTTTTAAAAGCATGTACGTGCTGAACGTGTCGCATTCGGAAATCGCATTCGAAAATGTCCATTCGTTGAAAAGTTATAAGCTGGAACGTGAACAAAAGAGAGCGAAAAAGTTGCCTCTGTTCAGTAATGACGTTACAACTTTTGAACCAATGGACTTTTTAGAATGTGGGTTTCTCCTAAACCTTCCCGAAGGAACGCCGCGTCTAACGGTTCAATCCCCAGCTTTCTACGTTGTGCCGTTCTCAATTGATGCCGTTACATACATACATACAGACAGACACGATTTTATTATATACCTAGTTTTCCCCCGCCACGCGTTGCTGTGGCACAGTATTTTTAAAAACATGTACGTGCTGAACGTGTTTGTGATAATCTATTTCGTTCGATTCCATTTCGCTTTTCGCGTTGCTCTGTAGTTCTCTCTCTGTCTCTTTCCCTGTCTCTCCCCCTCTCTTTCTCCCTCCCACTCTCAAGTTGAACATAGGTGCTACCAGTCAAAAGTTATAAGCATAAACGTGCCCAAAAGAGGACGAAAAAGTCGTATTTGGTCTGTTTGTGACGGCATCAATTGCAAACGGCTCAACGTAAAAAGCTGAAGTTTGAAACGTTCTTCGGGAGGGTTTTGGAGGAAATCGCATTCGAAAAAGTCCATTCGTTGAAAAGTTATAAGCTGGAACGTGAACAAAAGAGGGCGAAAAAGTTGCCTGTGTTCACTAATAAACGTCACAACTTTTGAACCAATGGACTTTTTCGAATGTGGTTTTCTCCTAAACCTTGCCGAAGGAACGTCGCGTCTAACGGTTCAAACCCCAGATTTCTACGTTGAGCCGTTCTCAATTGATGCCGTTACATACATACAGACAGACACGATTTTATTATAGAGAGAAGATAGAGATAGAGAAGAGATACGCGTATTCGATTTAGAATAAAGAATTTATTTATCGCATCTGTGACTTTAATGGCGCGGCTCAGTATAATGCTTAACAAAATTTAGTTGGAAATCCAATAAACGTCGCACTGAATTTCGTTAAATATTACGCTGAACCAATATTGAAACTGTAAAAACGGTAAGAACATTTGAAAAATTTCAATGTCGTATTATTTCTAGCTTATTGCGATTGTTAAAAAATATCTGTTGCTCCTGTCGAAATCAATGGAAATTTTTCTTTCCTATAAAAATCTACAAGAAGGACAAATTGTTTAAAAACAGAAATAAAATGGTCCCCAATTTTCTGTGAGTTTACTTAAACATTTGGAGTCGAATTACGTCTGTGACTGCAATTATTTAGCAAGTATTAGGGTATTAGAGTAGTAATAGCCAGAATTAGAGTAGCTCGTCCAAGGACCTTGTCTGGTCATTTTGTTTCTTTTCGGTGGGTACTCCCGTGCAGGACCAGGTCTAAAGACACTGATCTCGGCGAGATAGACGAGATCTCGGCTTTAGGTATGGTGTCTATGTTCGTTCCTAGTCAACCTCCGCCAGCAGAGGCTCACATTGTGAACCCATTATGATTTAATAGAATCGACGTGATGTACACACACGCGCACACTAACGCGCCCGGTAAACTCTTCCGTCTATTCCCGCGCATTGCTAATGGCGCGCACCAAACATCTCATACAGCTAATAGCAGCCGGTTAATTGCTGAAATTTAATTTTCGATCGAAGAACGGATCGGCCTCCGCGCACTGTCGTCGCTAGTTAACGAAACGGGAGCAGACGCCCGTACCACCGGCAAACCAATTTTTTCATTCTTCAAATTGCGCTATTTTCATTCTCGAAAGGGATGATCGATATTTCTACATTCCGTCAGTCGAAACTTTGTGGTTCTGATGCATCATTGTTTACAGGTCTTTCTGCAAAAGTCGTACGCATAGACAATTTGGAATTCGCCAAACATTTTTTATTGACAATGTCAGACTGTGAGTAGAGTAGGAGGTTGCTGAGGATACCTCAAAATTAATCAATTAGTACATTGTTTATAGGTATTTGTGCGTATGGAAATCTGCACGAGTAGAGGATTTCAAATACCTCAGACATTTTTGTATTTTATTGAGACTGATAGGCTGTGAGTAAAATAGAAGGTTGCGGAGGATACCTGAAATTAATCAATTAAATCATTGTTTATTGGTATTTGTGCGAATGTAAACCTGTGTGCATGGAGAATGTAAAATCCGTTAGACACTTTTGTCTTTTATTGAGACCGATAGGCTGTCAGTAAAATAAGAGGTTGCTGAGTAGACCGGATCGAAAAAACATTTGTTTCGAAATCGAAAACGCCTCACACGGGAAAAGTTGTGTTTCGACGCCCTAATGACAGGGCCAAAATCCCATATTTTTGCGATGAAGTCCAAAATTTGAAAATTTAAGGAAAAATATCGACATTTTAAGAATATCGAAATCGAAGTACATATATTCTATTATAGATGGCGTAAGGGGCTACCAAAAAGTATGATTAAACATGATTACACATATTTTACTTGCATAGCCAGTTTACGTACTTCATAAACAACGAGCGCAAATGCTGAAGCAAATTCTGAATTTAAACATTTGCGCTCGTCGTCTCTGAGGCACGTAAACTGGCAATACGCATAAAACGTGTGTTTAATCATGGTTAATCATACTTTTTGGTTGTCTTTACACCGTCTATAACAGAATATACAACCCGTGGCAAAAAATTTACGATCGGAGACATTGATACGGATTTTACAGAAAACATTCATGTTTTGGAAGTATAAAATATCATTTTATGAAGTTAAAACCGATGGGAAATTAAAAGGGGCTTATCGAAGAATGAAAAACAACAAAATAACATAAGCATCCATTTATTATAAGAAGAAGAATTTCCATTTAATAGAATCGCTGGAAGAAAGATTCCGATTCGTTTTACACTGTCCAACACCAAATTTGTTCTACAATTAATGTTGAGTGATTTTGTAGAGTCTTTTGCGCTGATTCCGAATCTGCCCTTAATTTTTCCCATAGAGCCGCAGTTTTTGAGAAAGATCATTTAAAAAAAACATATTTCTGAACTTTAAACAAATATTGTGATGTTATTATAAAAGATATTGAATTGTTCTTTGCAGAAAAAGATTCTGTAGACTTTCGCGAATACAGTGATATCCAATATTAATACATTATGAATGTTCAAACATGTTTAAAGTATCGTTAAAGATAAAGACCCACCGCTTGTTCCCCGATTTGTGGGGATATTTTTCAGTTTATCTTAAAAAATAAGGGTCCAGCGTAAAATCGAAATATATCACGCGGTAGAGCAGACTTTTATCTTGAGAAACCACCCTTTGAAGTTAGCAACGTCAACGGTTTCTCGAAGCAGAATGCAAAATATCTTCGCCCGACATGAGTTGTCGCCAGTGCCGCGCCGTATGTAGTCGTATCTGGCGGTAACTCATGTCGGACGAAGATATTTTGCTTTCTGCTTCGAAAAAAATGTCGACGTTGCTAAGTTCAAAGGGTGGTTTCGCAAGATGGAAGTCTGCTCTATCGAGTGATATAGTTCGACTTTATGCTGGACCCTTATTTTTTAAGATAAACAGAAAAATATCCTCACAAATCGGTGCAAAAGTGATGTCTGTCCATCTTTAACAATTGTTTAAACATGTTTAAACATACATAGTGTATTAATATTGGATAT
>CM052192.1:17239693-17276187 GCA_028455805.1 Lasioglossum figueresi | reverse complement strand
AAAAAGTGTTTTCTTTTTATCCGGTCTATTTCTGAGGATACCTGAAATTAATCAATTAGATCAATGTTTTCAGGTATTTTTGCGAATGTAAATCTGTGTGCGTGTGTATGTAGAGAATTTGGAATTTGTAATTTAATTGCAAGTTTTTAATATATACAAAATTATAGAAACTCGGAGTTACGTAGTTGCTTACTACCCACTTGGTTTCCATTTGAATTATCTTTCAAGGCAATTGAAGTAGAAATTATCATGGATCAATGTAAATAAATAATATTTTATTTCTTGATTAAGTGCTGGTCGCTTTTCACTGAATTTGTCAAATTGTTATACCAAATCGTTTAGTTGAACTCAAGGATACACAGTGGGGGAGTTTGCGAAATCGACTGAAATCTTGTTATCACTGTCGTTGCGATAATTAAGCGATATTAATATTTCGATCCTACCGAATGCACGTGTCTGAGCTTGCGGTGACGTATTTTCCCGCGACGCGATCTGTACAGTTTTCTTTCGCTATAAGTCGATGGCTCGGGACGGCTGTCGGCCTATTACGAACGAGGGTACCTATGCGGCTTCACTCTGTTTCCGAGTGGGCCGAGTGGAATATGGAGAATGTGCCAGAGGCTTGAACGTAGCGGCGAACTACAAAGTGGTCAGCCGAGAAGCGGTTGTACAAATATGACATGTCGTCTCATTTGCTACATATGTACATATTGTGTAGGGCTTGTCTTTATTCGCGATTCAGCCGAGAGAGAACACGGAATATAAGCTAGAGGTAGGCCATGAAGAGGTCGGCCGAGCAGCGACATCTTTTGTTGGAAAAGTATACAGGCTGTCTCAAAATTCCTTCCGCATCCGGAAATAGGAGGTTCCCGAGATCATTTGAAGTAACATTTTCCTTTGCAAAAATTCGCTTCGCGGCTTTGTTAAGGAGTTATTAACGAAAAACACGGACCAATCAGAGCGCGACCTAGACGCGTGTTAGCACAATCGGCCAATTGATAGTTGGCGCGTCGAGCCGACTGTGCTAACACACATCTAGGTCGCGATCTGATTGGTCCGTGTTTTTCGTCAATAACTCCTTAACAAAGCCACGGACGCCATTTTTGCAAAGGAAAATGTTGCTTCAAATGATCTCGGGAACTTCCTATTTCCGGACGTTGAAGGAATTTTGAGACACCCTGTAGAGTGTAGAGTATGACGTACCTGTCCTTCTGGCACTGAACGGTGTCGAGCGGACGACTTCGAAAGGAGAGGGGACGAAGATTTTCTTGTGGCGAAGAAAACGTCGTCACCTTATTGCGGGTACCTACCCTCATTCGCAATACGTCGAAAGCCGCCCCGAGACTTGGAGCAATATACTTTTCTCAGTACAATAGATTAGTCATTGTTGTCTAAATTCAAATTGAGTGTCAAATCGTTGAACGTTTTCTGCTATGTATAAATTATAGGTATTAAACGCTTGTGCACGAATTTACGATATATTTGTTTAAATGAAATATTCCAGTTATGTATTACATGGTTTTAAAAAATGATTAAGTATATTTCGAAAATATTAGGAATACAGTACTAACGTCTACTAAGTGACGTAATTTAATTTCAGCGTATTCAGGGTGAGGCACCTGAAACAGTGATTGGTGATAGTAAAAGTGTATCAGACGAAACTTGCGTGGTGTTTTGTAGGTCGACCTGTAGAGGACATTTGAAGGTCAACTCCTTTTACAGATTAGAATGATGTACTTTTCTATGTGCTATCTAATAAGGCGTTTCAAGACACGTACAGTGATTTACGACTTAAGATCATTCAAGATCGTTGAAGGTCAACTGCGATGGACAATATAATATTTTACTTTGGGAAACTGCATAAAAACTATTAATGAAACTATACCAGTCTTGAGACCACGCAAATTTCGTCAGACACATTTTTTTCTATCGCCAACAACAACCGAGTTATTCGGGAAGTCTTCAAGGTGCCTCACTCTGCATGTTCACTTATCAAAAATTTAACACAATTTTCCTTGTAATCTACCACACATATACATTTGTGAACACTTAATCGATACACCTTTCACTATCGATAATAATAATATAAAATTTGCGCAAGCTTCTTTCAGTGTTATGGGCAAGAACTAAAGGGTATTTTAAAAATGAAATACTCGAAAAATTCGGAAATGTAACTGCTCGATAGACACTCGGTAACGATGTCTAGAAGATGTAAGGCCATGTGTAAAGAGTAATAAATCTCCCTTCATACTTTATTTACGATTTAATCAAACAAATTCTTCACTGTTAACTCTTCGGAACACAATCGAAACACTGTGAAAAATGATTAGAGATTCCCCACGTAATTGTTTTATCGTTCGATCAAGTATGTAATAGTGATATCTTAGATCTCACATACACATTGATCATCTACTAAACATGTGATTATATATCAATAATCGACTGTATACATTTGTCTTCATTTTATTTCTCACTTTTATAGGCAGATTCATTTTTTGGTTAAAGCAGCATAAAGAATGCATTTTATTTAACAAAAATAATTTTATTACAAAATTGTAATGTAAAACTTTGTGTAAAACTTTAACCAAAGGAGTGGAAAACGACTCTTTTCAATTGTTTTCTAAATATTATCTAAAAAGAGATTTTTTGAAAATCTTTGTGTAAATGTTCTTTGATCACTTATGTAAAAGTTGTTTGAAACGGACCATTAATTAATAGGAAAGACATTCTTCATTTTCTTGTTAAATGGAACACGCGAAAATTAATCAAATACATTCTTCGATCTCAAGGTCAAGATAATGGTAGCTTCATGTATAGTAAGGAACGATAATAATGTGGATATGGAAAGTAAAGAAGTTATAAAGTAGAATATACTAAAGTAGACTATACTATAGTAAAATGTACTAGCGTAACAACAAAAATATATTTGTATTATGAAAAACGTGCCATCGGCATCTACATAACTATATTTTGTGTGAAGAACACATTTGAAACAAACTGTTATATTATCATTATAGTGAAATCTAATTAACTTCTATTAAAACTCATCGTGTGCCATATTAGCATTTGTATGAGATCGTTAAGTATGAAATTTGACAAATGTGTTTGAAATTTTGCGTTGTATTTGTCAAGTTTCATACTTAACGACCTGATGCTACTGTCTCAAACACATCAACAATTTATTCAGAACACATAAATGTCCGGCAAACCGATAATCTCCGAGCACTAAAACAAACACAACAAAGACATAAAAATCTAATCTGATCGAGCCCGGGAGATTGACTAAAAGATCAATAATAACATAGACCGTAGAAACGAAATGGGGACAGACTGCCGATTGTTTTACCTAATAGACATGTTATTCTTTTGCAGATCCACTGATAAATTCTCCGATGTCCTCCTTTAACAATCCTTAAAATCGTATATCCATTCCATCAAAATTGTTTTCGCAATCGCAGGTGCGTGCGCCGGTCGATCAAATAAACGCGACACGAGTCATTGAACGGTTTTTAAAAGCAACCTCTTCTGGATGACTAGCAGGAAACGTATTCCTCACGACGCTCTCGCCTGTCTGCAAACACATGTCGAATGTTTTGGTCGTCGGTGAAAATTTACATCTACGATAAGGCCGTTATAAATTAATACACAATCTCGGCTTGTCGCCGTGTAAAATGTACAGCCTGATACCTTTACTTTTTTCTAATCCGATTGTGAAACATTCCACGTTCCCGATTTCAAGGAAGCGCTGGAAAGAAAATATTCCGCAAAAACGTCTTAGCGTCTCTTCAACGTCTAATTTTAACGTATACAGTGTATGTAGCACAGTATACAGTATATACAATATATTTAGAACAGTATACAGTGTATGTATACAATATATGTATGTAGAAAAGTATACAGTATACATATAGAGTAAAGTCGCGATATTTTTCCAACGGTCTGTGTTCTGCACGGAGGCATATCGTGTAGAGACATTTTTTATGACTGCATCTACCGCGTCGACCTCGTCGACCGCGCTGAGAGAACAAACGAAAGCCGAACGTAGAAAAGGACAGCATGTAAATACGGATCGCGCGGCCGAAGCGTATCGGTGTGAACCACTACTAATCGAATTACAAAACTCCTTTATTTTTCATTATTTTTTTATGGAACTTTCACCAACTTATTTGTCGCATTTTTCTGATTAAAATGATACCAAACACGATATAATTTCAACTGTATTTAGTGGTTTAATCGACGATGAATGTTTCGGGCGCAAGGAAAGACAGCATATGGGAAAGAAAGAGAAGCGGACAGTCGCTGTCGCCGGCACAGTTCAAAGAATTTCCCATACGCTGTTCTTCGTTGCGTTGGAAACTTTCGTCATCGATTAAACCACTAAATACACATGAAATTATATCGTGTTTGGTGTAATTTTAATCAGAAAAATACCAGAAGTAAGTTGGTGAAAGTCCCATAAAAAAATAATGAAAAATAAAAATTGTAATTAGATTAGTAGTGGTTCACACCGATAAAGTCCGAGTGGGTAGGCAATGGATAAATTCTGGGTAGAAAGTCGCAGCAAAATATCGCGAATTTACTGTACATATAATGCATCATACAGTATACAATATATATAGCATATACAATATACAAACGTAAGATATTATACAGTATTATACAGTCTTATGCAACATATATTATTTTATTTATCTTCCTCATCATTTTATTTTATCTTCAATTTTGATTTAGGTGTGGAATTTTGAAATTAAAAATCCGACACTGTACATGCAATAACCTAATAATTTTCTTCACATTCAACACAAGCGCCAGCAAGCATTAAACTCTTATTTGTTGCATTTTCTGTGGCCAATGCTCCCATTGCACTGTGACGTACAGTCGACGATCGTGTTTACTTTTTTCCGCACCGTTGTGCAAAAAATAGCCAACATTTAATCCGTCTTGATATACGAATCAGATCACCGTGCTCGATATTTGCACGATTCTGATCAAATCGCGTGTCATTTACAATACAATTCTGGAGACAAGCAACGGGTTTTATCATAGCAAATAGAACAATCGCCTGATACGCGCGTGAAATTTTTTAATTATCGCCCGACTCTCTTGCGCCACACACGGCGAAAAACAGACGTCGCAAAGACCGCAATTAATATTAGTCAAATTATATCTACGCCGATTACATTTTCGGATAACATGATGCAAAATGCAGAACCAGGCAATGATTGATAAATCGGTGCACTTCTTTAGATCGCGTTTCTACGTTATTCGAGAACAAATCTCTTTATTTCGTTAACCCTTAACTGATACACTGATAATTATTAATCTTAATAAAATTATGGGATTTAACGATTATTGGGATATGGGAGTAGGGTCTTAACGTTCCTTAAATTTTAAGCAGTTTTGCTTGAAATAGAATTTTTTTCTTAATACTGAAACATTTTATATTTTATTAACCCTTTCATTCCAGTTTTTAATTAAAAGACATTATGTTACCTTTGTACAGTTTATTGTTTAGACTTTAGATTTTATTTAGACTATAAATCATTTTTTCAGAAAGACATGTGAACATCATGTTTTTGCCGAATTATTTAATATTAAATATTAAATTTATTATTTTATTGGCCCAACAATATTTTTGTACACTAACTTTCGCTACTGTATCGTACGATAATTGCAAATATCATTTAACTTCTTCAGAACATTTGGGTTATTTAGTTTAAATTATCTACTTAAAGAAGGGGGGGGGGGGTACTCGATAAAATGTACGCAGAATTTTAAAATCATTGACAGGTTTTGAATTTTGCAATAACGTGGATTATGGAACGTCGGGGTTTTTCACAAACTAAAATATTAATTTTTTTTTTACGTTCCAGTTTCTGTTTGCATTGTTGATACTCTGAGTATACAGTGTACAGAAATTAAAAAAGATACATATTAGTTGATAAACAGTCGAAAATATTAGTCGCTAGAGACTCGGAATACAGTTTTATTGTGATAAATCTGAACACGTTGGATTTACGACGGCGACACACGGCTGCTGGCATGTATTCTTAAACAATATCGGTACTTCGACGGAATATTACACAATTTAGTATACAATGAGATGTTATTTATGTTTTGTGTTGCGTTCTGCAAACACCTAACTTCGCACGAATTTTTGTGAGCGAAGTCGAATTCTCATTGGGAGTTTGAACTTAAATATTTTGTCCTTTGTTACGTCATTGTAAATAATCCTCAAATATTCTGTAGCATTTAAATCATTCGTAAATAATTCGTGATCATTCTGTAACATTTGAATCATTAAAGTTCACTTTCCATAAGCCTCACGATTATCATTCATTTTTAAAATTAGAGATTGCTTTACTTTTTTTTATATATAAACATGCAGAGTTAATAATTGCTTTCTTGATTATTCGATAATTCTTTTACACTTTTTTCTAGACAAAGTGCTTGTCCTTCGTGTACTTATTATGCATTTATAAAGAAATTTTCAAAGTGAACTAAAACAGTGAAAGATTAGAAAAGGTTAAACTTTTCCTTGTGTAACCAGAAATTTTTGCCGTTTTCCTACTTAATCTAGCAGATTTGAGCGAGAAAATGCAAAAAATCCAAGTTTCGATCCTAGGAGATCAATGGTTCGAAAGTTATGTGTCTTTAAAGTTGAACTATTTCCAGTGTTTTTGACAGATAAGAGTGGCGCAATGACAGTCGCACGCCACTTACCGAACGGAGTCGCTAGATGGCAGATAACGTAGACTTGCAAGCGTAGTCTCCATTCCTCCCCGCACGAACCTAATCCTGATCAACCTAGCCACGGCTCCGCTCATTGGACGATGTCCGTATACAAACCAATATGGCAGCGCCATTACCTGTCAAAATCGCTGAAAATCGCTCAAGTTTAAACACTCGTAACTTTTGAATCACTGATCTCCTTGCATGCAAACTTAGATTTTGGCATTTGCTCACCCAAATCTACTGGATTACATAGGACAAAGGCAAAAATTGTTGATTACGAAATAAAAAGCGCAATCTTAGAAAAATCGAAGAATATTAAGAGTATGTTGTTTTCCATATATCAAAATTGTTAAGGGATGAAATCAATTTTTATTTAATTCGATGCCGAACATTTATATTTTGCACAGATCCGCAGTCATAACTAAATCGTTCAAACTACGATAGATTCATATTTGCAATCGTACGAATTTATGCTGCCACGTAATAAATGAAAAATTGATTGTCCAAAAGTAATGAACGAATTTTCCGAGGTAGTGTTAACAAGTTGAAAAAAGGAGGAAACGAGCCGTTTACTGTGATCATTTATATCAATCTAGTAAACAATAAAGGAAGTATTAATGTACTGACAAATTTCGTTAGGCGCGCTGAACGCTACAGCCCACTTGCTTCGCTAAATTACGCAGCATTCGTAGAATAGAAGAATCAAGGCCGGACGAGTTGGATTAGAATCATTATTATTACTCACAGCTAATGCTAATCGCCGTTTTTCTCGAGGGCGAATGGCCTTTTATTCGTCGAGGTTCGACAGTAGGATTCGCTGGTTTCGTGATATTCTTACGGTCACTTTTATTCTATCAAACTGCTTTCACATTTCAGCATTTCGAATTAGAATTCAAATAACAATTATAAATAAGAATTAATTTTTTACAATTGAATTGATTTTTTACAAAACATGAAACATTATACTAAATTTTACAAAATCCAAGATGTTCAATGTGGAGTAGAAATAACTGTGGGAAACGTTCCAGGGTCAAGTATAATAACACTAATCTTGGAAGAACCTTGTCCTTTACTTTACAACCGTTAAATTATCATCCTTTTGTTCTCGTCCATATTTTATACTGTTTGCTGCAACCACAATAATTTTAGTTGTTTATCAATTATTATTATCGATCTAGTCCATGTCAAATGTATATTAATTAATTTATAAACAGTATTATTACCATTATTATCATAACTCTAAATCTTTTAATCAGATTGCAGATATTATGTAAGATTATATTTTTAAAAACGAATTTTTCGAAAGCTCAGTGTCATATGTCCTTTGAATAAAAAGTTCGAAATGAAAAGTATGGAAATAAACATTCCATAAAATGTTGAATATTATGTGACTTATTTTACTATGTTTTACACAGTCAACTAATGCGGATAAATCTACAGAGTAATTACAGTGACTCCCATTAATATTCGGATGCTCTAAAAACAATGAGAACTTTTTTAATATTGAACTATATACGATTTGAACTTCTTTGAGAAGTTAAAGCAAGTAGTTTACTACATGATGAAAAGAGATATTTTTTCAAAAATTGCAATTGGTCGGAATTGTAGAGAAAATACTGAAAGTTGCATTTTACAACGTTTTTATGTGGGCCTATATTAAAAATTTTAAAAATTTGTTTCGTAGATCTATGTCAATTGTTAAGCACTCAATTTCCCATATAAGCCCACACAAAAATGTTGCAGAATATATCTTTTAGTATTTTCTCTGCAATTCCGATAACTTGCAATATTTTTCAAAATTTTTTTCACGCTGTGTAGCAAACTAATTGGACTAACTTCAAGTTCAAATCGTATAGTTTAATATTAAAAAAGTTCTCATTGTTTTTAGAGCGTCCGAATATTAATGGGAGTCACTGTAAATACTCTGTAGATTTTTCCGCATTAGTTGACTGTGTAAAACATAGTAAAATAAGTCACAGAATATTCAACATTTTATGGAAAGTTTATTTCCAGACTTTTAATTTCGAACTTTTTATTCAAAGGATACATGACACTGAGCGTTCGAAATTTGTTATTAAAAAACTAATCGTCTAATCTAAAAAGATCCAGCTAATTAAAAACCAGTTTCTATTGTTAAACAACGGCAATCGATACCAACAAGCAATGGAAATGAAAAATGGCTGAAAGACGCAGCCGAAACATGTCACTTCCGGTCATCCGTGTCACACGCTTCCATCCTTCTTCGTCGCGCATTGTCGATAATAGTCTAGATCAGACTGTACCGCAACTTAGAAGACGCTGATGAGGTTTATATGAAAGATGGGTCAGGGTCATGTACAATGTACTGTGTACACACAACGACAAAATTTTGTAATGCGAAGCTAACCTGCACGCTCGCGCAATGTCTTCAACGGGCAGCCTGCATGAAAGCTGCGGAATGCGAGCAACTTCCTGTTTTTGGACCTCTTGCACAACAAAATAGAAGTTCATCATATTAATCGTGATGCAAACTCATCGATTATGCGGTATGTTGTTTCAACAAATTGCACGGTCTTCCGAAACAGTTGCGTTTTAGTGAGCGCGTAAATTGCAACGTAACTTTATGAATTCTTTTCAAGAAATAGTTATTGCCAGTCTAATTATGTACGATTAATAGATAGAAGTGGACTGCGGATTTGATGCATTTATGGCGATAATGGATGAGATACGCAACTGTATAAACATTAGATCAATTTAAAAATATATTACATTTTTGATTTATTAATCTTCTATTCTTTGCAATTGATTTGGCAAATTTTGGTTTTGTAAATAAATATGTATGCTAATGAATTCTTTGCAGTATTGTTCGAATTAATGTAGCCATAGGTTTATAAAACACATTAAATTTAGTATTCATTCAAGTGCACTCACTGTAATCATCATCTTTAGGTTAAAGTTTGAATATGTATATGTATACATATATGTATAATATGGCACATTGACTTTCTAATATAAGAAACGTATTCTGTATAAGATGATTATATTTCATAATATATAACAGTTGTCAGTGGTAATATAACAATATGGATATTTACAAAAATGTTAAACAACTACATTCACATTAATTTGCAGAATACTGTAATTTATACAATAGAAAGCATACAGTTAAAAAATATTAAAAACACTTAATTATGTATTATATATAGTTTGACTTTCGTATAATGTATGTTAATTATTTTTTCTTGTAAAGCTTGTTTAGAATTATCTGTTGAGGTTTAATACGTTTCATGCAATAGCTATGGAAGTTCAAAGTAATCTTAGAATCTATCAAGATTACGATCCCAGACACAATTCATGAATCGTTCAAGAGTATTTACTATATAATTGTCCAAAAGTTCCACATCCATCATCTTAGTTATTTAGTTATGCCACTGCTTAGCTGTGGAATGGACTTAATATCCGAATTCACTAAACTTCAATTCATAGTACACAAGAAGTAATAAGAAGATTAACATAAGATGGCGGTCTGCTAGGACTTAAATTCCCTCATCTAAAAAGAATTCTTTGTTTATAGTATGTGCAAGCGTTTGAAACAAGTGATTCCAGTGAGCACATAATTGTTTGAATTTGTATAAGCACTAGTCGTCTAATTACAATTTCTCCAATACTACATTGAATGTAATGTAACTCAGAAAAGTGTCAAAACTAATAAAAGAACTCATCAACCATTTATAATTTCGAATTCATGTATTATGTGCATTTATTACAATTGTTCGAATTTGATAAATGTTTTAAGGTTTTTAATAAACTGAGTTCAAGCACATATTTGCATGAAAATCGTCGAAAATTCAAAAATATTAAATCTCATTATCAATTTATCAAAATTATTAAGAGTTCAAATAAAGTTTCATATAACTCCCGTTTCTTGTAATTAATGTAGACAAGCTTATATAATTTCCGCAAAAAGTCAAATTCGCAACAACAAAAAGCTTTGGGGAGTGAGGGGTTGCAATTCGAATGTCGAGGTTCTACTATAATTGGATTGTTAGGGGTTCAAGGTGTCTAATATAATCGAGGAAATGGTTGAAGACGAAACTCTGGTGCTCAGAGGACACGAATACCAGGGCCTAGCAAGCCCTGAAGATGCGGGGGTGTCGGCAGACACTCGACGATTGCCGGCCGTGATTTTTCTTTATTTACGGAGGAATAAGGCAGGGTACTTAATCCTCTAGTAATGCCAAAGCGCATCCTCCAGCACAGCGTGTCTGAGGACGCGATCGATAGAGGCTGTCCTGACGTCATGAGAACGTCGTCGAATTCATTACTAGTCTAGCCAGGCTTAAAAATTAAAAGGCTCTCAAACAAAAACTCCCTTTTTACTTTCGAGCTCGCGGGTTTGTAATCCCTTGACTACCGGAGACCTCCGCGGCCGCGTCAACCCCCAGAATTTCGGGACTGGGAGGCCTGAAAACAACCCTTAAGACCTTACCCCATTTCCTACGCTTTCTTTCTCCTTTGCTCGACCGAGAGAATCAGCCGGAACTGTCGATCGGCCGATTTAAGTATACTTTCTCCTTTTTTTCCCTCGTTTCTCTTCTCGTCGTTCCCCGAGCGAAACCCCTTTCTTCCCTGTGGGCATTACACCCTATTTGCGGGGGATTTGGCGGAACCATCCCGCAATGTTAGACCCCTTCGCCTATCGTGTAACGAAACTTAAGACGAGATCGATCCTACGTTGTTTTGTCTCTCTTTAATAATAGTGCAGTGTTTGTTACTATCTTCATTAACTTGCTCTCCCCGTTGAACCTCGCGTTGGCAATATGTAACACTTCTAACATTTTCCGAGTTCTTAACCTTCCGTCGACGGACCATTTTTACAATTTTATAATTGATAATGTTAGGACTGTTCACCGGTTTGTTTATCAATTTTTTTTTATTGATCACTGCTAAACATTTTATAGAGCACTATATAAAATGTTATGTAATATATATTTGAATTACAATTATCATTATATGTCCCATATTTATATATTCCGAATGTTCCCAATATTAGAATGCATTTATTAGAATAAGTTAGCAGAACAAATAATTAAATTATTTGAATATATTCTTGTACGATAGTTTTGTACATTGTTAGACCATTCAGAAATGAATATAATAGAGCAAACTAGAACGTCGTGCTCTCACCAGCTTGGCAGTGTCAATTGAAGCAGTGGTCTTTGGTTTCGACAGATCTCGTGGGAACATGGCAATTAGGCACTTAATCCAGCCTAGCCACCAAGCGTCCAGCAATCTTGG
The DNA here is from genome assembly GCA_028455805.1 of Lasioglossum figueresi. NCBI lineage: Eukaryota > Metazoa > Arthropoda > Insecta > Hymenoptera > Halictidae > Lasioglossum > Lasioglossum figueresi. The sequence goes on along the minus strand of CM052192.1, from coordinate 17,264,175 downwards.
ATCGTTTTTCGTGATCACAGGATGCAAACTGGGATCGATTTTTTAAGACTCAATTTTGGTGGTACTACATATTTCTGTCGATCCTAATACAATAGCTGTTCATTTCATTCGCCAGAAATCGAGCAATCAAATGACGATTTCGATGCTCCGGCTCAAAATTGATCCAGGCTCCGTCGTCAGAGGGTTAGAACGTTGTTGATCGAATATAATGAAATGAATTGTGCAGACTAGTTTTTACCAAAGTCGTAGAAAATGAAGATAAGATGAAGACTATCTTAATTTTATGTTTTCGTACCAATCGAATATAACGATGGATTCTACTTCAAACCGCTGTCATTTATATAACATTTGAAAATTTGGAATGTTCATACGTTAAACGTCCGACAATACATTACTAGTGATGGATCAAGCAGAATTTGTCATTTCAGACGTTTCGGTTTCCGGTCCTTTGCAATAATGGCGGCTGGCCGTCGATGTCCCTGGAAGTGGGGTTTTGAAAGAAACAAACGAGTAGCTTCGCCATTTTGTAACATTTGGACTTTAAAAATTGAAACATGAAATTGCACATTACATTTGTATATCTGTTAATTTTGTTAAAAAACAGAAAACAATTATTTCTGAGTCGATCTATAGCTCCCTTCAATATACTCCATCTAAACCTAAATAACAAACTCGTTAGAACGCTTAACCAATTATCATAGTCGAATATCTAAGAATCTAACAAAGATACGAACGTTCGTAGGAGATTATTTGATATAAGAAGAACCATTATTTCGTAACATTTAATTCTTTTTGAAAAATCATATACGTCAAAAAATTCACTGTAGTACCAAACAACTTCTAACTATTAGATCTCTCACGTATTGTTAGATATTGTAAATATTGGACTACAATTTAAATTCACTTATTTAAAATTTATTTGTAAAATATATATACATATATACTATATATATATACATATACATCCTACATCCATGAAAATACTGAACCAGTTGTAAAATTCTTGTAAATGCAATTTTCAATCTTCTTACAGATACTTTAGACTCGCAAGAATGTATGTAAACAATAGTAATAACATATTAGTACGAATAATTAGCTCTTTCGAATATAAATTCTCAACAATTTTTATCTTTGTAACATATATAATCATCGTATGTTTATAAAAAAATTGTAGTACACCATAGAATTCGATAGTTTAAATGGGAATAGTATAAATTTGTTAAAAATTCATCTTTTATTTACAAACAGGCAGGAGTAGCGCTGTACAAGTTGTACAAATGTTGCAAAAATATTTGGAATGTAAAGCATTTCGTTCAATAATGACTGGTTCGTCGGTTACGTAACAATTAATTATTATTTAACAATTAGACAGAGTATATGTGGAATGTACTTGAAACATCATCGTTCCTGTTTGCACCAGTATCGCCAGATTAATCCCCACTCTACCTTTCCCTACTACGACGCGATTCCATCACGCTACCGCCACGACCCGGTCACGTGACGCGTTTCGTCTGTGGCAGAGAGAGGGTAAAACGTTTTTCCCCGAATTCGTGCTCCCTCCCCTCATCTGGCGACACTGATTTGCACTCTTCTCTCGAATCAGTTCACGGTCATGGAAGGTTCTAAAGCTCAGGTACCCAAAAGGTTCTCGTGTAGTTTCCATCCGATCTGAAACTCAAGGCTCCTTACATCTCAATATCTCTGAATATCTCAGTGGTTTCGAGTTATAATCGTTACAGACGGACGCGTTTCGCTTCTCTCTAATTTACATTTCCGTTTATTTCTTTCTTCTTTCCGCCGTCGACGATCGACTGCGCGGAATCATCCTTAATAAAATCGCGACGTTTGTCGGCGTCCTCGGCCCCGTAAAGATCCAAATCTTTCCCGAGGTAACAGACAGCTGCATCGAACAGCACTCCTATCGTCGAGAAGCCTGAAAAATTATTTCAAGTTGAACAAGACGTCTTAATTACAGCACGTGATCGTACGGAACTATCAGATGATTGCATAAGTTCGTGCCCGATTTAAAAATAAAATTCAATGGTTATATTTTAAAAAATACAGCTTTATTAGTCAATTCATTTTCTACAATTAGAAAAGAATGGTGACTATACAGGGTGTCTCAAAATTCCTTCAAAATCCGGAAATGGGAGGTTCCTGAGATCATTTGAAGCGATATTTTCCTTTGCAAAAATGTCATCCGCGGGTTTGTTTAGGAGTTATTAACGAAAAACACGGACCAATCATAGCGCCATGCTAAGCGGGACCTGTCGCCGAGTCGGACTCCGTTCGCTGTAGCCGCACTTTGATTGGTCCGTGTTTTTCGTCATTAACTCCTTAACAAAACCGCGGACGTCATTTTCGCACAGGAAAATGTCGCGTCAAATGATCTCAGGAATCTCCCATTTCCGGATGTTGAAGGAATTTTGAGATACCTTGTATAATTCTTTCGTTTAACTCCGTCGTGCAGTACAGAGTGCGACATTTATAAAAATCGGGCACGAACTTATGCAATCATCTAATACATACAGCCGAAAGCAAAAGTATTGGCAACTAGTTTTCAATTGTAGGCGACAGTAGCCGAATTTAGATCAGCGTCGAGGTTGGACCGAATTTATAAATCATTCATAATTTACACCATTAATAATACTGCAAGTATTTCTCTATTAACCCTTTCATTATAAATACAGATGTATAATTGTAATCGATGTAGAACATCTAATGCACAAAAATACAACCCACAGAAAATAATTTCATCTTACAATAGAATGTGTAGTTTGCAAAAAAGATGGCCGACGGAAAGAAACCAGATATTTCTGTAGAAATTGTTCCGTCCCATTATGCATTACACCATGCTTTCAAGCATTCCATATACAATAAATAATACAAATTTGTATTCTTTCAAATGTGGAGTATTTAATATTTATCATCTCAAAGTACTTTCGATCAACGATGTGACGTGTCTTCAAAATCGATTACGTGTGTCCAGCTTACAAAGAAGACACTTCATATCGGTAATAAAGATACACGAGATGTCTCGTCCAAAGTATTGTACGACGAAATCATAGCGACGAGATATCTCGTCCATAGTATCGTTTCTTCGACATCGGGGAGTGAGATATCCCGTCCATTGTAGTGAAAGGATCAAGCGTATGTACAAGGTGTATAGAAATTTTATATCGCGACTATTATAGCGAATTCGAAGGTCACTTTGAATTTCAAGGTTAAAAGGTCAACAATTCTTTTCTATTGCATCGTATTCTGTTCATCGCACGAATAAAAAGTGTAAAAGAAATTATTGGTCAAAACTCAATAATTCTCTTAAAAAATTATGATAAACTTTTTTCATTATCAATTCATTATTTTATATTTATTTATATTGTATGTATAGATCCAGTATTTTGCAATAAATGCAAACAATTTTTATTCTTCATAAAAATTGACAGTCTACAGTGTACTGATCAGTAACACTTACCCGCAGAGGTGATGTTAACCAGATATCTGAAGTTCCGTCTATGATGGAACCAGCAGTTCCCCCTGGTCCCGCAGGACTCTTCCCAGATCAAGCAAGTGGAATCGATGATGGCTCCGTAGATGATTGGACCCGGTATCAAAGCGAACAAAGAAATCGTCATCAGGGTGATACCCTGCGCAAAGCTTTTATCCTTCTTGTCGACGCTTCGATAATTCACCAGGACGTTACCAATCTTCCCGGAACACGCCAGCGTCTGTATGATGCAGGTGAAGACCATGAACAGAAGATACGGATGACTGCAATCGCTGGTGCACGGTCCAGCTCTGACTTTGTCGAAGTCGATGCTGTGGGGATCGTTCAGATAGACTGGTTGATTGAGTACGAGCGATTTGCTGTCGGTGGTATAATCGAACTGGTCTTCGAAATTCAACGGATCCGCCAATGACAGACAACTGCAATTCCCGAACTCTTTGTCGCTAATTACCGCCCGACAACCAGCGTGACAAGCTGAGAAAAATGTCGTCCTCGACGCCTCGTGGCAAACCGGAGAATACTTGACGCCTTCGCAGTTGCAACCGACGTTGCAACTCGATGTCAGGTTCATTCTGAAACAATCGCACGTTAAGTCATCACTTGAATTCAGTAGGTAGTGTCTCGATGGAGATTCTTGACCTCTCGTCACTAGCGTAGATCATAGAAAGGGATAGAACATTTTTGTTTATAACTTATGGAACTTTTACCCGACGTATTCGCGACACTTTTCTGATTAAAATGACTCCGAACACGACCCAATTCTGACAATATCTGCTCATTTAATTCACGATACAGTAGAACCTCGATTATCTGAACCTCCGATTATCTGGACTTCCGAATTATCTATTATCAAAATACAACATATACAAACAGATTTAATCTAGCACTGTAATTGTGTAGGTAACTGGTCCATTATCCGAATGCACGCGTTTCACTGATTCATTCGGATAACGGAGGTTCTACAGTATGTAATAAATTAAACCGGTAAATACGATCCAAATGGTATCGTGTTGGGTATCGTTTTAATCGGGAAAATGTCACGAATATGTTGATAAACGATTAAACAAGCCATAATAGAGTAGAACCTCAATTATCCGAACTAGTAAGGTGCTAGATTAAATTGTTACCGAGTTGTTGAATCATGATATAGGTTGCTTAATAATATAAAATAATATGAAATAATAATATATAATAATAAATCGTTTAATAGGTGAGACAAATGTATCTCTTATTTTGGTTCTTAAAAAGTAAAAGAAGTAGCAACTTAGAAAATTTAAATGTGCAGTTTCGATTTCTTTTTATATATATAAATTACTTTGATTTTGTAGATTTGTCAGGATGGTTCGGCAGTCAATCCGTTGAAAGCTATTCTTTCGCAAACAAAGTGTCAAGATGAAATCTACTGTTTTTATTCGAATATTGTAAATTATGAAAATGGCAATTTGAAGTTGTCAGACACTACGTCCCGGTAAAGACGAAGACGTACTCACTGCATAGTGTCAAAATCGAGGCCTCTGACCTCAACGTCTGCGCAACCAAGGAAAATGAAAAGTATTTGACCAGCGACAAAGCAGACACCAACGAACACGTTCCATGCGAGCAGTGGCCTAGGGCCGGGCTTGAATCTGCTAATTACCATTCCGGAGAATAGAAATCCTAGCACCATACCGACCAGCGATATAGGACCTTGACACACAGAAACATGTTAATCGCTGTCCCCTTATTCAAAGTCAATTTAACACTATAACCTACCGAGCACTAAAAGCGATTAATATGTTTTAGCTTACAAAAAAGACAAAACTCTATTTATTTAGATTTTGTACAATTTACATTACAATATGTTCTGGGATAAAGAAATTTATCGAATCAATTTCCATATAAGCAACTTCATAATTTCAATTGAATATTAATTCAATTTTCTTGTGCAATTTGCAATTTTTCTACACGAATTTTAACAATCTCGAATCAAATAAAATCTTACTTTCTGTGGCAGTAGCATTTTTAGATCTGACATAAATCAAAATTTTCAAAAGCGGTAATTGCATAAAGATCCACAGTTTATACATAACGTTCACATATACACTAAAACTATTTACCCCGTTTTTCCAATATGTAATTTTTTAACTCTTGTATGGGCAACCAAAACCGTATACATAATTTTAAAACGTTAATAATTAAAAGAGTGGACAAATTTAGTGCTTCATAGTGTTAATTACTTAATATTCCAGTTTTCAATATATTTCCAAACTCCTTAATCGTCCATGAGACGGGCATACGAATTACGAGCAAACATTAGATGATTATCTGAACCTTTGGATAATTTTTAATCATATATGGTTAATAGAATCAATAAATTAATATTACAAATTAGTAGTTTACAATGTAGTACGATTGCTAGTTACGTAGTCATTTTAAAAGAGTTCCTAAAGCTAAGTCCACAATGAAGAAGAAGGCAACAGGGAGTGACAAAAGGAGCTTCAGTGCGGACATAGCTTAAGGTTATCATCACTTCCTCTAAAAAGTCTGTGGTCTCAGATATCTTCTAAAATGGTACATATATTTGAAAAAACAAAAGAGAAGTACTTATTTGGACCTTGGGGAAAGACCTCTTTTGCTAAACATATTATAGTAGTGCTGTTAGTGTCTGTCAGTGATTGTTATGAACAACTTACCAGCAATGACAGTACCCCCAGCCGCAGACTTGCTATACTGAACCTCGAGGTACTTAGCCAAAAAGGTAATGTAAGACGACGCGCCTAACACGTAGAACACCCCGCTCAGATTGTTGAACGTTAACAGCCAGTTTGTCAACAACCTTTTCATCGCTGTCGGAAATTCCCGCATAGTTGGAATGTATTCGATCTCGAGTGACTTCCGCGGCTCCATCGGCGGCATGTACTGCTCTTGCGCTGTTAGGTGTAACTTTAATGGTATACTACCATCCTACAGCATACAGAAAACAGGTTGTACAATTGTAAGACAGGAACTCTAATGATTTTAGCTCCAAGTTTATTTGTCACTGCAAACGCGATGACTTCCGTCACTCGTTACCAGCGAGAAATAAAAGCTAATTACGAGAAATTACTTAAGAGTATCATTATCTCTTGCAATTGATAGAAACAAATTGTATATTGCACGAAAATCCGCAATCTAATTAGTTAGCCCAATTACTTCGGTTCATATCTTTGTGCGAAATGATTCTATACATATAATAAAATAAAAATAGACATCAATTTTTGTTTGTATACACGTTTTAACAAAATAACACCAAATAAAATGTTTTGTAATATATTTATACAGGGTGTTCATTTGAAAACTTTCCAGCCGAATATCTCGAAAAGTATGAAAGATATTTAGGTGGCGTTCTCAAGGTCATTTGAAAATGAAACTTTGTTTTTTTTCAAATGGAAACCTATATTTTTTATTGTGGGATCTTACTGTACGTAAAAAGACTACATTTTTTACTACTTTTTTTTAGTTTCTAGATACTTTTTTTCATCTGCGCACTAGTTTTGGAGCTATGTAAAGAGAAGTAGAGCGAGTCATACTTATACTGCGAGAAAGTTTGTAATTTCTTTATAACTATAACAAATTTTCAAAATGTTTTCCGTTATTTTCTAAACAATAATACAGACGATTCTCAAACTCTGAACGAACATTTTTGAAGGCATCCGTTGGAATAGCTGTACAACAGACAACATAAACAAGAGATCAGTAGTGGACAATTTTGCTTTCAAAAGGTACATGCTAGTACAACTGGAAAACATCAACGATTTGCGTCGCAGAATTGTACAGGAATGTAGAGCTATTCCAACATGTACCTTAAAAAATGTTTGTTCAGAATTTGAGAATCGTCTGTATTATTGTTTAGGAAACAACGGAGAAGATTTTGAAAATTTGTTATAGTTATGAAGAAATTACAAACTTTCTCGCAGTATAAGTATGAATCGCTCTACTTCTCTTTAAATATCTCCGAAACTAGTGCGCAGATAAAAAACAGTATCCTACGAAAATTGCTGGTTTTAAAAAATATAGGATTCCATTTGAAAAAACAAAGTTGACCTTCAAATGACCTTCAAAACGCCACCTAAATAAAAAACTCATACTGCCCCCCTCTTGCCCCCTCGAAATCCTTGGGCACGTGTTTTACACTTTTTGAATATCTTTCATACTTTTCGAGATATTCGGCTGGAAAGTTTTCAAATGAACACCCTGTATATTCCGAACGTTCCTATTATCATAATCCATTTATTAGAATAAGTTAGCACAACAAATAATTAAATTATTTTCGTTAGACCTCTTAGAAATGAAAATAACAGAGCAAACAAGAATTGAATTTTTTTATGTCGATATCAATAGAACATCTTGCTCTCACCAGTTTGGCAGTGTCAATTGGATCAGTGGTCTTTGGTTTCGGCAGATTACGTGGGAACATGGCAATTAGGATCGAAAACATGCCCATCGTGGCACCAAGGATAATCCAGCCTAGCCACCAAGCGCCCAGCCATCTTGGATCGTTTTTCGTGATCACAGGATGCAAACTGGGATCAATGTACAGGCTGAGACAACCGTAGCCCAGTAAAAATCCTATTGCTGGGCCAACTGTTCGAAGAGCGAATGTAAAACCTGTAAAATATTTCAATATGAATCATAATGCAATCCTCTGTGTACACATTTCATTGTTAAGTGTCTATATTAAAATATAGAACACTATACAAAATATACAGTGAGTACTAAAGTCAGAAAATGATTATGAAACAACAGAATTTAGTGTTATTATGCAGGGTGTCCCAAAAATGTTATAAATAATAAGGTCATTTTAAATAACGTTTTTCTTTACGAACAAAGATCTCCGCGGCTTCGCTAAGGAGTTATTAACGAAAAACACGGACCAATCAGAGCACGGCAACAGCGGACAGATTCCAGCTCGACCAATGCTAACGCTATGCTCAACGTGATCGGTCGCCGAATTGGAATTCGACCGCCGTTATCGCGCTCTAATTGGTCCTTGTCTTTTTATTAAGGACTCCTTAACAAAGCTGCAGAGAATATTTTCAAAAAAGGAAAAAATTACATCAAATGACTTTAGCTATCATCCCTATCAAGGAAGTACAACATTTTCGGGACACCCGGTATATTATGAAATATTGTGATAAAATAATACTGGCATAAAAACATCAAAATTAAATTAATAATTACATTAGTGTAAAGGAAAATGTATATAAATATTTGTATAGAATGTGTGTGTGTGTGTGTGTGTGAAAAGATATAAAAATGCACCGCAAAGGCAAATGTATAAATGAAGCTATTTTTACAAAATATAAAATGAATGTTTGTAACAATGGCTAAAATCTTTTACGTTATAAGTAATAAGTAATAAGTATAATAATGCTATTTGTAAATTAATATCGTATATTAGACTACTTCTGAACGATAAATAAACAAATTTGAAATTGCTACATATACTTTTTCAGTTTGATGTGTTTCTTGCAATACGTGCTCTAATATTCACACCAACAAATGCAATTTCATTCAACGTTCCTTGCGTGTAATATCAGCAGCTTATCCTGGAGCGTGATGGAAGGAAAAAATGAAAATCAGATATATATAATTATTGATAAGATAGAAGTTATTTTTGAGTACAATGGCATTTCTACATTCTTACGACAATTGGATCCGATAAAAATCTGTTATGTTTACACTCACGTATTCCATATCGAAATCTTCGAAATCGTTTCACTCGTTGACTTTAATTTGCACGAATTATATAGACACAATGATTGGTCCGTAACGTAAATATCGCAACGTTCGGTATCTCTTGTTATTTATTGAAAAGTTGATTGATAAAGCATATGTCTTGACTGGAATCTACGCAACTACATTTACAATGTTTTATAATTAAATACAGTAGTTCAAATTAGGACATGTTCATATTTGCAACCGAACGAATTTATATTAGGACCCAATAATTTATAGGTGGATAACAACTTTAGCTATAATTTAACATGCGATTATTACTAGACTGCTGTGGGTGTAATTTTAAACAATGAGAAGATTACAAGAATATAAGAGCGTATCAATACACTTCACAACTTAATAAAACCACTATTTGGTTTGTACGTGTTGCAATTAATGCAAGCAATTTTTATTTTCCATACAAAAATATTTGATGAGCATATTTTATGGTAATGCATGTCAATGTATAGAATAATTACCTAAAAGCATGGGAGTATTTTTCTTCTCAGTATTATCGTCCAAATACGTCTGTCCAAGGCCGTAGTATAGAGTGGTGCCGATTCCGAGGATGAATTGGGAGAGAAAGACCAGAAGCCTCGGAAGAATGCTGACGTCGAGCATGCTCTCCTCGTCGCAGAGCTGCGGTTTGACGACTCGTGGACAAATCGCCAGGTCTTCGGGGATCGTGGTGGTATTCAGAAGTGTCCGATCGAGGTGTTCCTTCGTCAAGGCCATCGCGTCCCTTCCGGGCCCAAACAAGAAATGTGGAAGCGCCAGGACGAGGCAAGAGAATGCGCTGAGACCGACGCCGATCGCGATCCATCTTGGACGATGTCCCGAGCCGCCGTAATAGGTCAATATCAATGATAAAATCTGCGAGATCTCGTTGCCAGACAAAATCAGTCCTGAAAACACACGATGCATATTTACTGTTAGGGTATAGCACCCTCATATTGGGTTGGCAAGAAAGTAATTTCGGTGTTTCAAAGTGAAATAAAACCGAATTTTTTTACTCAAGCAATGAACATTAATTAATAAAATATTTTCCATTTTGTTCGATGATCTTTTGCCACCTTTCTGGTGGATTCATCATTCCGCGCTAATAAAACTTCTGGTCTTTATCGGCAAAAAACTGATCCAAGTACGATTTCAGGACCTCATCATCAGCGAATGTTTTACCATTGTGTTTTGCCACAAACATATTTGATAACACGTAAAAAATTATTGGAGCTTGGTTGGGAAGTGATGTCACATCCACCATATAGACCGGACATTGCACCATCAGATTACCATTTATTCCGAAGTTTACGAATCTCTTTGAATGGTAAAACATTTGCTAACGATGATGACCTGCAATCGCACTTTGCATCAGTTTCTTACCAATAAGGACCAGAAGTTTTATAAGCACGGAATTATGAAGCTACCAGAAAGATGGCAGAAGATTATCGAACAAAATGGAAAATATTTTATTAATTAAAGTTCATTGCTAGAATAAAAAAAATTGCCTTGTATTTCACCTTAAAATACCGAAATTACTTTCTTGCCAACCCAATAAAAGACCTCTCCTAATATGAGACAAAAAAATGAGTAAAAAAAAAGTTCAAATTCAGAACTGTTTTTCTTACTTCTTCAAATGTGGTACCAGTGGATTGCTGAGATTCTTCCGATTAAAATGAGCTCAAACACGGTATAAATCGGTCTACTTTTATAGACATAGCAATCTTAAGCTACGTCCACACTGAAGCAAACAACGAACAACCGAACAACCGTTTTTACCGAATGAAAGAAAAATAAGTCAGAATGAAAATCGCTCGAACGTAGCTTTACTTATGTCCTTAATTTTGTTATTTGCATTAAATCTGTAAAAAGTAGTTCTATTTACGTCGTGTTTGGACTAGTTTTATTCTGAAGAATCTCAAAAATTGACTGGTACTGTGTTTGAAAAGTTAAGACAAAAATGACTGAATTCGATATTAACAAATAATATACGAGGTGTGATCAAAAAGTTAGGTGACTTTTTAAATTTTGCGGGATACCTACAGTCGATTTTCGTTTTCTTTTTTTTTCTTATGCTGGTACACTCGTCCCGAAACATATGCTCGCAGTTTCAACTATATAGCATTTTTTGTTTGTTTGTGAGAAGCATAAAGGGTAGAAGTGTTTTGCGTGTTCGGCGAAGTTTGTTCTGAAAATGCTTAATTTTGACCAGAAAAAACGTCGCACGAGCATCGCTCAAGAGCTGTTGAACGACGTCAATTATGATCCTGATTTGCTCAAAAGAGTCATAACTGGTGACGAATCATGGGTATATGGTTATGACGTCGAAACCAAAGTCCAATCGTCCCAATGGAAGTCCCCAGAAGCGCCAAGACCGAAAAAAAGCACGCCAGGTTCGATCAAATGTCAAGGATTTGCTCACTGTTTTCTTCGATTATCATGACGTGGTGCATCAGGAGTTCTTACCACAAGATCGTACGGTTAATAAGGAGTATCACCTTGAAGTTATGCGCCGTTTGCGTGAAGCAATACGAAAAAAAACGCCCGGAATTTTGGAAACACAATTCATGGATTTTGCATCACGATAATGCACCTGCTCGCGCATCGTTGCTTGCGAGTAATTTTTTGGCCAGGAACAACACCGCGATCATGCCTCAGCCACCATATTCACCGGATTTGCCTCCCTGCGACTTTTTCCTGTTCCCAAAACTGAAGAGACCCATGGAAGGACGGAGATTTGCAACGATCGAGGAGATAAAGACTGCATCGCTGGAAGAGCTCAAAGCTATACCAAAAAGTGCTTATCAGAATTGCTTCGAGGATTGGAAAAAGCGCTGGCACAAGTGTATTATATCTGAGGGGGATTACTTTCAAGTGAACAACATAAATATTGATGAATAAATAAATATTTTTTGATAAAAATAAAAAGTCACCTTACTTTTTGATCACACCTCGTATAAGGAGCGATATAATCAAGAAGATTTATTCGAGAAGTTATTCGTGAAACACAGAGCTAATCGATAGATCAATATGATTATTAAGATTAATTATAAAAAAACAAACACCGAAAGAATTCGTCCAATACATTCACAGGAGCCTAATGCAAAGAATTAAATAAACGTGTGTAACAGATGTGCCATTGCTATGTTATCGTCGATGGAAACGCGGTGATGTAACATTAACAGAATAAAAAACAGAACAATCTGGTAAGATCGAAGTGTCCTTTGCAGCTGAAAAAATCGCATCATTTAATGCCGATATCGAATTACAATGAACCAATGCAAGTACATCGATCGATCAAGCAAACGCAATAACATCGGCTACATAAAACCGCGAACGCCGGATTGTATCGATTTCTCACGCAACTGCTATAACGCGTAATTAACGTTTTACGCGATTGCGTATACGGGCAAATAATATATAAACGTACGCAAAATCTAGGTATTAGTTAATGATAAACAATCGAACGCCGATCAATCTCTCGCTTGTGGCACCGTTCCAAGAATTCCCAGTTTGCATCAGGCGGAATGACAACAAAGAAAGTATTTTTAAGTCCACCGTACTGATATGATATCGTGCGACATTAGCAAATATTCGATGAAACCAACTTAAACAATAATATCCAATTTTGATTTCTTATTTTCTATTACTATTGCGTAGTTTTTACAGGAAAAATCGACGCGTGTCAATTGTTTTTTCTCTCTTGCTGCGCGCGTTGTCGTTTTTCAATTGATTAAGGGTTTTATTTTTATAAAATTCTCTTGAACAAGCTTTATTAGTATAATATCTTTGTTCTTAATATTTTTAAGTAACTATGTATTCAATTTTTGTGAATTTGGTGTATCTTACTAGTGAATGTATGATTATTCAATTTTTAATTTCACAGATCGCTTAATATGGAAATAAATGTTTCATTGGTCAATAAAATAAAATAAAATGTCTGACAAAACTCAGTATCCGACCATAAGTTTTGACACGTTTCTTTACAAAAGCTGTTGACTTTTCGTTAAACCCATATCAACATATTTGTGACTCTTTCCTGATTGAAATGACTTCAAATATACAGTCTGAATCATAATTACTGGTATAATCTACGATACAGTAGAACCTCGATTATCCAAATTGATAAATAGTTACATTTACAGTTAATTGATAACATACAGTGCCAAATACTGATTTGTCCAATGAATCATGATAATAGAGAATTCATCATCGGTTCGGATAATCGAGGGTCCACTAAATCGTCGATTAAACAAGCAACTATGCTCCGAAGTAGTGGAGTTTGGTCTCATTTTAATCACAAAAATGCCACGAATGTGTTGCTAAAAGTTTTGTAAAAGAAATAGTGAGAAAGAAAAAAGTTATTTATCGATTTAGTAAAAATTGAATTGTCCCACCAATCTATGTAAGTCTTTTGGAGAATTTTGGAAAATTGTGAAGAAAGATTTGAATACAGTAGTGTGAAAATCCGCAATCTACAGATCTCGTTACGTTTGCTTGTGAAAGGGGGTCGAACGCGAGACTCGCGCCATTTCGAAAAGTATTTCGTGTACGTACCCTTGGCGTATATTGTGACTAACAATAAACTCGTATAAATGCATATCCGTGTGTCTTCGCAATGCGTGTTCAGCGCTCGTTGCTCTAACGACAGATTTCTCACTTCTATGATTGCGACACACTACTTACCTACTAGACGAACGCACACCGACACGCGATTATCTTTGCTCGGGGCCGACCATGCATGATGCACGCGTGTTGCAAATACAAGTGCGAGCGCTTCAATGCGTGTACACTACTGTGCAGCGACGTTTGACTACCGGGTTTCGACGTCACTTTTCGCGAAAATACAGCGCCGAAACCCGACACCTTTCAACGGGATCCATTGATCAGATTCGCGCTGTATCATTCACGGTTGTTCGAATAATTTTAATCCAGAAGATGGTATCTTAACAGCTGATACATAGGAACACTTCGAGAGCTAATAAATACGTTTGCAATATAGAAATTAGTTGAAAATTTATTTACTGGTTGTATTTATCGATATATGGCTGCTCTGTAAGCGTTGTTATAAACAATTTGTCTATAATGAAATTGAAAACACGTGCAAATATATATTAACTGTAATCATGTGCTAGTTTAATGAACGTCTCTCTGTATTATTAATTGTTTTTGTTGGTATGATGGCTTTTTTATTATGTTATGAATATAAATTGTCTAATAGAAAGAGTTCTAATAAAGAGTTTATTGTGTAATGAAAAGAGAATTCTAACAAACAAGTTACATATGCCAAAAATAACATGGGTTGTTAGCACTAACATTCGTTATATACTGATGCATAATTATGAGTGGTATCGTTGTTAGTCTACTACAATATGTAGATATAGAACATTTTATGGATGTTGGAAGAATTATATTAATTTTGAAATGATTGCTAATTGTTAGCGACAATTGTTTGTATAGTTGTAGTAGTATATAGTTCCTATACTTATATAGAAATACAAAATATAACCTGTTGTACATAATAAATAAGAATATTGTAGCTCTCGAAAATGTAATACACCTTATAGTAGATAGAACTAAAGCGAATATATTAACACAAGAAGATAAGGGTAACGAAAAATATAGAATTAGATAAACGATATAAGAACTTATCTTTTTAATCTTATTAAATGTTTCCATCGTGTCGGAAGTAACTGCTACGAAAATGTATCAACTTCGCAACTGTATTTCATGGGTTCCTTTTGTTAGCGTAGATTTCTTTGAATTTGAAATAAAAAAATTAAGAATTTGTATTTTCAGAGAATGCAACGAAACTTTATAAAACCTCTACTTTGATTTTTAAACTACATCAATTTCATGAAACTTCCATTATAATTTCTAATTTACACAGATTTGCATGCGCACGTGTAAACATAATTGCATAACGTTTGCATTCTATCAATACTTACATATCAGTTTATAACGGAGTGTACTCGTATATCATAAAGAAATGACAATTGTCTTTACTTTAACAGGTGTACTGTTACAAGTGTACGGGAATACGTCGTGTGGAAAAAATAATTCGTAAATTTTAGCAATGAAAAATGGAAAAATTCACTAAAAAAAATATATACAAATTTTTGTGACACCGCGTAGGTTCAATTTATAAATTGAATTGCATGGCTAAGGGGTGAATTGAAATGGAGTATTTAAAAGCATACATACCCGTTGTGCGACTAGGTATTTTGAACCTTTTTTCCAGCGTGGTGAGGGTGACAACGATGTAAATGAAAGCCATTGCTTGCACGGTGCCGAGAAGGCCGTACACGGCGATGAAATTTCTCGAGGTGGCACGATCTCGCAGCCATCGGGGATAAATCCCGCAAATTCCACAATCTTTGGTCATCCCTCCAACTGTACTACAGAATTTACATACATGTTACTTCATATTTCCCACGCAATTCGAAATTGTCACTATTTTTGCAAAAATATTACAGAAAATTGTTCTATCTCAATCGTAACAAACTGGAGTAAAATAGAAATTTCTTTCCTTTCTAACGCGTTCAATAAGTTGAAAATAATATTTGACAATATTTTGAAATTCTTCTAACGATTTCACTATTTTTTATTTTAATGTATCCGACTTATGCATAAAACGGAGACGGGTTCAGGATTATACTGTAGTGATTAATAAACGGCGAATTTTTATGCAAAATAGAAATGTTTTAAAATGAATAAAAATACAACAATAATTTTAAAATGTTTACATGTTCTTACAGTATTGCATTTGAACTCAATTTTGTCATAAATGCATTAAATTCGCTGCCATCAACATTTTTCTAATCGAGAAAAAACTTTTTACACTTTAGACTTCTTGCATTATGGAAATATGAAATTATAAAAATTTTCTTTTTTTCTCTATTGCATCATTATTATTATAAAATGTCTCCAAATTAATTTGTTCCAGAGTTGCCTACTTTTCTGCGTCATTATTACGATTATTCAATTCCAACAAAAACAAAATGGTCCCAGACTATCTGCATAGATGAAGATCGGACCAATGATAAAGATTACGTTTAGTCTGGCACACGAAACAAAAGCAAGCGTTATCACCTCTGACAATGAGTTGTATCGTGTACAACTTGCAAGTTTAACCGCCATGTCAAGCGCAGAAGTATAGTTCGAATAAATAAAAAGCTTAAGAGCCTGCGATTATGACAATTGGATTAACTTCTTTCTGCGATATCTCTTCGCGCAGTCACATAGAATTCTTCTGTAACAGCCAAACTTGTATCTACTATCTACTTTCAATATAAACTATCATCAGTTTACTGATAGCATATATATAATCAATATTATAGTATTAATACAGTTCGAAAAATCGACGGCTCTCTTTCAAAGACGTACAAATGATTATCACGACTAACAATTTCTCCTACGGAGTACCACTGATTTATTTGTTAAAAAATGAGCCGCCGTTTAGAGATTAACTTATCTAATTCCAGTCTGACAGTAGGAGATATATAAAGCGTATATATGTACATAGAAATGTCTATTGATAAGCCTACAATGAGTTTTCTTGTGTTCTGGAATATCGTAATCAGTTGTAGATCTTATACGTGCATGGTTAACTAATGATTGCGCACGATATAATTTGTGCAAAAGAATACAAGTTATTAATGCAAATAATTTCACGACAGCATGTCTCTCGAAAACCACGAATTTAAGACGTCATTATAACAATAGCGATTATAACAATCGATCAGTACATTCCCAGAAAATGATATAAGAACTATTTTTGCTCTGAAGAACCAACATTATTTTTGTTGCTCAGAGAATTGCTTTTTGGAGAACAATTTGCTCAAATCAATTCCAAATGGAAATACACATGTAAAAACCATACTCGAACATATCCATCAATTTCAACCGTGTATTGTTCCGAGGGAATATTGATAGACTAAAAGCAGTTAGATAAGAGGTTTACAAGACGTGGTCAATCATCGACAGTTTATCTGATTAATTCAGATATCGTCGATGCATGGATTATGTATTGTGCTTAACAGTGAGATTACTAAACGGGCCCTGCGTGGAACTTTGATCGTTCGGAATTAACGTATTTAATAGCAACTGAAACAATTCAGGCCACTTCAAACACGTACAAATAAAAGCAATTCATCGCACGAATTTTGCCACCCTCACTTTTAAAACGAAATTCTACGCGACCACGATTTTTTTCAAAATGAAAGTGTTGAAGATTCCGGATACTCGCGGTACTCAGTGCAGAAGAGGAATTAAATGGTTCGATAAATCTGGTACGAACGTGACGGCACGAAAGAATCGATTTCATTTCGCGTAATTCCCGCGAAGTAAGTATTCGAACAGCTAGTGTAATGGATTTATTTACGAATGGTCACGAACGTAATTGTCGTGTGCACCACGGGCACCTGAGATGATTACGCAATTGCAATTTAACGGGGTATAGATTTCGTTGTGACGTTCGGAGACTGCATTAATACGGAGTTCCAGTCGATTGTTACTTCCGCCACGTCGTGTTACAAGAAGCACTCTAAGAATTGCGGACCCAACTTCGCGATAAGCTTTCTCAACCGAGAAAAGTTAGCTTCTAGTTACTGAATAGTAAATGGCACTCTTCGATACAAATTTTTCGCTTTTGCACAACCAATTTCATAATTAAATCATCCAAACTCTGTACTAAAAATGGTAGCTTAGGTTCAGCTCTAGTTAAATCAATTCCCAACATCTTTTTTAATGCAGGATCAAAATGCTCTTCGAAAAGTGTTAGTAACTTTTCGGACATTTATAAAATATTATTAATAATTGTCGTCGAAACTGCAACATTTTTCCACTGAAAATCGTCGGTTGCAATCACTCTCATAGTAGTAGTAACCACTGTATAACCATTTTTATAGCGTTATTATTTTATGTATAATAGCATATATGAATGCAAATGCAACAATTTTTAATCATAGTAGCGTGACAATTAATCCTAACTTTTACAATAGACTATATAAAGACTTTACGATATAAACTTACAATGCACACTTGCTGCTTCAACAATCTATGGTTTGCAATGTACATCCTGTTAACATTCTGCAGCATACATATGATCATAAAATTGACTAGTTCGAGAAACTTAGGATAATAATAAAAAATCGAAACGAAAATGAGATGAATAAGTTGTTAATGCAAAAAATATAAATATTAAAATGCATCTCACTCATATAAACAGACTCGTATAAAAATTGTAAAGGCAGTATAAGGTAATGAAGGTGTTAATTGCAAAGGTGGTGCCATTAACATTTTGCAGTTATATTTCTGGAAAGAATCTGCTATGTAGAAATATATAATTTGCTGAAGGTACAATAGGATAACATTAATGTGTACTATTTCTTGTGTATTTCTCGAAGCGATCTCGCGATGAAAATAAGCAGTTCGAATAGGAGATGACGTTTAGAAAAAGCGGCGGAGGCTGTGTGTCGACGGTGTAAGGTAAAACACGCGAGAATTCCATTGGTCTCACCTTGACGTTAGGCCACGTGCTTCCGCATGGACTTAGGAAGGACTTCCAGGTCGCGAGTCCTTTTTGGATCGCGATCCTTTGAGTCTCTCCCTGCTCTCGTGACCTCCCTCGCAGAAACTCAAAAACCACTAAGCGCTTATGAGCGCTCCAGTTTACGTGAATATACGCGAGATAACTGAGCCTCGCTCTTGTGTCAATGGCAATGCTCCCCTACTATTTCTCCATCAAAACGAATGATAAGCGGGGGCATCATTCTGAGGACACATTATCAATGGAGCACTGGTGCCGACATCTTGTCATTTCCGCGCGCAATCACTAGCGAACCGCGACTCAGATGGTATCGCGATTTGTTTTTGTCCATGCTAACTATGCAATCAGTCTATTGGGTGTTCTCCATTTTTTAACAATTTCATCCACACTGTCACCGACGAGATACTTTATTAAAAACTGCCAGCCCCTGTGCTATTCAGCGACATAGGCAAGTGGGCACAGGTGAGCAAGGCGATAACGTGGAACTTACAGTGATCTGAAATACCACATCGCTAAACGTTCCACCACCAACGAGAATAGTATCAAAATCAAAATAGTGCCAACACATCGACTGAAATATGGCGGAGAATGTAACATACTATAATACAGGGTGTTTCGTCTAAAACAGGACACCTAAATATCTCCTCTATCTCTGATAATACAAAAAATGTTTCTAACGTAATCTAACTGGTTTCAAAAAACGAATCAGATGGAAGAATCGTTTTTTATAAATTGTAATTTTTTAATCGTTTTTTCAAGGTCACTCGTGTTTTTTTACATATATACACAAATTTCTTGTTGTTGTATGTTATAGCAAACATTATTGTGTGTTCATCCATGTTTAATAGCACGACCTTGAAATCACCGTGAACTCTAAAATTTGCTAATTATTGCAGAACTTACTTTCAGTGACATTTCAGATTTCAACGGTAACAGAAATTCGACCATGAACTTGAACTTGTAAATAATCACATTTATTACTGCAATAAATGTTCGAAACGATGTCCTTCCGTTGTGATACATTTCGTGAGGCGAAAAAACGACAGATTGTACAACTTTTTCGATGATTTCAGGTTTCATATCAGCACATGCAGCAATTATTCGTTCCTTCATATTTTCTGGCGTCGTGGGGTGCTCTTGATAAACCGTACCCTTTAATAATCCCCCATAAGAAAAAATCAAGTGGGGTGAGATCGGGTGAACGAGCCGGCCATGATACAAGTCCATTGCGTCCAATCCAACGATTTGGGAATTTTTCGTTGAGGACACGTGTTGCGATACGGGGAAAGTGTGCTGGACACCCATCGTGTTGATACCATAATACTAGACGGTCCCTAAATGGTACATCTTCTAATAAACCTGGTAGAATATGTTCTAAAAATTCAGCATACTTCTGCCCAGTTTGCGTACCGTTGATAAAATACGGCCCAATTATCCTATTATTTAGAATACCACACCAGACATTTATCGACCATGGTCTCTGCTTATCGAGTTGTCTAAACCATCGTGGATTTTCAACCGACCAATAATGCATATTCTTGAGGTTCACCTGACCATGATTTGTAAAGGATGCTTCATCCGTAAACAATACTGTTTGGAGAAACATTTCGTCGCTTTCATATTTCCGTATACCCCATTGAGAAAAGTGTACGCGGTTTTCAAAGTCTCTTCCATGGAGCTCTTGGCGAAGAGATAAATCACGCTAATACCGGTTTCACGTACAAGTTACGTTATACTAACATGCGAGTTTTTATTAACTTTAGCGATGATATTGTTCACATTTGCTTCACGAGTAACAGTCTTAAGTCTCGCACGAATGTTTCTGTTGACACTACCAGTCTCACAAAATGTTTTAACAATATTTGAGTATGCAGAACGCGATGGACAAGAGCGTTCTGGAAATCTGTCTTTGTAAATTCGTATTGCTTCTCTTAGACACTCTCGAGTTTCACCGTAAATTAAAACCATTTGAATTTTCTCCTGTTCCGAATAACGCATTATGGATCGCTTGTCGATACACTGAGGAATCTAGCAGCGAGCAAACTCTTAAATACATATCTCTCTCGCTCTCTATGTACACAGAGGAACGATACAATGTGTTTATTTACAAGTTCAAGTTCATGATCGAATTTCTGTTACCGTTGAAATCTGAAATGTCGCTGAAAGTAAGTTCTGCAATAATTAGCAAATTTTAGAGTTCACGGTCATTTCAAGGTCGTGCTATTAAACATGGATGAATGCACAATAATGTGTTTGCTATAACATAGAACAACAAAAAATGTGTGTACATATGTAAAAAAAACAGGAGTGACCTTTAAAAACCATTAAAAAATTACAATTTATAAAAAACAATTCGTCCATCTGATTCGTCTTTTGTAACCATTTAGATTACGTTAGAAACATTTTGTATATTTTCAGAGATAGAGGAGATATTTAGGTGTCCTGTTTAGACGAAACACCCTGTACAATACTATAGTATAGAAGTTAATTTGACTCATGCATGCGCATATTTTCTTTCTTGTGTCTTTTCTCTATATGATCCCTATACATTTTTTTCTTAAGTATTATAAATATTTGCAACAGAAGCAACACATGCAACAAAGCAAAACATGCAACACATACGCGATAGACGAAACAACATGCAACCATGCACAGGTATGTAACTATTTACATGACTACCAATCATTACTAATTTTAACACATATGAACATCAAAATAAAAAAGAATCACATTTTTGGAAAATAATTGTCCACTCGATGTATATATCAAACAAAAACGCGAGTGGACCAATTTCTCGCAACGCTAACTTACAAAATACGTATGTTGAACGTATCAAAAAACCAAACGCAACCAGTGCATTATTATTCGCGATGTTAATTTAATAAATACAATATGAAAAACTCCCGTGCACTTTCGTTTCTTTTTACGCAACTCTAAATGGAAACGCGATAGCAGCCATTTGAATTAATGGGGGGGGAGGGAGGAGCCAAGCCGCGAATCAATCTTTCACAACGCTAATCTACAAACGATAAACAATAAACATTTCGAAACAAACGCGAATAGTGCATTATTTGTTGTGATGATAATTTATTAAATTTGATACACAAAACTCCCATTGCACTATGATGTCTTTATACGCAATTCTACGGGAGCGGGGGGGGGGGGAAATTGGCTGCGAGTATTCAGGAGCAGTCGTATCCGGATGCAGTGCGGCAATTCATTAATCGCCACGCTAAAAGGCGGGATTTTCTACCACTTGCATATTGGAAACATCTATGTATATTAAATCGATTCGATTCTTCGAATTCTGGCAGTAAACGCGAGAAAGCAATTATCTTCCTCGACCTCGAATATTATTATCAGAGATTCGGACATTCTAGAAACCAGTTTTGCAGGGCGCTATGAAAACTAAATTTCATCGACAAAGCTACTGCACTAAACGTAAAGATACCTCGTCTTTTACCTTACGGGCCGACGAGGCGTTCGATACGCTTTACATAACCATCGTGTATGTCTTACTGACGCGATCGAACTACTACGTTGTGGGGGATTAGTCCCAAAAATATACATGCTGTTGAAACGCAGTGGTACGTTCCCTTCATTTAGAGTTCACACACCATCTAATGGCCAAAGGTACATGTCGCTACGTTCAGGTAAATTACGGTGATTTCCGCCATTGTAAGTCACGCCCCAACGCCATGGCTTGCATCGCATTAGATGCTAATACAATGATTACCATGACATTGTCGTGCATACCGCCACAGGTGACGTAACTTAATACGTTTTCTTTTTGTGCACGGTATTGTCGTAAGACAGCGGAAACACTTGTTCCATTGCTGGAACAGCAAACGAATCCTGTGTTATGGCACACGGCAGGTAATTGAACGTAGTAACGTGCACCGTGATTTTGCGCTAACTGCATACGGTAACCTGGCCTAAGAACGTACCAATACGTTTCTCCTCTACGTAGTGGTCCGGTGGGCGAATGCTCCACAGATTTAAGGTGTCAAAAACTCTAAAGTAATATTCAAATATTACATTTGGATATCCATAAAGTGTCTCTTTTAATGTTCGTATAGTCCGTGCGCGACTGGTCCTGCAATGTCAGTCCTCTACTCTAATACGAGGTCGCGACTCTTATAATTGAATCTGATGTTTTAGATGCGTTTTCCAATATGCGTGTACAGTAATCCCGCCTCAAAACAACGCGTTGGTACTTTTCGCGGCACTAATCAAAATCGCGAGATCCTCCACAACACCACGCAAACGTTTCGACTGTAACCGAACACATTCAGTGGTCCGTTGCAGCTGGAGCAAGGGCGCCTGAAATGTCGAAAGAGTGGAACGCAAACGCGAACCTGTTGCTGCGCAACGCTAATTCAACGGACAGAGAATCGAAAGACTATTCTACATTTTTGCAAAACAATTATACAAACTTTAAATTCTTATAAAATTGTTTTTGTTTAAATATTGCTTCAAGCAGCAATCAACATGAAATATAATCTGAATCGCGACTATTTCATTCGCAACGCTACACTTTGAACAATCTATATTGAAGTTATTTATCTCCGCAACGCTAACTTTGTTCTCTGTTCAAAAACGACTATTGCAACACGCGTGGTATTTCGCAACGCTGCTTCAAATCGCGGACGTGCCCATCTCCGCTGATCGTTATGGTGGTGAGGCCTACAAATCTAGACAACTAACTACTTGTACTACTACTACTTCTACTTCTACAAACGAGTACAGTGAGAAGGTACTAATGAATAAAATGACTTCGCATCCATAGATGCGACGTCATTGAAGTTGCCCTCTTGAGCGACAGTTTGTCGGGGCCATTTCGGCATATAGCCTCTTCTTTTTCTTCGGCGGACCACCAAACATCTGAAACCCTAAATGTGCTCGCAGTGAAAACGATCGACGACTCCCGAAACGAATCACAAGTTTCGAGAGAAGCCGATCGTTCCGCTGCGCTGGTGCGATCGAGCAGATGCGCTACGTTTCGAAGCCCTAATACGCGCGCGTTCGAGTCCGCGCCCGCGAAAAGCTACACGAGCAGGAAGAATCGAGCACGAAGCATCAATTCGAACGTCATGCCTCGTTCGATTTAGCTTCGAGACAAAACTTCGAGCTCTTCCAGTGATTGACTGCCATGGGAATCGCGTCCTACGCGAAAGAGAAAGCGGTAACCAATTCCGGCCCCTACCTACTTAGAATAAACAATTACACCAAGATGGTGAGCTACCTACCTACCTACCCCTATATTTAAAAAATGGCACAAGACACAAGCTCTCCAACACATTCGCAACACGATCTCCACACAGACGCCAGGGTGCAACATCCTAATGCCTAGAGAGAATGTTCCGAAACGCCTCCGACACCCTGACTTTCGAATCACAAGCACACTCGAAAGCACATACCAGTTTTCCTGAAATCGACTAACAATGTTAGTGATTAATGCGAAATAAATCAATAAATCGAAAGAACATCCGAATTGACACTGAATTAAATTACGCGTAATTTTGAATATTGCACGTTGTTTTTAGTGAATTCAGAAAACACTACGTGTGCACACATTCCACGATAATCTATGTAGCATGTCACAGATTAACGCGAATACGCGCTACCGAATCTAGTTTAAAAAGCCAACGCAATTCCACTGCCTAACAACACATACACACAAGTGGAAAA
>CM052192.1:17200479-17239593 GCA_028455805.1 Lasioglossum figueresi | reverse complement strand
ACGGTGCACGTTACTACGTTCAATTACCTGCCGTGTGCCATAACACACGATTCGTTTGCTGTTCCAGCAATGGAACAAGTGTTTCCGCTGTCTTACGACAATACCGTGCACAAAAAGAAAACGTATTAAGTTACGTCACCTGTGGCGGTATGCACGACAATGTCATGGTAATCATTGTATTAGCATCTAATGCGATGCAAGCCATGGCGTTGGGGCGTGACTTACAATGGCGGAAATGACCGTAGTTTACCTGAACGTAGCGACGTGTACCTTTGGCCATTTGATGGTGTGTGAACGCTAAATGCAGGGAACGTACCACTGCGTTTCAACAGCATGTATATTTTTGGGACTAATCCCCCACAACGTAGTAGTTCGATCGCGTCAGTAAGGCATACACGATGGTTATGTAAAGCGTATCGAACGCCTCGTCGGCCCGTAAGGTAAAAGACGAGGTATCTTTACGTATAGTGCAGTAGCTTTGTCGATGAAATTTAGTTTTCACAGCGCCCTGCAAAACTGGTTTCTGCAATGTCCGAATCTCTAATAATAATATTCGAGGTCGAAGAAGATAATTGCTTTCTCGCGTGTACTGCCAGAATTCGAAGAATCGAATCGATTTAATATACATAGACGTTTCCAATATGCAAGTGGTAGAAAATCCCGCCTTTTAGCGTGGCGATTAAGGAATTGCCGCACTGCCCTTAGTACTCGTAGCTATTGCCCCCCCCCCCTCCGCCCCTGTAGAATTGCGTATAAAAACATTATAGTGCAATGGGAGTTTTCTATATCGAATTTAATAAATTAGCATCACGACAAATAATGCACTACTCGCGTTTGTTTCGAGATGTTTATTATTTATTGTTTGTAGATTAGCGTTGCTAAATACAGGGAACGTACCACTGCGTTTCACCAGTATGTATATTTTTATATAAAATATAGGAATAGAAAGGGACTATCATTGTAGGTGTTTAAAAAAGGGTGGTTCCATTTAAAAATGTCAAGGTGACCTTGATATCTCTAAAAAAATGACATAAAAACAAAATTTTTTAGCATTGTGTCAGCGCCATTGTACCATTCACCTTTGTCCTTACCATATTTTACGCATCTTTAAAAACAACAAAGATATTTAAGGTGCAAACGTTAGGTGACTCACCCTGTATATTAAAGATATCTTTATTGCCTTTATATTGCTTCTTATTTATATTTCAAAGCAACGTTGTAAGTTTTCATAACAGTGTTCCACATATGAGTGTTAGCAACGCTGGTACATTCAGTAAGACCGACGGATGACCACAGTACAGTGTAAATAGGGTTATATTAAAATTTTCGTTACGAGTAGGTATACTTTATCGCTTTATAACTTAACTGTCCTACTCAGAGCTGGGGAAAATAGTATTTTAAATAGTAAATAACACATAGTAAACAAACACATAAATTAGGTACATAGTACAATATAATACATTGTGTAATATCATACAATCGCGCATACAACACTAATATATACAATAATTCATAATATTTATTCATATTTATGTATATACTTATAAAATATAAATTATTAATTTTATTATTAAAAATTTTTGCTGTATCTGAAAATTAGAATTTCTTGGTGAGAAGCATTGTTCAATAAACGGGAAGAGTTTAGCATGAATATATTAGGTTGGAGGGAAAGCTATGTCGTATTTTAAATAAGCAGGTAATTTTGCTTGAAAATCAAAAACACATGTTAACTAGCAAGTCATTGGAAAACAGGAATTTACACGTTATCTGAAAAATGGCAATATATTGTTACAGATAATGGACATTATATCATTGAATAATATTAAACATGTATTTTCATAAATTGATACAAATGTTTTCTTTAACAATAAACTTACAGAGCCTCAAAAGCAACTGGTACATGTTCGCTTATAAAAATGAAAAGATTGATTTTATTTAGACTTTGTGCAGCTCCTATTGTATTACGTGCACTACTAAAAAAACTATACAGTCGTTTCTTATGAAAACAGTTTTATTACTTTTCTAATTATAAAATAAAAAACTTGGAACCAGTCATTTTAACCGGTGTTGGTAGGTTTAGTGTTCAAATACGATAGAATTTTCTCTCCAACCTAATTATAATTTTGTATTTTCCTTTCGTCGGTAATGTTTCAATGACTTAAAGTAAACATAAAATGAAATCTTACCTGAAATGGCAGTGACAAGTTTCACCAACATAATAGGGAGTCATCGAAAAACAGGAATTGACAGGTTATCTGAAAAATGGCAACTATATTTGGAAATAGATTTGGCAAATATATTTGGAAAAATAAGGTACATGAACTATGAGGGATGCAAACGAAAATTCAAGGTCAAAGAATTTGTCTCTCTGTGGGAGAAGAAGAAAACTGACACGAACGTATACAAATCAGAAAATTAAGTCAAAAGCGCCGAGAAATGCGATATTAGTAGAAAAATAGATTAGAAGAAAGTAGTAGATGCAATTTAGACTCTAAAACCTTATTGAGATATTATTAAAATAGATTTAGTATCGTACACTGTTTTCGCATTGTTTAACGATTAAGTTTGTTAATATTTTCGGCGTCGTTGCATAGCAATGAAAGCGAATCAGGAACTGCATCTAGCGATGTCAAAGAAAGCGCGGCAGCCTTTAAGGTCAAAGAAAGACAATCGGTCTCGATCATATTTTTATGAATCCCATAAATCATTCCTGCTGTAAGACAATCGCCGCAACCACTCACGTTAAACGTTTCGTTTGAATCTTCGAAAGTGTAGGATAATGGTGGATACAAACGCGAAGTAATTGTGCTATTTACAGTCAGTTTACCCTCTTTATCGTAGAAAGTATCATTTCCCAAAGCTTTGCGAATTACCTGTAACAAAAGGAAATTACACGTTAATCAAAGTATTACATTCTAACAGTTAAAAGTACATATACAATGATTTACCAATACTCCTTGAGATCCTAATGTACTTATTACTACCGGAACAAATTTAGCAACCCGCTCAGCGATTGCTTTTACTTCCTCTAAATCCATACTCGACTTGTTTTCAGGCATTGATATACCAAGATAGTTTGCAATTGCTTTTAACTCATTTCTGTTGGGAGATATGAAATTAAGTGCATTCTTCCATTGTGTGTCCGCTTCGAATATTTTTGTTGCGTTATTCACGTCCGTAGGCTCGTACCAAACTGAAAGAATAATTTCATATATTTCCAAGTACATACAGTATTACATAACATTATTGTATTACATATTATTATTGTATTATTATAAAATATATTGTTTCTTTTCGACGTTGACAATGTACAAAATATTTTAAATAAACCGCTAAAACGACAGGCACGGAGCGCTGGGAAAGCGATAGAAAATTCTCATGAGAACGGCCCTCTATTGTCACTCTGTTTTATGGAGAAGATGTATAGGATATTACTGTGTGTGTACATTACACATTTCTGCCTAACCACACGCTGCAGCAGTCAGAAATAAAAATTGTTGCTTTGGTAAATCTGTTAATAAACCAACAACAAAGTAATAGGCATATAGTTTTTTCGCCATCTATGATAAATGAGCTCTTCTTATTGATCGTAAAATGTTTGAATAAACTTGTAACACTCAAAACGTTTCGATTCGGATTTGAATCTGTTACGTCATAAGACCACGTTTGCTATAGAATTGTTTTCTATTAGAGGAAAAGGTGGTGTTTCGTCCTAGACCCGCTAGAGGACTCGTCATCGGTAAGGCTATCTACCGGGCCCTGCCTTAGACACAAGTGTCGGAAGAATTTTTGAGGAATGTTATTAATATACTAATTGGTGACAGTTCAGTAACTTGCGAGAAAGTTATTCGATGATTTGTCCATCTTGCGGACAGATTCAAATCCGAATCGAAACGTTTGAGTGTTACGAAATAGCTATATAGTGTAGAATTTGATCGAACCGTGGCGCCGATAAAATTATTCCAAGTTTATTTAATAGGCATATAGTAATAGGCAAAATAATGGGGAAAACTCGAAATGGAAAGGCTGCTGCAATATGCACCGCAGTGGCATTTGCTTTAGTAGTGATTGCATTTACCACACCCAATTGGCTTGAAACAGACGGAAAATTGGAAAATCCGAAGTTTATTAAAATCGGTAATTTGTTATTCAACGTTTTTGTTACTGGCAAGGTGGCTGTGTGTTTTTATATTTCAGTTTATGTTGATCGATTGTCAATTTTTTCGAACGCAGCTACAAATTTTCAATAGAATTACACTTGCATTTCATCGTTAGATTATAATCAACTATTTTCTTTCATAGGTTTATGGCAGGTATGTTTCCAAGGATTCGAACATCCACATCATTTGTACGATACGAAATTTTATGGCTGCTGGTGGGTGTTCGAAGAAGAGTACTACATAATTCACGATATTCTTCTGCCACCGTTTTTCGTGGCAACACAGTTTTTCTTCACGTTGTGTCTAACTTTACTACTAATAGGAAGTTTTCTAACGACATTGTACGCATGTTGTTCACGACAGCATGACAAATACCAGTTACTTTTGTGGACAACTGGTGGGAATTTATTATTAGGTGGAATATGTGGCATTATAGCTGTTATTATATTTGGTGCTCGAGGAGACGGCAGAGATTGGATGCCCAACTGGGAGCATAACGAGATCAGTTGGTCTTACGCGTTAGCTGTTATCGGTAGTTTTCTGTTAGTTCTTGCCGGTGCCCTTTTCTTGATCGAAGGACGTAGACATAAGAAGAAGCAAGAGCAAATATTGAGCGAAGAACAAAAGACGCATACAACCATTTAATCATAGTCTCTACAAAATCAAATCATGAATCTCTATTAAATTATTTAAAGCAATGGAATACACGACTCTGTTGAGTTCAAGCACACAGTTTACATAGAATCGTTTCTAGTAAGCTCAGTGCAAACTTTTTTTAAAGACTTATATATTTTTACACTTATACTCATTATTTTGATAACTATTATTTCGACTGCATGCAAACCGCCAATCTTACACTTATGTATGCAGTAATAGTATTGATATTAGAACAGTCTAAAAGTCAAGAAAGATATTTTATATACCCTTGTAACGTTTTAACACAAGTATATATTATACATTTATTACTTGTTTTTGTAGAATAAATTAACGCTACAAATCCGTCCATAGGAATAAGGAATCTTATGCAAGGAGACTAAGAGTCTGTAAATAGTAATGATAACGACGTATAATTGAAACCATAGCATGGTCTAAATCTAAATAAATATTGTATATTTGTTGTAATTTTTTACATCAGAAAAATGTATGAATAGTTGAAGCAATAAAATAATTTGTTTTAAATTTTTCTATTTCGCCATTTTTTCTGAATCACGTAATATATATATTTCACGTGAAATGAAAATTAATTTATTATGTCGTGTTAATAAATAAATTCGTAAAATCCATAATTATCTGATAGTATTGTGTCACAGTTGTTTCACATTTTGATAGCAAATATACATAATAAAAAATGAAGATCGGGAAATGAGTTACAATATTTTGTTTTCACATCAAAGGATTTGTTGAACTTGTAACTTGTATCAGCAGATGACGAGGAGCAAATTAAATTCATACAAAACGGACTGAATGCAAATATTATGAATGTAAAACTTTGTATTAGAAATTACAAGTGGCGCTCAAATTTCCAGTATCTTTTAGAGCCGTTTTGGAGAATTTTGAAAGATATCGTCACCCGCAGCTAAATCGGTGAAACAGCCTCAGAGAGTGGAGAGTCGTGACGCCAGATGAGGGGAGAGAGCACGAATTGAGGGGAAAATGTTACCCTCTCTGTGCCAGTGCCGGACACCGCACGGAGGCGAAACGCGCCACGTGACCGGACCGAGGCGGTGGGGAACAGCGTTGTAGAAGGGGATGGTAGAGTGGGGACACAAGTCTTAATCTGGCGACTCTGTCAGAGTGTCAGAGAGTCAGAGAGTGATAAATCTATGGAGGCTTGCGAAGGTAGTCGAATTGCAGAGTTATTTCACTAGAAGGCGTGACTGGTTATTTTTGCTCTATCGCTGACTTAGACGTCCAAGGCAGTTTCTCCCTCGCTAGTTTTTGCAATCCGTCGCGACGGCCAGCGTCCCATTCCACAAGGCCATTAGGATTATCTTTAGCCATGAAAAACGACAAGATCGAGTTCCATAGCCGCGACAGAGCTCCTGTTGCACAAGCAAAACGAAAGTACGTACGGTGCAGCTTAGTTTAAACGCACCGTGCAACCCACGAATCATTATTTTAAAATATACCACGCAAACATCTATTTCTCTTGTATGAGAAATACTTTAGATGCAAATTTAATTAATGTCAAAAGGCGAACAACGGGTAATTTATCTTATAAATGCTATTAATTTGCATAGTGGCCTCTTTCCAAATAGCCATTATCTTTTAAAATTTATAGGTACTTATAAAGTATAATAATAAAAATTATAGGATTTGTATCTACATATTACAGTTTCTAAAATTCTTAAAATCGCAAAAAAATATTCCTCCTACTCCTAATGAAATTTAAGAATATTGTTTGAGTGGATAAAAAAAATACCTCTTACTCACGACGCAATGGGAGATAAGCGAAGAATACAGGATGACAAGAGTGAAGCGATACGGTTTTGTGAAAATTGAGATTTTATTTCCTTTTTTTTCGTTTTTCGGTAATCAAAGTTCGTGTTTGTCTTCCCGCGAAGAATTTAGGTGACGTGCAAAAGCAACAGACAACAAGAGTCGCGATTGATTTTGAGACCAGGATGCGTCCGTTTTCTTTTCCTCTTCATCTCTCCGCCTCTTCTCGATATGATAGAATTCATTCCTTTTGTTAACGTTATCAGTAGAGTGTACAATATTAATATTACTGAAGATAACAGATGATATATTACAATCATTAATCTTACGAGTATAGGATGCTCGAAACGATCATAGTAACCGCGATAAAACGTCGTCGTATTCGTTCGCGGATTTCTTCCTTTCGTCGCGACGGAAGATTGTGTCACTACCAAAATAATAAATTCGCCCGATCACATATTTTCTCCGCTTCGTCGTTAAGTACATGAACAATAATGAATAATCAATGACAATAATAATAATAGTAATAATAATAATATTATCAATAATAATAGCAATAATAATTATTAAATCGTAATAATAATAAGAATATAATATCAATGGTATTAATTTATTTTCCTATTATCTTAATCGATCGGTTACGTAATAATTAATACTTAAGATTAAACCTTCCTAACAGCGCCTGTTTCGCTAACTTTTTACAAGACTTTTGGTTTCGTCCTCCGTTTCATCATGCATATTAACGTCTACTTAATATTCTAACGAATCGAGTGTACCTCGTCTAAGGTCTCGACGGGTTTAGGACTAGACAGTCTCATTCTTCATAGCCCCGATCCTCCGTCACCCTTCTGCTAGGTATCCCTAGCTAGTTACCCCTTTATCCTTCATTTTCCACACACCTATAGTCGTATCTCGTGTCCCATTCTTCACCTTCGCCCTCCGATACACACGTGTTAACGAATAGTTTCTCCCTAACGAATCACTGACTAGTTTCTAACCATTAAGACTATTCGGCTGTGCTAATTAAGGCACCAGATCACTTTGCAAGAATTGAACGAGTGGATTCCTCGCGCTCGGTTCTTCGATCGTTTTTTTTTTTTAATGAGTCGCTGAAAAAGAGACACCAATTTATGCATGCACCCTGAAATTAAATTCTTATGCTTCCGAAAGTACAATTTTTAGGAAAAATCTTAATCGTCTTATACAGCCAGGTGAAACTAATTTTTGCAAAATAGTGAGGAATTGAAATACCAGGTACATTACGAATCGTGATCAGTAGATATTACTCTGTTATTAGCTGTCCGATCGAAAATGTTTTTATCACATATATATGGTTTCAAAAGAACTTTCAAGAGATAATAGCAAATTTTTTGTAAAAAAAATTAAAAATGCAATGTTTTGCATTTCTTTTTAATGTTATGACGTTTCCGAATTCGCCTTGAAATTCTCTAACAAATAGGCGTAAAAAATTATGTTTATTTGTAAAAAAAAATTCAAGGTGACCTTGAAAAAAACATTAAAAATAGAGTTGACGAAAAAATTTTTATAATCACGTGAAAGTTCTCTTGAAACCACGCAAAAGCTGATAAAAACATTTTCGATCGGACTGCTAATAACAGAGTAATCTCTACTGATCAGGATTCGTGGTTCACCCTGTATAGATTTTCGCAATTCGAGAACTTCAAGTTTCAATTCTTAGTCACCTACTGGAACCTTCAAGCAAAACTGTGAAAATAATTTTTGACCTTTGCCTTCATCCGTAAATTTCAATTTTCAATTTTCACTCGTCTACGGCCACCGAAAAGTTAAAAATTGCCACGCTTTCGGAAGGAAGCTCGAGTTTCGCCAAAATAGTTTTCTGGAATGCACGGATAAATTTAGCGTCACTCTTTCCGCCACATCCTGCCGGAACAGTTAATAATAGAAAAATTGGGTTGCATTTAGATCGTACACAAAAATATATGCCGACATTGTAGTACCAATTTACGAACTTCGGTACGAGAATAACCTGACTCTCGCACGCGTGAAGTCTCCCCGTGCCAAGTGGAAACCGGAAGCATCGGCATGAATTTGACAAATAGAACTGTCTCCAGTCAATTCGTCGCTAAAATACGACAGCATATCAATGACAGATTACTCACAAAATTGTGATCGTTGAAACTAGTTAAAAGATCGATGTTCAGCGACCTTCGCGCGGGAACAAGTGAAGCAATGATTCCGCAAAAACTATAGAACCACTATTGTTTCGCGATTCTCTATTTCTCGCGATTGATCGTTCATTGGTCCTCGTTGGATTCGTACCATAAAATCGTTGATCAGTTCGTTTCGGTGACTCCGGGCGAGTCACTCGAAAAAGGCATCGTCTATTAAGACACTTAGTTAACTCGCCTCTAAGCGATCGGTTTAAGGCAACATCGACACTTCGATCCACGTAATCGTCGTTCCTAAAAGCGTCTACAACATTCGTCCTAACGAATCACTTCGATAGTCCTTTCGCTCGCAAACACGACGAGTTCGCGAAACTAACAATGCCCAGTCGAAATAAAATCCTATCGATCCCTGCTCATTCCACAATTTTCAGCATAAATAATTTAAAATCGGAAACCAATTCTCCTGTAGTCGTGAAATAAAACGCGATCGTTACAAATGGTCGTTTCGATCGCGGTCAACAGTTGTAGAAAAACCTCCCTACGCATAAAAATAGTAAAAGTCCTCGGCGAGCTTGCCGAGACCAGACTAAAAGTTTCTCGGCACCAACGTTCAGAACGGACACCTGTAGAAGCGTAAAAATTACGTTTTTCGGTAAGCTTCCTCCTCGAGAAACTTGCAACACTCTCGCATAGCGACAACAATGCGGTAAGTGATAACTACTCGCTGATGAAGGCTATTTCACGCTGACAATCTGTAATGCGAATTTCTCATCGCTCTTGCGAGCGTATGATCGTCAACGTGACACTCGGATGTCAGTGGAAAAGACGCGTCTTCGAAAAATCTTCCTGCGAATTTCCATCGAGTACGATTGCTTAAAGAGATACGCTAATAACCCTCACATTCGCTCCGGACATGTTCGACCGCCTAACTAACGTTTCGCAAACGTCCCGTGTCCCGGTTTCTTCGTGTTAACGCGTACGAAATCGACCCATTGAGAGCTCCTCTCTATCGATATCGCGCTGTGCTTTCGAGCGACGTCGTTGAACGTTTTTGACCATAACAAGGAGAAACGTAAGGAGGAAGATTAAAGTGGGGAAGATTGAAGATTAAATTAGTAAGAAACTGCGTGCCGTTTGAGTCGACGTTGCTGAACGGTGTAAGGTCACGTGAGAGCGTGTCCTGATCCTCTGGGTATCCGATGGACCCTCGCGACCTGTCTGACGATGAACGAAATGGCGGACGGACGCGGAGGACAGGCGAAGAGCGAAGTTTGTGCGGCGAGGATCGAGTTTTTGAAATCGCGAGTTGAACGCTGACGATGATGATCGCGAATATATTCGCGATTCGTCTGGCTCCTACTGCAATCTCGCCTCTTGAGGTGTTGTTTGGTATGGCAGGCCGGGGAACGCCGCTCCCGCTGCAGTTGCAGCTGCAGCTGCGGCTGCTGGCAGTCCTGCTGCACCTGGTAGCGTCGTGTATGCATAAGGTGTTACGTAGCTTGCTGCTGCTGCGTTCGCTGCAAAAAGAAATTAACGATTGGCATTCTGAGATTCTGTGTGGCTTGTGGGATGCTTTTGTGCAGGTAACGCCGACGCTGAATACCCGTTTCGGGTCTCCTTTGAACAAG
The DNA here is from genome assembly GCA_028455805.1 of Lasioglossum figueresi. NCBI lineage: Eukaryota > Metazoa > Arthropoda > Insecta > Hymenoptera > Halictidae > Lasioglossum > Lasioglossum figueresi. Next base: position 17,229,216 of record CM052192.1, on the reverse strand, counting down.
GTGATAAAGTGCAACTGCTGTTAGAAGAGTTACAGACTTATAAGTTGGTAGAGGATTTCTTAAAGATTGTATGCTTAGGGTTTTTCCTCTGACGTAAAAAGATTTATATAATAATAACGACTGAATGAATCGTATATACTTGACTAAATGATTAAATAATAAAAAAGTGAAGAGAGTTTTTTAAAGAAATCTCGGAGTAATAAATGAAGTTGCACTTTATAACTCTGCATGTATCATTGAATGATTCGAAATCGTATATAATTTTACTAGACACCGGACATGATCGTTTGTGCGTAAACGTTACCTGCACAGTATTACTATGAACAAGTGCTGCAAAAGAAGTTCGTAACGTTCCTTCGCTACGCCTCAATGCTTTCGCAATTAAACTTCGCACATTTGGCAAGACACTAGTGTTGCAAAATGAAAGCTTATAGACTACTGTCATCTATAGTGACAATTGTTCCACCACCACCGTAGACAGCACATCAGAGCATTAACAAAATTGCATATTCATCGTGTTGAGTGCGAAGCTAGCGTAAAGCATGCAATGATGCGTTTCCATTTTGTTGATCGTTTGTATTTACCTGTGTTTTACTGACAGCAAATCATTCCAGCAGTAAAAGAAAACAACGTTTGCGCGGACACATTTCGATCGTACGGAAACGCAACCGTGTAATAAATCATAATTGTAATAATACTATCATCGTTCCCTAGAAATTTCATGGGGAAACAGATTACAGAAAGTTCTCCTGCTAAACTGTAAAGCTCGCGGTCGAAACTCGAGAATTTCAATACAATTCAATGTAAACATTCACTAACTCAATCCGAAAAAGCGACAGATGACAAACGAACAGAAAGGGTTCATATCGCAAGATTCCAACTAGAAAAGGTTTAATTAAATTATCATTCAGCCCCTTTTCAGTAGTTTCCAGTTGTTTGCAAGTTCCATATCAAAATCGTCTGAGAAATACTAAGTTTTCTTTTTTAACTTTGACAACTCACATATAGGACAATTAGTACTATTTACATCGACTAAGAGAAATTATGATTAGAAAATTATATTATACAGATTGAAATGTCCCGAAACTATGAAAAAAAAGCAAACAAAACTATCATACAACGCAATTACAAACATTATCATACCGTGAAGAATAAGAAAGAAATGATCTGAAGTGACAACGATCACAAGATTAGTATGTACATTCTGGAACAACCTGTGTAATAAAGTACTATTGCTCCCCAAGAAGTCGTGACATCGACGCGTGCAGCATTTAGAGACGATGTTAATTGTGTCTAGATCTACCTAGTAACGCATTAAAAAAAAATAACAGTGCTGTAGCTTTCACATGCATCACTTTCGCTAATAATCTGCAATGAAAGTATCAAACTTTGCTGCGCACGTGTCCGTATCCAAGACAAGACTGTTTAGCTGCCATGCTTGCGATTCAGGAGACGAAAATCCACAAAAATATGAGGGTCTGTCGATAAGTGTGTTGCAATTCCGTCTAACTATGCTTTGAGAAAGATGTATCTCTACCGGGTTGACTGGATTACCGTTGTTATATTGTTAGTTTCAACTGGAAAGATACATTACGCCATAGTAATCTCAGCAAAAAATACGTCCAACTTCGAAATTCTACCTTCAAGATACACATAGCAGATTCCAAATTTTAAGCATTTATGACAAACATGAGTAAGTGAAATATAAAACATAATAAATAATAGAGGTATTATTGCATTATTTTGAACCAATTCAAATCGATAAAGTGGAAAATAAATTTTTATTTCACTCCTAATTGAAATTAAGGCAAAACATTTTTATTTTGCATAAAAATCTGCAGCCCCGTCAGTGATATTCTAAAATGCTTCATATCATTTAATGACTGTTCGGTTACCTAATTTAATAACATAACTTAATTAATAAGTCACTAACATAGAAATGTTATGATAATGTGAATTTCGAACTAGGACGCATTTGCTATACGACGTTCTATAGTTACTATGGCGTACGACTGGCTGATGCAATCGAGTCGAAACTTACATTTGAGAGACTTTGAAGACTAATTCGATTAAAAAAATCGTTTTATTTTTAATCGTTTCTTTGTAAAACTCTTATCGACATATATGTGACATCTCTCTGGTTAAAATGAGCCGATACACGATACAATTTGAAGCGTGTGTGCTTCTTCAATAGACGGTTAGTAAAACCTCGAATATCCGAACTGACGATATCTAAATTCTTGTACCACTAAATCAATAAAGATCTATAAAGATTTAATTCACCACTTCGACTAAGTAAAACCATGTTTCACAGATTAGTTCGCACAATCAAGGTTCTACTGTACCACGGATTGAACAAACAAACGCGGTCTACAGTGTGCCCGTGTTGGGCATCGTTTTAATCAGAAAAATGACACGAATATGTAGATAAACGTTTCGCAATAAAAGTAGAAACGGACCTCTCGGAAGAAAGAAATTAGAGAATGTGGCCGTGGCTTACTTATCGACTGACACTCGCGACAACGAAGTAAGAAACAAAAAGGAAAGACAAGAAAAATGCGATCCGGACATTCTGAAGACAAAAACGAGACTTCTTAGCGGGAATCTTGCAAAGATTCACCCTGCGAGCGCATCTACACCTCTACGACAAGGAATTCTCCCGTTTGCTCTTTCTCTCATTCTCTCTCGTTCTCTCTTATTCTCTCTCGTTCTCTCTTACGCTCTCCGATTCGCTCGAGGTCTCTCGCGCTGCTCTCCCATTCTCTCCCGCACAGTCGTGCTCGTCCCATTCGGTGTGATCTGTTCTCGAATAGTTTTCTACCGTTGCTACGTAGCAAGGACGGCAGAAAGGGCGGCAAGAGAGCTTTCTCCAATCGTTGCTGTGCCAGCACCGCGGGGCTGCTGCCGGTGTGCTGCTGATGGTGGTGTATCAGCCCGTTGCTGTCCTTGCTCTGGACAGTTTTCAAACACATACCGGCCGCGGCTGCGCTGGTATAGGGATACGCCTCCGCGAAATTGTACGAGGTCCCCGGATAAGTGGCGGCCGCGGCCGCGACGTTCTGGTACTCGTAGAACTGTGAAGCCGCCGCCATGGCCGCGGCGTGGGACAACTGTGTCGCCGGAAGCGGTACCAAACCACCTGGCGCAGCAGCCGCCAGGTAAGGCGACTGGTAAACGTAACCCGGTGGCACCCTGAAACGAGAACAAGCCACGGTTAAACAAATCCTATCTGTCGAACCTACCGTCGTCGAAGCATTCAGACATCTAATGCAGAGAAGTTGCCTCTCAACTAATCATGGTGGACTGGCTCCGGGGACTGATACCAACGGAACGCTTAGACTGCGGAGTTGACGATATTTTGTGGGTCAAGCTTCTAATAATGGCTAGATTAACCCTCATCAGTTCTTTGTGTCAATTTCATTTTTCACTGATTCTAAATAACGGTCGATTCGTACATATCCGTGACGTGACGTGACGTGACGTGACGTGCCAGTGCCAACCATGATGTATCAGTAAAATAAATGCGGATCTAGTCCATTAGAAAACAAACGAACGATATTTATACTCACTGATAACGTCGGAAATCACGGAACTGAATGGATACGCCACTGATATGTGCACAGCAGACTCCCATATCATAAAATTGTTTAAACGGACTACAGTGAACCACAATAATATTCGGACACTTTTAAAAGCATGATAACGTTTTTAATATCGGATCATACGACTTGGATTTTTTAAAGAAGTTGGAACAATTAATTTACTACAGGACGTGGAAAAGAAATATTGAAAAACTTGCAATTGGTTGGAATTACAAAGAAAATAATGAAAGTTGAAGGTTACAACTTTTTTATGTGGACCAATATTGAAAATTTAGGAAAGTCGTTCTGTAAATCTGTGTCAATTATACATATTCTGAAAATTTAGATCTATTTCAGTTATAGGATGAAAATCGTGGAAAACTGCAATTTCCACCATGTTTAAAACGTTTGTAGCTTATTGCAATGTTGACCGATTTACATGAGATTTTTAACCGACTTCGAAAAAGGAGGAGGTTACTCAATTGGATCTGTATGTGCCTTTCTTTCGCTTTTTTTTCTATGATGTTCACCGATTACGCCGAGATGAATAGACCAATCGGAACGAAACCTTTTGTATCTTGTAGAGTATGTCCTCGGGGTGGTCTCGTGAAAAAAAATTTGTAATTTTTCTATTCGTTACGATTTTTATATGCGAAAAATGAATTACTCACCGACTTTTTTTATATTAACAGTTCGTGTGTATTCACATAAATTAAATGGAAATTATTTCATACTTTACAGTGCATTTTTTTAGTGCGTTTTGAAGTCGGTTTAATTTTTTTATAAAATTTTTTTTCAGAATACGTATAATTGACATAGATCTACAAAATGTATACATATTTTAAATTTTCAACATAGGCCCACATAATAATGTTGTAAACAACTTCTAATATTTTCTCTGCAATTCCGACCAATTGCAATTTTCTCCAAAATTTTATTCACGTCTTGTAGTAAACTAATTGCTCTAATTTCTCAAAAAATATCCAATTCGTATAATCTGTATTTAAAAAGTTACCGTTCTTTTAAAAGTGTTCAAATATTACTGTGGTTCACTATATGTATGTGCATCTTCCGTGGCAATAAGGTTACTTTTAAATAATTGTTTGTACATTTATTGCTACCTGAAATACATGCATACAGTATTTTTTTGAACAATTTCTTTGATCGCTGGACACGAGTCTACTGTAAATCGGCCCTAAATAGTGTGTTCTACACTCTTTTTTGGTATTTGTGATCGACATAAGATATATTATTTCAACCCTTTAGGGACGATGTCTGGGCATCGTACTGATGTTGAAGAACATCTTGAAAATTATTACACGAGATTAGATTATCTTGAAATCAGTAATGGTTACTTTCCAGAATTTGATGATAGCTATAAAGAATGCTAAATTAAGTTATGAAAAATAAGAGACGAATGAGGGTTAGAAGAATCGAAGAATGTCGATGTATAAAAAATTTTGATTTCGAGATCCACAGTCTAATAATGTCATTGGTTTGCCTTGTTTTATGATTTGATACATTCCATCAAATTGTATTCTATCATTGTTGTCGGTTGCAATGGCTGTCCGTCACATTTTAACATATTGTGCTCGTGTATAGAAAAATAAATTAATGTTGTGTACCAGATTTCTTCTGCATATTCTTCTTACTAGTGCCGAATACAGCGAATAATTAAATTATCAGTCACAGTACAACAAATATATTTTTTAATATATACTCGATGAATAATGTTGTTAAATTGTTTTCTTTCTTTGAATAACTAAATTCATGTTTCATTGTATTTTCATACGAATTAATTCTATTTTCATTTGAAAATAACATGTACATATGCATGAAGTAAGATAACAGATTTTCATGGAAAAATGAAACCATTCAAAAATTGTTTTCTGACTATTTTTCACTAACAACATTATCATCGGTATTTCCTTTAAAATATTATTTATTCGTTATCGTGTAATGACACTCTTGAAAAATCAACGTTAAACAAGAAAATCACTGTAGACTATTTTATTAAAATTAATATCAGAAACAAAATAAAACGAATTCTAAATATACATGTGTTTATAATCATATGAATAAAAATTTCGAAAAATGAATGTTAGAACAAACTAAAAATTAAGTGAACGACATTCACACGATATGCTATAAAAATTTATTTGAAATTAACATTAGACGTATATGAAAGTGTTAGAAATTGTGATAAAGATAATTGTGAAGGATAACCAATAACATCGGATGTTATTCGTACAGGGAAAAAAATTCAACACTTTAAATTTCGACAACAATGTTCCCGGTTCAGTCCACCAAGATTAAGACGTATAACCTTGCTTATTGAAGCAGTCAGCAATCCACGAATTCCCATGACTGTCAATCCTCGAATCAATGAGACTCGCTGAGCGCCGACTGCTTCAACCGTACATTTCGCTTTGTACAGTTGAGAGATTACTAAAAGAGACGGATGGAAGGAAAGGAATTGTAATTTATGTAAGAAAGTGTGAACATGAACGTTCCGCGGAAGTGATGCTCCGAGTGTCACGGAATTTAAAACGCAAATGTGCGTCTCGTTCGTTTCCTAAATCAAACGATGCCGATATTCGAAACTCGCTGAACGCTTTTAAACGGACGCGAGATCGCGAGAGTGCAATATATAAGTTCGAACTTGACATTATAAATCTACGTGGTTGCGTTCTGTGCGCACACGATCCCGCGAGCGGCACGATCGTGCCAGAAAACTGTCAGAAACACGGCAAAACAAACAATCATTATCATCGGCTGGCATCAACAGGAAAATCAATTTCAAAGCCGCGTGATTCTCCGCGAAAATATGTGTCGCCGTGAGATAGCCAGCCGCATTTCGAACCACATACCGATAGAGCTTTCGATAGTGCATCGATGTCACGTTCACGAGCGTTATCGAGCGCGAGCGGTAACCGTGCAAGTACATCTGCAATTAGCTTCTTCGCCAAACCTTATCCGAAAGCGCTCTAGACCATTGATTGAATTTATAACGCGCTCGTTAATACGTAGACTGCGGATTTTTATGCGAAATAAAAAAAGTTCCAAACGAAACAGGAGATATATAAAAGGTTCTGTTTCTCTTTAATAATTAGACAGCGGATTTTATGCGTTTATGACAATAATCAGTAAGTGTAATTTGAAACAGTAAAAACATTAGAAGAATTTACATATATATATATATATATATATATATATATATTGTTATATTATTTTGAATTTATTAAACATGTTAGGAAAGATAATAATTTTCCATTTCACTCCTGTTTGTTGCAATTCCGGTAGACAATATTTATTTTGCATAATGATCCGCTGTCTATTAATATAATTTTAGGAAGTTGAGGAAATTCTCTTAATCTTTTTAATATTATAAATGGTGCGTACCTATTTTTTTAATAAAATCCGCAGTCCATTAATATGCACTAGGTGAATTTTTTATAGTCAAATTTCGAAAAGTATAGCAAGATTTTATAAAAATTAGATTTCTTGAAGATTACAACACAGGATGTCCCAACAATGTTGTCTTTCCTTGAAAGCGGTGGTTCCGGAGGTCATTTCGAGGAACTTTTTCCTTTTTTTAAAGAACTTATTAAGGAAAAACACAGACCAATCAGAGCGCGGCTACCACGCGTTTGCATTGGCCGAGCCAGAATCCGTCCGTCGTTCGCGCGCTCTGATTGGTCTGTATTTTTCTTTAATATATACGTTCTTAACGACGCCACGGAGAACATTTTCACAACGGAAAAGGTGATTTCAAATGAATTCAAGAATCCTTTTGAAGTAAGTACAACATTTTTGGGACACCCGGTATTTTCAATAATCGAAGTTACTTAAATGTGGCTCGTAAATGTCAGAGATGCTGATTTTTTAGTTATTTAAAGGGTATTCTGGTCTAGAAATTTGATAAAATCAATTTTTTTTATTGAACTTTGTTGAAGCATGTCTGCAAAAAATGTACAAACACGTCTTTATTCTAATTTGTAAAAATAGCGATGTTTACTAATTATTTACCACGTCGAAAGCGAAAAATAACAGAAAAATTAAAAATTTTAAAAACAATGAGATATTTCATTGATTTTGGATGAAGCAGTTAGATTATGTTTTGTTTTTGTTTTAAATTATTAGAGCGGCTTGAACGTATCACTCAATAATACAGTTTTCTTTGACAATACTTTATTTAAATCCTTTTCGTATAGTTTTAGGTAATCTGACTTGGAAAAATATACATCGTATACTCCAATAGTAAATACGTATGTCAAAACTTTTTCATTTCATCAGAAAAATCCCGGATATGATACTCTATATTCTACATAGATCAGAATACAGATCGAGCTCGATGTGCGCAGAGATTAGCCCTCGGTTATTTGCTGGTGAGCATCGAAGGTCAGTTAGCTCGCATAATTGAGCTATGAAAACGTCAATAATCGTCTGGAAGTGTTTCCCCGATAAAAACGAGTCGAAACACGTCATAAATCGGATAATAGCTTGTCGAGTATGGGAGAGATGGCGTGTAGTTGCCCTGATGCATATGAATGACACTGTTACCGTTCGCGCGCGAAGTTTCCGAATCGAATACACTACAGGGTGTCTCAAAAATGTCGGCGAACTTTCACAGGAATAGTTCCTTAGGTGATTTGAAATAACTTTCTCCTTAGCGAAAATTTCCGCTTCGGCTTTGTGGGGGAATTATTAACAAGATACACGGACCTATCAGAGGGCGGCTACAACGGCTCGCGCTGGGTCTGGCGTTGGCATTGGCCGAGCCGGAATCCGTCCGCAGTAGCCGCGCTCCGATTGGTCCGTATTTTTCGTTAATAACTCCTGAACGAAGTCACGGAGAACATTTTCACTAAGGAAAAAGTTACTTCTAATGACCTAGTGGACCAATCTCTTCCAAGGTGCTCCGACATTTTTGGGACACCCTGTATACTCGGTGAAAAGTGTTGTGTCGTGTGTAACTATGTTCGTGTAAGAGCAAAACAGGTGTTGGGGAGGATTCGAGGAAAAGTGGCGGGAAAGCAACGCAGTATGAAAATGGTGTGGTATCACTAAGGCGTGACAAAAAAATTCGCAACAAATCCAAGAAAAAGAAATTCTGAACGTGTCGGCAAAACAACAGCAAACCAACGACAAACGTGTATGTAGGTAACTCCACGAATAGAAAAGATACTTCTCGGCACACGGCACACGGCACACGAATTACCTAACAACAACGTTAGTACCTAAAATTCTCACAATGCCTAAGAAAGAAAAAAGAAAAGTGATATACGGTTCACGCACCCGCCAGTCTCTCTCTCTCTCTCTCTTTCTCTCTAGCTTTCGCTTTCTTTCTCTCCCTCTCTCGCTCGCTCTCTCTCTCTCTCTTTCTCTCTCTTTCTCTCTATCTCTTTTCCTCTCTTTTTCTTGATCTTTTGTTGTTAACGAAAAATGATCGCGTGCAAAGACTCACCAGCCCGACCATGGTTCTCCAATTCATCGTCACGCGTTCTGCAATTTGCCGATTTCTTTTTTTCTCAGTTTTTGAAAATTCAGTTCAGTTCGATAACTTTATGAAAATAATGAAGGAACAACAAATGTTCTTCGCCGGTTCGAACCCTCCAATTCCTTATCGAGACATGCAATGCGACGATTAAACCGAAATAATTAAACGTTCGTGTATAGTTTGTCCGCAAAGCGTTTCGGGAAACTCTATTTTTGCTATTCCGCAAAATCGTTCGCACCCGGTGGAAATTTCGCGATGACTCAAAAGTTGTGTTTTCTAAAGGACATGTAACACAGGAGACAGCCCTGAACTTTTTAACGGATCGATAATAGCCAGTGTCCAGTTCACGAAGGAAATCAATACATTGTCCTGCGGCTTCGAATGATAGCACGTTCGTCGGATTGGTGTCCACCGGACGCGGGTTATTAAGCATATTTCCCGAAACCATGCGCTTCGTTCGACGTACGTTTCATGGGACCGTTTGCTCCAATCGAGGGAGCAATTAACGTCCTATGTTATCGATCAGTTTAAAGTTCAAAGATAGAATTTTCTTAATTTATTTCTTCGTGTTCCAAGCAACTATCATTGCAGTTTGTTTTTCGAAAGAAAATGTCCACTCCATTCCTTCGTTTGTGGCAAGTTTGGCTTCGGCCATTTTCTTTCGACAAACACAAAATAATTACACACACTTGGTACTGATTGTAACTCATGTATAATGAGTCTACTAGAAATAGTAAAAACATTAGAAGAATTAAAAATACTATTATATTATTTCCAACCTATTAAACATATTAAGAAAGAGAATAAATGTCCGTTTAAATCCAGTTTGTTGCAAGTTGGGGAAACGATTGTCATTTTGCATAAAAATCCGCTGTCTATGGATTTCGAAACAGTCAATCGAGAAAAGTAAACTACCTTTCGAATTTTTAAAATTTATTTCTTTGTGTTCTAAACAGTGTCGCCAAATGAGGGGAGGTCAAAAAAGGTTTTTAAAAAAGTTACCCTCTCTCTGTCAATACCGCAGACGAAGCGCATCACGTGACCGGGCCGCGGCGGTGGGGAATGGTATCGTAGAGGGGGAAGGTAGAGTGGGGACACAAGTCTTGATCTGGCGACACTGGTTCTAAGCTCTGGTTCTGTTATCGTTGCAGTTTGCTTTCAAATGAAAAATCCGGTAACGACAACAAATATTTTTGAAGCGATGGACAGGTACGCGAATGAGATAGACAACAGATAAAAGTGATCTTATCGATCACAACGTGCGAAAAACGTGACCGAATCTAGATTTACGAGACTTCATTAGCATTGCGTCGAGCGCGTAAGAAGACTTCACCTGTTACAGCTTTTTCTTCGTTTTTTCTGCTCATTTCAGAGCAGACTGATCGCTCCGAAGATTAGTTTACCGCCGATCGGCGTAAAAATATTACACTTGGCTCGTTACCAGATGGCTACCAGATGCTTTCTCAACCAGTCGCAGCCAGTTTCTCGGTTCCGACAATGCCACCCGGCGAGGACTCCGCGCCAAGTTTACGGAAATTAATAAGATCATCAGTCTTGCTTCGTTCTTTAATATCTACGTCTGACTATGAACGACATCGCGATGTAATTGTTTCTACGAGAGGGCCAGCGGCGGGTCGAATATTTAACATACGTTATCGCGTTTGTGCAGTTGCACGTTTATGCAGCCCGCATAAAGGCGCATTTTTAAACAGAATATTCAGTTTACGGAATGGTTCAAATATATCATTATGCTATCTGAACGGTGTCAATGGATGAATATGTTTTCACGGTTACGTGTCTTCTTTTCACAAATATAAAGTGATTGGTCATATTATTAGAGTCACCTGAATATATTTAAAATTGTCATTGTATGCAAAGTGGTTCGCCTAAAGATTTCACATAGTTGTGATGCTATAAAAATTGTCACGTATGCAATTTGACTGGCATCAATAAGTGAATATGTTTTCAAAGTCGCCTATTTTCTTTATTTCTAAATATGTAGTGAATTAGCTTGAAACAATCGATTTCTAGATAAAAGTTTATTTACGTTGAACTCTTATTAATTTTTCATGATGTTTGTCGATTACAAATATACGTTTAATAACACTGTAGGCAATATCTTCCATCGTACGGACGATAAATACATTTTTCAGCGTTCAAAAGTATTAGTGGCATGATCTTGAAGTGACCTTGGAGTCTCCCAAAATATTAGTTAATTATGAATTTCATTGACAAGCTGCAAAAACAAATATTTTCTGTATAATCACAACTGAAGAAGAAATTTTTAGATCAGCCACACTTTATAGCGTGAAAAATTTCTGTTTAATTAATTTTTTAAGTATATCATACATAGAGCTTGTTAATTAAATGATTCGACTTCCTCCAAAGCTGTAGTTCAGACCTTGGAAGGATACGTAAGTACATTTGCATTAATACACATCTGCTTTTAAAAGATCTTTTTTTTCGAGCCTCCATTTTCTACTGAATTTATCTTGTCGATGCATCTTTACCACGGTCCGTGCATTATGTATGATTCGCGTGTCCTCAACCCCACTTTTTCCACTTTGCGTGGTCTTATTTTACTTCTACCAGTGGCCACACATTCTGCTACATATTACATACACGTATCTGTAAATACGAGGCAAAACAACGCGAGTCACATGTACTCTATTCCGCGATATTATGGCTCGCAGATCTCAACAAAATTATCTTCTCGCTTTGGTTCAGGAAAGAAACGTCAGAAAAAAATATTAAATAAATTATCCTCCTCACTATCTCAATTAATATGAAATTGATAGATTCACCTATAAAGAAAGATTCGTTGAAATGCCCTCATTTGTAAGTAACATTTAAATTCTACGCTCTCGATCTGTAATAAAACGGAACCCAATTGTTCACGTACGAGCTTCGTCGTTTTATGACCACAGATAAAAAAAGTGCATTTTTATATCTATACAAATCCATATAAAAGAATTTGATTACTCAGAAACCTGGTGACGGCGATTTTTTATGGATCTATCAGATTATAGCAGTCATTAAAACATTAATCACCGATATTTTAGAAACTGATAATTCCAAATGAAAAGCGTACATGTACGAGAGAAGGTAGAAAACATGGAAATGAAATGAGTGAAATCAGATAGTTTAAACTTTCACAAAGTATGGAACGCGAGTAGCGAAAAATCATTTTTCAATGTCTAGATGTATTTTAATGTATAAGCCTGAATTAATCCCAAACTAAAATTCGTCCAAATTGTTATAATTTATTATACGGGATTGTGTATAATTCCAGAATAAACGTCGGCTCTCAATGCACACGATGATAAACGAGATAAACCTTGTTTCTCAACGTCAGCAAAAAACTTTCGTGTGAACCACGATCGACGGTGACAATGCACCGCACGTGTCGAGTCATTTCCTTGCAGAAAATTGAAATTCAGTGTTTACTATAATATCGCGATAAAAACATCCACACATCGGAGCCCATCAAAAAGGCTGATTCCAAATTGTTCAATCATTAAAATTACAATATTATATATGTTATTTTTTTTAAGTTGCAGCAATTTCACAAAAGGGTCATTAGCAACTAGAGGTTTATACATGAGTGATCGTTTTTTAGATTTGATTAATTAATTTTGTATGTTTCAAGGAAGTGAACAAGCCGTCTTTGTTACGTCTATAACAAAATACATGAGAATTATTTAAATAAATGCCTTTATAATAATTTAGTGTTACCAGTCATTACGTTGTTTAACACTAAACCTGTCACTACCACTCAATCGACTGGTTTTAGATTTAGGTTTTATTTTGCAATTATCGAATTAATATTCATGAGAGCTGATCGAATAAACATTCAACACAAAATCTGAATAAATAGACTATTGTTATTTTTCAAACATACTGTAGACTCTTTTAGAACTCTGCAAACCTAATTTTAATAATGATGTTGTCATTCACTATTATCGAAATAATAAACTTTATTCTAACCCACGCAAGAAAGTCGTAGAAAATCTGAATAAATTTGACCTTATCGTCATTAATTATTATAAATCAATATATTTAGGTGGTTCCAAAATAATTTCAAATTGAAAGCAGAAATGGACTTTGCTTGTTTTTCATACACCAAAATGCATGTTGCATTGTTCGCGCAAAAACGAAACGTTGAAGATTGATGCCTGGCACAGAAGATTAATGCTCCAGAGTTACAGACTAGAACAATTTTGAGATATGCATTCAATGCTCAGCCGAGGACCGAATCGTTTCTGCCGGACACGGTGAGAAGTCTCGAGGCCGTTCACGTATAGTGAGCACCTACTGTGAAACGAGAATACAAGCGTCTACCGTTCGCGAAAATAAAATTCCCTCGTAATTCGTAATTCTGCCACGAAAATACTTTGTAAATTCATTTATCAAAAATTAGTTGATAGAACTTATTGCTTTTATAGTAAATGAGCTCATTCTCATCAGAGAAATGTCCACAGGCATAGTGTTTCCAGAATTGAATTACTGGACTGCGAATTTTATACAGTTATGCCAAAAACGGCAGGTAAAATATAAAATTGAGAAGAAATTGAAAGAATTTAAATTTATTACGTTATTATTCGTACTTACAAGAAGAAACAAATTCAGTTCCTATTTCTTGCAATTAGAAGTTACAAATTAGTTAGAAGATTAGTAATTTAAAATCAGAATTTACATTACAAAGTTTTTATTTTGTGTATAAAGATGCGTAGTCTATAACAATTACTAAAGAAAACATCGTCTACCAACAAATTCAGAATAAAACAGATATTGTATGTCTCTTCTGAATATTTATAACATTGCAACATTTAAGATTAAGTAAAAGCAAAGTGAACGCAGTAATAATAAAAATTAACAGGTTCTACTCTTTTCCTCTTGCACTAATCTCCGGGGTGCATTCTCCACACTATAGTCCGAGTCTGTTTAATTTTTCAATTTCACTTTATGTTATCGCTATTACACGACATTAACAATTGCATCTCGTCAGACAACTGTACCGTTCCTCAAAAACAATAGCACAAAACAATTTTCGGCTGTTATTCATAAAACTTAGAGCTCGCGTATTAAACGAACCCATCAAATTACAGCACGAAAATAGATATTTTGTCAACAATATAAATTTGCAGCATCGACAGCAAAAAGTCATGAATTTTCATCCAATGAGCGCGTAGAGTTAAAATATTATAATTTATGGTATCACTGCGTGATTGTCTGCGGCACCGGTTAGCGTATCTGCCAGAGTATTTAGAGCAAAGATAGCAGGTCGAAAGAGTAGAGCTGACAGGGACACAAAGGTTGCGACGATGGCGAAGGAATAATTTCGTGTACGATAATGTATCGTTCGATACCTTCGTCCTTGAGATCTTCGAAGCGCAAACGAGCCGGCCGTTTTAATGATGAGCGTAATTGCCACGACGTGAATTCACCGACAGGGCATCGCGACAAGAGAACTTACGTAGGAGACTTTCATACGATCGATGAAACCCACGGTTATACCAACGCGAAAAAAACGCACGCGTCGTACAATTTCTCTGGGGGTTAAGTATACATGTCAGGTACTGACAACTGGAAGCGAGTGTCATTGTTTCTGTTCCACTTTTGAGTTCTGTGTAATGATAAATGCGATTGCAGTGGAACCCTCATTAGCGATACTATTGGTATGGAGCAACCTACTGCTCCACTGTTCTATTACTATTACATGATTGGAAAATGTCCACTTCCAGATGACGGATCGCCATTAACAGTAGCTGATCATCAAGCAACACCAATACTGAAATTTCTATTACGCGAAATGGATGGGTCTGATGAACACGTTGTTCATTTATGGTAACGATCGAAGTACTTCTGGGAAGAAGCATGCGGCTCTTATTCTAAATGAAAATCGAAGTTTCACTAATGCTGTTATCGAAGGGATCGTGTCTAGTTAACAATCTAAAAAGAAATGTGGATTTCAAAATTATAAAGAAATAAAGAAACATTATGGACTTTCTCTTAAAGCAAAACTTTATCTGACTATAGTCGGTACAACGTATATTGTACCGTTAATTTTAAATGTTTATTGCGCAGATCTCAAATGATATTTAAGAGATCATGTCTAGTTAACAATCTGAAAAGAAGCGTATATTTGATAATTTTGTTTCTGAAAACATTAATGGACTTTATTTAAAAGTACACGTAAGGAAAGAAAAATTTATAGCACTTCGGAAGGACGATGTCCGAAGCAGGTATAGTATTTGAAATGTGATAATCCCCGGTTAAGGGGCGCAGTCTGTGGTTCGTGAAGGGTTTGTTATCCGGGGAGGTACCTATGTAGGTGCTCTGGGAATGGCCAGTTGTTTCATCCCCCGGCTAGTTTGCTTTACGTTACAATGTGCGAGCGAAACGAAAGGTCGGGCCGTTCCAGAAATTCGTGGGAAAGTTCTGTGTTTATTAAGCTTGGCAGGAGTCATTGTTCTTTTGGTTGACGCAAACCATCTGAGTCGGTGCACAGTGGGGTCGTGGCTCCGAAAACCTAGCAGAAACTCGAAATATGAAAATTCAAGAATTCACGATTACCTATCAGCAAATGACAGTTAAAAATATGCTCTTGTACAATCAGTGAAAAATAACGACGTTGAAAGGCTAAGTTGTGGTGTCATTTGAGTTCAAAATTGGTCATTGCTATTGAGTTTTAATAAGTATATTTTGATAAGTACACGACAATATTTACCAACCAATTAATATGGCTTGTTCGTCTAGTGGTAAACGAAGGATTACATATCGTGGTATTTAGAAAATATTGTAATATTTAGTTGCACTGAAATGTTTTTTATATTCCTAAGGTTTTAGTTAAGTTCCCAGTGCATCCCAGACAATTTTTTCTGCAAAATTCCGACAATTTATCAAACTCTAATGTTAAAGACGAGAGAGATGCAACTTTTTTGCACTTTTTAAGAAATTCTACGTTTTTTACATGTGGTATACCATCGCGATGCAGCGTGTTTCCTAATGAAAATTAATATTTATATTAATATTTACTTATTAAAATGTTTCGTGATCAACATATTTAGTATCAAACTAATAAATTACATTATTTCAACATAATTTATACACTCGTACGCGAAAGTATTCGAACGATTACAACTCTAACATTCAACTAATGAAATATGTATGTTACATTGAAGTATTTGAAGTAATTTGTCACATATAACAAGAGGTTGATCTTAAGACTACATAAGTAACACTAGATAATAATCCAACAATATATAGCGTTTTTACAATACATTTATTATAAACACGTTCTAGAAGCGACACACGTAAGTATTCGAACGGAACATTTAATAGTTATTTAAATTGAATAATTTAAAGTTTTAATAGGAAGTTGGACCACCGTTTGCTTTTATAACAGCCCTAAGTCTGTTTTCCATTGAGTGAACTAACGTTTTGCAATGTATCTACAGCAAAAAATACTGCACATTTATAAGTATTATGAATGCACAATTAAGTGTTTAAAAAAAATTGAAGAGAACTTGATGGAGCAAGGTCAACTATCAAGGACAATTCAGATTTCGAAGTCAGAGTGAAATGAATTGGTGCAAAAAATTACAACTTCCAATTAATTTCTAAAAGTGAAGTCAAGAGACCTTTGATAAACGCTACCGACATGAAAAAGGTGATTGCACCGAAGAATTGCAGATTATACAATACTAGACGGCTGATTTTGTGCATTAATGACAAAACTGTGTGGTGTAATTTTTAAAAATACTGTTATATTATTTTCAACCTGTTAAAAATATTAAAAAAGAAAATTCTATTTCACTCCAGTTTGATGCAATTCGGGTAGAAAATTTTTATTTTGCATAAAGATCCGTTGTCTATACGTTACTGTTCACCGTAAAGTGAACAAATCAACAATGAAAATGTTCAATGACAATCGGACAAGGTATGCATATGACTAGATAGAGAGGATGCAGGTAATTCGAAAAGGAAAAGAAAGAGAAGGGACGTTTTGTGTGGTCACGAAGGGGGTTGTATTGTCCTTTCGTGACGGATTTAAGTGACCACCCTCGATTTCCGACGCAAAGTGGCCGTATACCGTGATTAGGATCTCCCGACTTCGACGCAACACGACATCCAACGTGTGGACAAAGTTGCTTAATCGCCCCCCCTAATTCATGCGTGCGTGCATGCACGCATCAAAGGACCAGCGTGAGTGCAACTGTCGCTGCGAGGGGGAGCATTGAAGAATTTGGGTAGGTGCGTCGATAACCGAAAAACAGAATCACCTGCTTCGATCATTGTCGTTGTAGCAACAACGTGGTCAAAATTGTACTATGAGTGGGACCTCGGTTATCCGAACCTTTGATGTCCGAAGCCTTTAACCAGAGTCTCTCGTAATAAAATTGCACGGTTATTCCTGAAGAGAGAAGCTAGAAAATGTGTATATTGCCTAAATATCCCAGCAGTCCAGTGACAAGATTCGAAATTACTGAAATTAGGGTATTCCGGCGCGTGCCGAGTCATATCCTGAAACAATGAATGCTTTTCAATGCCAGAAAAATGGTGTCGAGTAATCTCGTCGGGCCCCCACGGGCCTGTCGAAATACGGTGACACGCGAGCCAGGTGGTCGCGCGGGGGTAATTTCCTGTCCATGGAGTTTCCGCGTCGCGTGTTGATGAGGACAGCGCACTTTTCATGGTGAGACATATCCGAGACACCTGTATCGTCGCGACAAAATGCCCCTGTATGTTCGTGGTCCCGGGAATGTGCAACGCGAGTATCAATCGCATGCGGTTGGCTCTTCTAGGTGTATAGGTATACAGTATACATACATATGTAGACGTGCAGAGTCGATGCGCAGTACACAGATTGAACGGGCGCCGGCGCCGTGGATAATCCAATGGGATCATCTGCCAATACTTGCGGAGCAAAGTAGACCAATGGTGTGCTCGGAGGGTGGTCCGTAGACGACGATTTAATTGTCCCACCGCGATTGCGCTTTTTTCGCGTCAGCTTGCAGAAGCTGGCACGAATGTGACATCATCTGAACCGAATTCCGACGAGAATCATCTGACACTAAGTAGTTAAGTAGCCTACGACCCTTTGTTGCAAGTTTCGAGTGTGTGCTAAATTGATTTTACCAAACTGACGATTATCGTTTACTTATGATTTCTCAAGTAAACTCTTCAGGGTCGCCGTCTGTGCAATACACATAATGATGCAGTCTCAAAATTGATTAAACGAGGTCTTTACATATGACGGTTTCATCAACGAACTTTTCGGGACCAATGTCTGTGCAATGTTCTGACACTGATCTAGTCTCAAAATTGATTAAACGAGGTCTGATTGGTTTACGTATTATGATGGTTTCATCGATAGATTCTTTGGGACCAATGTCTATGCAATGAATATTGATTCTGATGCGGTCTAAAACTTGATTAATCCATTCGTTATCACGGACGAGATATCTCGCTATCACTATGTCGCGCGTACAACGCTATGGACGAGATATTTCGCGTAAAAATGCCCGTTACTCGACAGGACGAGATATCTCGCGTTGCAATTTCTGTTTCGTGTTGCTATGGATGAGATATCTCGCGTATCTTTTTAGGGTATCTTATATTGAAGAATCTGGTGTATCTTATATTACGGACTTCATTTGGCGATCTAATATACAACATATCATCTTTGTATTATTTTATACTATTTGTAAGAGGATTATATTGTGTTACTTATAAATTGTATGTTTTGTACTAACAATAAAATTGAGTTTGTATCTCAAACGATCTCCATAACAGTAGTCCTTGGCGTCGTACATGCAACATAGTGGTAGCGAGATATCTAGTCCGTGGTAACGAAAGGGTTAAACGAGGTCTGATTATTTTATATATGATGGTTTCATTAAGGAACTCTTCAGGATTTTCGTCAATGCAATGTGCTGACTCTGATGCAGTCTCAAAATTAATTAAATAATGTCTGATTATTTCTCATATTATGATGATTTCATTGCCGTACTCTTCACTGCATTTGTCTATGCAATGTGCTAACTCTGACGCAGTACAAAATGGATTACAGACACGTTATTAGTGAATCTAAAAGCACCACTATCTTTGTCTGTATTCGAGTTCTCGAGGTCCATCATTGATCCCAAAGAGATAGCTTAGAAAATGAGTGAAAGAAAATTGATAACGAGAACATGAATGAATCCAGCCATGGCTACCATGAGATCGAGCGTTCACATCTCGAGGATTACCATAAACAACCTCGAGTCAACTTCCACGGGATTACCGATTTGATTTAATAACATACAAAATAACATCATAGGATTTCGAGAAAGTCTCTTGGACTCGATATAGATGGGACCAATAAATTATCGCCGACGTCGCGATCAACAACAACGCGTTGATCGAATAGCATCGGCGACTAGCATAAATAGACCGTCTGGCCCTGTTTCCTCGACGACGGTAATTCGTTAAAATTTTCGTTGTAATTGGACAATCAAGGCGCGAGAATAATTCACAAAACGGATAGAGACTCTCGACAATCCGGAAGTCGACCCACATTCGAAACAGATTTCCACGAGTTGTTTCGGGGACGTGAAATGCGAGAACGCCCAGAAGACGAGCGATTTTTCGTCCGGAGAAGTAACATAATCGCGGCTATGGCAGGCCGATGAACGTCGGCCAGGTAGAAAGAAAAATAACGAGAGCCGGGCGACAAGAATAAAGGTTTATCTTCCGAAATACAGTTCGTTGCACGTCGAGGAAGCGATTATTTATGGTCTCCCTTCGGATATCGAGGCGGTAAACCCCGTTCCGGGCACGTGAGAAATTATGGTTTCGTGAAACAGGAGTCGGGAGAGACGCGACGCACTGAAAACCGAGCTTGCGCGATAGTTTCGGATACCTACTTTCGTGGATACGAAATTAAACGCTAGAAGCGCGCTCATCCGCCGTGAAACGTTACGGCCCACGTCTTACGAGTGACAGTAACAGGTGGATAGAGACATCGACAAATGAAAATAAAAACAAACATTCCGTGCGAAGCGCCAGCTACAACATTGGTGATAGTAAAGCTACGTCCACATCGACGCAACAATGGTAGATCAAAATTGACCCTAGCGATCGACGCACTAAAACATTTTTCTTGGTCTAGAGCAGTAAATCATTTCATAAAGTCAACGATAATCCTCCTGATCCCGAAGAAAGCTCGATCAGTGCCGACGAGAAGATCTGAATTGGCATACATATGACCGCGAAAGATTAGGCTTGTGGAAATAGAACAAAATTGTCAGGCGACTGCTTTTTGTAGCATTAAACATCGAAGGAACGGCGTTGATTCGTGTTTAAAATCCTCTCGCAGGAACCCTCGAGGAAATGTCTCGAGCATAAAAGCTGACACGGGAGACAGGTGGATCTAAATAAAGACTGGACCAACGCCAGAACCAGCAAGATGGCCGACGAGCAAGCGTCGCGACGCTCCGTGTCGTCTTCGTCGTCGTTGTCGTTGGCGGTCGGTTATGATAGCTTACGACACCACGGATTTACCAGCGCACACTCAGAAAACCCTCGAATTCGACACGTGAAACTCACGGTGGTGTAGAATTTCACTTTCCCACCTATGTGCAACTAATTCGAGGACACGTGTTCCACGCGGCACAGCGTTCGACGTAAATGATATTATTCTCGTTGACGTATTCGAATACCGATGATGCACGAACGTCTGTCTGCGTAGCTCAAATTAATGCCTCCTTCAAACTCTATCGAGCTTTATCTTCTGCGAAACCGGAAGCGGAGTTTCTAGGCAAACATCGCTAAAAACGTCCCGCAAAATTGTGAATTAAGACGTTACTTCAGTTTTGTGCTGAATAAATGTATTGAATTTATGCTCCTGATTGTACAAAATCAGTACAGAAATATAGGCTACTTAAACTGTTTATGTAAGCTTATACATTTCGTAAAAAATGTGATCGTACGACAATAAATTTGGACTCATTTCAAAGCTGGAACACTCATAAATCCATCGATGATTTTATTCTGAGATTTTTCATGACGTAGAGGGCGGGGAACTTAAAACGCGTTTGTCCTCGAAAATTCTATACATTCAAAGGTCTGTGAAAATTTCGACAATTTTTTTTCGTGACTGAAACCATCACAAATTCAAAATTTGAAGGTTTGAAACGAAACCTTGAAAATTGATTTTTTTATTCAGTTTTCCAGTAGTATAAGCTTGATGGCTTTACGCGGCCGAGTTTTTCTTCATTAAAACGGTGAAAGAAAACGATACATACATTTTTTGTCAGTTTCATTTACGAGAAAAATTTTTGATTTTTTTTTTAAGGAAACATGAATCTTTCTGCCTGCTACATCGTGTAAAAATACTTTGGAGGAAAGTGAACACTACAGGCTTATGGTTATACGATTTATTGTTACGAAACGGTGAAAATTATTCGAGATTCGGATATGTAGTGTTTAAATACTTTTTGGACTCCCTGTATAAGTATACTGCTCCAATTGATTTTATTTTAGCCTGCGGATTTTTATGCAAAATAGAAATTATTCAAGTAAATTGTACGAAACAGAAGAATTAAAAAGATTTCTTTTAATTACTTTCTAAAACAGGAAATAATATAACAGTATCGTTCATTGTTGTTACAAATGGATAAAATCCGCAGTCTACTTATAACTTTTTAATAGTTCGAAAGACTTGTTTACAGTCATATATTAAGACGATATGAAGAACATTATAAATAGTAGATGTTTTAATGGTCCAAATATTCTCCACATCATTGTTTCATTTATTTAATACTCTTCAGTGAATAGAAAAGTCCTCTGCATCAAAGGTTTCGTTCATTTTAAATAATATTACCAATAAAGAACTATTTCAAATGGGACGCTTAAATATTCATTAAATATTTATAGACATTTCTGTCTAAAAAGTCTAATTCACCATTTAAGTAAATCTTTGCGTGCGATCTCGTTAAATTGCGCCAATTGCGAATCGTTGCAAAGTATAAACATGGATATGTCTCCAGATTGTGCTCCCCACAGAAACTAGACTAAGCAATCTTCTACTGGAAGAAGAAAATGCAATCTTCCCACTCCCAAACTCAGAAAAATTTCAACAAAATGTTACTCTTGCAGAAATTTCATTGAAAATGTCATACACAGTTCTCACGTTTGCATCATGGCACACATTACACGCGCCAATGCACGTGTAAATTGAGTACCTACTCAGCGAGTTTCTTTTGTCTTTCGTTCTCTAACAGTAAACAGTACACCGTGTTATATTAAAGTCCAAAAACCACCACGTACAACACCAAAAAATACAACACCAATAGCGACACCAAGTGTAGTGTAAGCCTTCATCACACACACAAGGTTATTAATGATTATAATGGTTAGCGCGGAGCCTTTCCACTCGACGAATAATCCATTTTATCGAAACAAAATTCATGTCGTACATCAATTGTCAGTGCGTTAGTAAGTACCCTGCCGTATACGCGGTTGAAGTCAATTGTTGGTAAACGTACTTTTCACTTTCCGTATTTATATACGTGCGCACGTTGCTGTGAAAAATTAAAAAACGACATAAACTTTTGTCGAAACATTGATATTGGAACCAGTGTCGCCAGATTAAAACTTGTGTCCCACTCTAGCTTCCCCTTCCACGACGCTAGTCCCCACCGCTGCGGTCCGATCACGTGACGCGTTTCGTCTCCAATACTGGTAGAGAGAGAATAACTTTTTTCCCCTCATCTGACGACTCTGGTTCAAACTGTTATAACTTCGTGACAAAAATTCCTACAATCATCATTCTGGGCTCGTTTTACAGCGCAAAGCCTCTGCTTTCAGAACGTCCATCTCGATATTTCAGAAAAGCTTCTGCATTTTGCAAAATGACAGAAACACGACGATACTTTGACTTTCCAAAAAAGGTTTAAAAAATCTTTAAATTCAAACGATTCTACCAACACTGGCAAATTTTGCCAAGGATTAAAATCATCATAGATTCAGAGAGTCAAGTTTTCCTTATAACGATGTGTATTCAAAAACCTGCAGTACGATTTTTTATCGCAGTATTATTGAATTTTAAATGAAAAATTTCACGTTAGAGAATTTTCGAAACGAGACGATATGCTCGTTTTTCCGCTATCTCACTTGCGCTTTAACACGAGCCCGGAATGATTGATGTACGATTGTCCATCAGGATTCATGTACGGTTTCGTATCTCCGCGAATTTCAGTGCTCGGCGAAAGAATCTGGCCGGGCCAAACGAGGTAAACCGCGATGGAATCGATTGTCGTTATGAAAAATTAATGAACGTTGTCGTGTTTCGCGGCGGTGCGGGTCGATTTCCGGCGAAAAACACGGAAGATCCGCCGCTTCGACGAATCGGCCACGTCGTTTATAATTCAACGCAATTCTACTGTGTACGGTTAATCTCTCTCCGTTGTTTTTTCGCACTTTTCGGCCTCGTCTGGTCAACGAATTCAAATCGAGGGGCCTCCGAGCGGTTTCCGACGAACGTGAAAATTTCAATTCTCCGGGTGAAAAAAAATCGAAATTTCCGTAGATTGGACACGACGATGCCCGCACGTTGGCTACTAGAGGTGTGCGGATACACGAAGTTGTGGTCGGGATTTCGTGAGTTCGCAATTTTAGAATTTTAGAATTTTAGAACAATTTTTCCTAGGAGTGGGCGAAAATTTATAATATTCGAGTTGTAGATTTTCGAGTTCCCGAGCATCACGAATTTTCGGGTCCCGACCCGACCCGACCCGACCCGGGTCATCAAAATCCGAACCGAGGCTCGGGTACCCGCCCACCACTTTTTACAACAAAGAAATTTTACATTTTAACTTGTCGGTTGGGTCGTCTCGAACCCGAAATTTCGAGTATCCGCACACCCCTACCAATCCTCGCAATGGTTGCCCAGGCGAACATAGTTTTCGCGGGAATCACTATAATTATGCAGCAAGACGGTGAACGTTGAAAACGAAGCGAGAAAGTGCAACACGATTCGCGTTGATCTCGAATGATTTTTCGAAACCGGCGATCCCCCGCCACCAAAGGCAAAACATATGAAAGAAAAACAATGTATACATATATATACATATACACAAGTATACATATATAGTAATGAACTTAAAACTGAGAAAAGTACACACGTCAATAAGTTCAAACTCGAAAAGAAACAGAATACTTGACGGAAACACACTCGATATTAACAGTAAAACAGTAAGGTGGAAACAAAACCTGTAAGATGTGCAACTAATTGTAAGTATCTACGAAAATCGTGACGAAACTTGTTTCGAAGCTTGCTCGTAAGTGTCGCTGTCGCCCGATCGACCATTGCGACATTTAATAGCAAGTCTCTGCTCTCAAAGGATCGCGCCTTCGACAAAAGGAAAAAAATAAAAACGTGTGTCGCGTGTTTCTCGTTGCTGTTACCTGAACAAATCAGTCGCTGCGAATAGTAACACCTTTTTCTCTCGAATCGTAACCGTCGTTATTGCAATTAATAGATATTATTATTAATGACTACAATCACGATTATTATAAGATTATTACGATTATTGTGATTAAGAAAAAGAGTGTAAAAGAGTAAAGACCAAAAAAGTCAAAACCAGTAACAAACAAATCTTTCAGCAACCGCAATCGTCAATTATATCACTTCAACGTCAATCTCATCAAGAAAGAAGAAACAAAAAACACAACCAAAAAAAACAGTAGAAGAAGAAGAGACCGATCCTCGGAATTATCGTTTTGTAGAAATAAATTCATGGGTACTCATGGCTTCCGATACGTGTGCGTGTGCCGCTTTCTTTTTCTCTCTCTTTTTTTTGTCAAATATCTCTGCCCCTCTTTTTCTGTCTTTTTGTTTCATACTTTTTTTTTCGTTTCGTTTCTGTCTGTGTGTGTGTGTTTCTCTCTCTCTCTTTCTCTCTTTCTCTCTCTTTCGATACGTTTTTTGCATTTTAATTGCGCTCCTTAGAACAGCCCTTGGCGATCTCAAGGATCTCGCAAATGAGGATTCTCAGCCTGCCCCCTTACGCGCACGCGTCAGGATGCTGAAACGTTATATACAGTCTATCTTTAACAAAATGTTAGCAGAATTATTCAACCAAATACCTTCGTTTCCGTGTATCAATACTATCATTCGGATTATTATTATTTCTTTCGTGTTCGTAGAAAAATTCGATATTTGATTGTTGTTTATCGTTCTTTTTGCAAGGTGCTCGAAAATACCGTTGAATTTATAGATTATGTATACTAGATGTATGTACTTTTTTGTCGATATCTTTATGAAAATCCCGACGTGAACATCGCGATTGGACTCCCGTAATCAGAATGACCGCGGAGACGCCTCTCGACTCACGCAATTTTTCAATAACTAAAGGGGTCCCTGGACGATCAATAATATTGTCAATGTAGGTTGACAATAATATTGTAGCTAACGATATGACAATGCATTGAACCTCTGTTAAACGGTCAACATACCCTTTCAATGCGCCTCGTCAATATTATTGATAGGCGTATTGACGATATTATTGATCGTCTAGGGGCACCTTAACGATATTATAATGACACATATGTTGTTATACGCTCTTACTTATTCTTCGACAAATCACATCAACGTGGACTCACCCATATTGGCTAGGAAGGACCGCGGGATATCCAGCCCGAATGCCAGCAGCGAACGGGAATGCTGAAATCATAAACAATTCGTAGTCAATCCTATTTACGTTTCTAATGGTCAGCCCTGAACTCGAAGCTCGAGTCCGTCTACACGTCGAACATTCTGTTCTACCCGACTACGTGCGTCGATAACCGTTATCTGTGCAGATTAAATAACTTTCCTTGAAAGGAATGTCGTCGAACGCAAAATTGAATACTTGATCGAATCGCGGAAAGGAGAGTCGAATACAGGGTCCAAAAATGTTGAACTTCCTCGACAGGGGTGATTCCAGAAGCCATTTGAAGTAACTTTTTCCTTTGCGAAAATGTTCTCCGCTGCTTCGTTAAGGAGATATTAACGAAAACCACGAGCCAATCAAAGCGCGACTACAGCGGACGGGGTCGGGCCCCGTTCAGCGCGGATTTGGCATTGGCCGATCCGGAATCCATCCGCCATGGCCGCGCTCTGATTGGTCAGTGTTTTTCGCTAATAACTCCTTAACAAAGCCGATGTGGACACTTTCGCAAAAGAAAAAGTTACTTCAAATAACCTGAGGAACTATAATCTGTACCGAGTATGTTGAGAGATTTTATGCATTTACGACAAAAGTACGAAGGTTACTATCAGAAACACAAATGTATTATTTCAGAATTATTAAAAGAAGAAAGACATTTTTATTTCACTCTTGTCGTTCGCAATCGAGACAGACAATTCTTCGTAAAACGCAAAAATTATATGAAATGGAAATTTCGAGTGTGAAGGGTTAATTTTATAAATGACGTAAAGAACTACGCAGCCATAAGCTCTGCGATGACGAGGAAGTTCAGTAATATATTTGCAAACAACTTTAATCGACCAACGGCAGACACAGTTGTAGCTTGCAATGCGTGATTTGAATGGCCGCTTAATTTCGATTGCAAATAGGACTCCGATTTCAATAATCATCGCGTCACTCTTTTCGGGCGAATAATATGCGAGCTATATATTAACTTCGTGAGAGCATGAAATTACATTCCGAGTGGTGAAATCCCACTTTTGTTCCGCCTGTGCCGAGGTGAGTTTGTTTCATCTCGATTGTATAGTCTAATATTAAACATCATTAGCTGACGCCAAAGCAAACATGCTTTTTGCGCGGAAAGGAAAAGAAACAAAGGCAAATCCGGCACTTGGGTTAGGGCAATTTTAGACTTAGGTACCCAAGAAGCGCCAAGCTATGTTGGCCTGAAGCCACAGCGGGAATTTGAAGAGAGTGACTCAGGGGACGGTTCTCGATCTGCGCGTACGGCACTCGCGAATCTGCCCTTCGCCCTTTCAGTCCACATTTGATGGATCTAATTGAGCAAGAACGTCGGAGGATCGTTATCTGCCAGAAAATTTTATCTCGAACTGGCTCGAAATCAGAGTCCGATTCTACTTCAAACACTAATGTCATTGTCTCCTAATTAACATCGACGTTGGTACACTGTCAGCTACATAACTATTCGGGCATGTTTTATCGACGTTGGACGTATGACCTCCATACAGCAAAAAAAAGAATCACTTCCGGCCGTTTTCTAGGCATCCCTAACACCGACGATCCGAGATTTACTGATCTGGCACTGTTTCAACCGCGGAAGAAAACCCATGATGCCTCTCCGAAAATATCAAATGGTAATTATACAAACGCAGTCAATTTCACGGACCATTTGCCAACATACATGTCACATTTTAATGATCAAAATGAGCCCAAACACGATACCATTCGGATCATATTTACTGGTTTAATTCACCACGCGGGAGAACCTCCGTTATCCGAACTTAATACTTTACTGATTTGTACAATAATACATAAAACACGTATGCAGTCGGCTAATTGAGAATTCAGATATCATCGATTCGGATAATCGAGGTTCATCTGCACCGTGGAATAAGGGAGTAAATGTGATCCGAATGATATCACGTTTGGACTCATTTTAATTAGAAAAATGTCAGCAATATGCTGATAAAGCGTTAAAAAAATCATTAAAACCAACCAAGTTAGCGATCGCCATATATCGCGAAACTAAAAATACGATTGGATCAAATCGGAACATCGAGTACCGAATTTTGCGTTCGCTCCCAGAAGAAACAGGTGTGCTCGAACGTTGCAGACGAAACTCGGCGTACAAGTTAAGATTTATCGAAGTCAAAGCATAACTTCACCCAAGCATCAACAACTCAAACAGCTACCGTCGAACCTGCTGAATCTGTTTCTAATGCCTTGCGCAATCCACATACACTGAATGACCGTACATCGTTGAGCAAACTTACTCGCTTGTAGATTACCCCTGGGCTTAGCTCCAAGAATCGCCAAGTTGACGTTTGCTTTGCGACCGTCGATTATGGGGTTGGGGTCTTTGCACGCCCTCTCCGCTGCCGGCCTGTCTCCCATGATCACCTGCGTGCAGATCCGATCGATTATTCGGCTAATCCCACTGCTCCACCTGGATCTTGGGCTTTTTTTACCCCCCTTATGACCACCGGTTCAAACTCCTCTCTGTGCGACTTGTACACATGGCTCACTTGATTCGCGCTTTTCTATATGTATGGGGGCTCTATGGAAGTCCTGGCTCTGATCTCTTATTGGCAACTCGACTTGTGTCATCGCTGGACTGAGAATTTTGTGCGTTTATGACAAAAATTATTGCAATTTGAGACGGTAGAGAGATTTCTGCGTTTCTCGTACGAGAAATATTTATGATTTAGTACTTAAAATTCTTGACATTTTTTTAAGACTTCTAGACTACGTGTACGCTAAGCAAGTAATTGTTAAGGACTGCGTCTCCTAGACAGACGACACTCGCGCGTGACTGCACACAATCACCACAGTACACTCACACACCGCTAGACCACGTATACGTACGCGAGGATTGCAAGGGTCCGGGATTCCACTTCTGATTTCTCAATAATGCAAAGACGGGGTTTCTTATTAGTCAAAATCGGTAGATAAAAGATCA
>CM052192.1:17133433-17200379 GCA_028455805.1 Lasioglossum figueresi | reverse complement strand
TTTTAAGGACTGCGTCTCCTAGACAGACGACACTCGCGTGTGACTGCACACAGTCACCACAGTACACTCACACACCGCTAGACCACGTATTATACGTACGCAAAGATTGCAAGGGTCCGGGGATTCCACTCCTGATATCTTAATAATGCAAAGACGGGGTTTCTTATTAGTCAAAATCGGTAGATAAAAGATCAATCTAGGGGGCTATTTGCCTCAAAAGTCTTACTTTTACGTTTACGACGCGTAATTCTCATTATTCTGCAGCATGTCGCGGAGCCGCGAGTAGCAATGGAGAGGCGACGGTGCTGCCGCCTATCGTGGCTGTCGATATGCTACCGAATAATGAGAATTACGCGTCGTAAACGTAAAAGTAAGACTTTTGAGGCAAATAGCCCCCTAGATTGATCTTTTATCTACCGATTTTGACTAATAAGAAACCCCGTCTTTGCATTATTAAGATATCAGGAGTGGAATCCCCGGACCCTTGCAATCTTTGCGTACGTATAATACGTGGTCTAGCGGTGTGTGAGTGTACTGTGGTGACTGTGTGCAGTCACGCGCGAGTGTCGTCTGTCCTAGGAGACGCAGTCCTTAAGCAATAAGAGTAACCGTATTAATAAGAGCTATCCGATTCTTAGCAAATTAAAAATACCCCGTGTGAATAATTCAAGATTAAAAGAATTAAAGAGGATTGATATATTATATTTTGAACTTTATAAAATTGTTAAAGAAAAATTACAAAAATTGGTATAGTTTAATTCGAAATTCCGCTTACCATTTTTTCGTTAAAAATAAATATTTTAAATTGTAAAAGAAAAATGTTAAAAAGATCCAGTCTAGTGATCGAAGAACGGATTCGCATGATAATCGTTTCAACGTGCAATATTGCAACAAATACCGCAGGTCAAACAGGTTAATAAATAATCGAATTTCCATATTATCTTCCGTATAAGTAATGTGTATGTATATGAGCGCGTGATAAGAGGAGTACCGATAATGGAATAGCTACGGGAGCTACATACACCTTCGAGAAAGAATGGATATTATCATTAGCGGAAAGCTGAAACATGTTTTTTCATACGAGCGTACAACAAACTGGTTATGTTATCGTAATAAGTTGAACCGCTATCTCTCCGCGCTCCCTTAACGCATTCGTTTCGACGTATACTGCGAGCAGTAATTTTTTATTCTTTCTGTTGAAAACGCACCGAATACGTACGTACATACATTCGTCGGAAATTAAGGAACTAAGCGATTAAATAAAAACAGTGTGGTACGTTCTTATTACCCATGTGGAAAATTAATTAAATATAATTTATGAAGCTGCTCTGTCAGCATTCATTATTTTTAGATGTGTGTTAATACCAATTTTTTAATTTTCTTTAACAATTGTTATTAACTAAAAATTGTTGTTAACAACGCTGATCGTCTCTGTGAATAAAACTTGTGTGAAACACAAAAAATTCAGTCTTTCAACTTTCACAATGAATATATTCGAAATTTAAAAATGAGCCTATAATAAATGAGTCGGTTGCTAATTATTACATCGTTCTGAAGTTAATTTCGGGTTTTTTAATTACTACACTGCAGATCTTTACGCAGTTACGGTTTTTTAAAATATTTAAAAGATTGTGTGCTGTTTAAGGAGAGGATGTAAAATTTCATTTTGAACGAAATGTCATGAAACTTATTCTAAATGGTAAAAAATTAGCTTTCATTTTCCCTTGAGAAAACGAAATGACTTTCCGAACGACCTAATATTAAGAAAATTGGTAAACCAGCAAATTAAAGGGTCAAGAAATTATTTCGGTAGGAAAATGTAAAAAATCTCCTGGCCTGTGTGTGAATAACTACATATAATATCTTAAGAAAACAGTTAATTTCCCCACAGATTCTACGTATAAGAGGGGGAAAAAATGATATTCTACCATAACGAGGAAAAAACTACTCACTCTAAGCATGATCATGAACTCCAAACAAATCACAATAGTTATCAAAACAACACAACCATTAAAAAATCAAATGCAACGATAAGGTTTAGAAGATACTTACGAAACCATAGCCCCTACTTTTCCCCGTTTGTCTGTCGGTGATGACGACAGCCTCCTCGATGTCGCCGTAGACGTTGAAGTGCTCCCTGAGGCTTTTGTCGGTGGTGTGATAGGGCAGACCTCCGACGAATAATTTCGTCCAGGTGGTGTCTTTTTGTTGCGGCGTGGTTCCGGCCAAAGCGCCCAGGCTTGAGACCAATTCGTCCGGCCCTGGCGCCCCAACGGCACCCACCGCGCCGACGGCACTGAGACCAGCGGCACCAGGCATCAACATCCTCCAAATTTTGGCGAGATCACCGCCAGATGGAACGACGACTTGCTCAATTTTGACACTTTCTTTGGTACTTTGATCAACGCTAATTACGTCACAAGGATAGCTGCATTTAGATGACTAGAGACTTGGGTATCTGAAAAGAATACACAACACACATCCTTAACCTGACGAAAATACTCCAACATGTAAGGGAAGGGGGAGGGGGGCTAGCCGAATTTAGACACCTTGGTTCAACCACCATATATTTCCAGAAAAAAAAATGATTATCCAAACAAGCTTCAAAATATAGTGATTCATGTACCATACTGTTTATTATACAAATCAATAAAGATTGAACCTAGCAATTTAATTATCTTACTGTTCTATTATACGAACTTTCAAGTGTCCTTGTTGAGTTCGAATAATCGAGGTTCTACTGTAGTAACAATTGATTAGAAATTATAATTTGAATTTTTATTACTGGTGGTGCTAATTAACTATGAATCAGGTCCAACCTGGACGCTAAATTCGGTTGTTCTAGTCAGGTGCTGCCCTATAAGATTGTCCAAAAAGTTTCTTTCGCAGTGCGCGTGCTTTATATTGTCATAAACGATGATTCGTTCGTTAATGTTTTATCATTACCCAAGCTTCCTCTTACTTAACCATGCCATTTGCTTTCTTAGAGAAGCACTCTGAATTTCTATTGTGCATGTTAATTGAAAACGAAACGAACTTTTGGGACAATACTTACGACTAATACTTTGCGAGTTTCTAACGTGTGGGATTAAGACATTAGGGTGGCGATAAAGCCCTAAGCGAAGCCGAAGGGTGCACTTCTCGCGTATTCCCTCGAGGCGTTGAAATCACCGCTCCATCGGACTGAGCACGTGGGAAAGATATTGTTGCAAGGGCTCTAATAATGGAGAATTCTGTCACTATTTTGACTGAATAAATGTGGTAAATTTTCTCCATTGACGTGGAAAAATTCGTTCAAATTAGGAATCATAGTTATTTTTAAAACTTTGTCTGCATTAATTGCAAGAAACAGTAACCACATCAAAATTTCTTTCTTTCTTTAAATAATCTTGATAAGATAGAAATAGTCAATCGCGAACTTGTTTTTGTCGTAAATGCATAAAATCTGCAATCTGATTAGACTGCGAATTTTATGCATTTATAACAAAAGTGAATTAGAGGAACGCAAAAAATATTGTTACAGTATTTTCAACCTATCGAACCTATTAAATAAATTTCTATTTTTTTCTCAGAAGAATTTAAGGATATTGTTACAATATCTCCGACTTTTCAAAGTGATTAAAAGATAATATGTATGCATTTTCAGGCATGGTCTACTTACACTTGCCTTAGACAATTGTTATTTAGCATAAAAATCCGCAGTCTAAGCATGACTGTCGCAAGCGTATGGAACAATTCCGTATGACGGTGTTTGCTAGTCACACGATTCTATTCAGGAGAAACAAAATCCGAAGAAGCGCGACGCAACAGAGGGAAGCCGGCACTCGAGGCAGAGAACGCAGAGCGATCAATCGACGGATCGCAGCCCCCCACGTGATCTTGGCGAAATGCACAAACAAATGATCGCATACGTTCGCACAGAGACACACGTTCACGGCCGAAGATCTGCCTAACGCGTCGCTCGACATCGAAAGACCCGACAAAAATAAACTCCCTTCTAGTCTGACACACTCGGCGAAGTTGCCGTTCCACTGTGTGGCTCCGCCGATTCCTCGGGATTCAATCCGCTTCTCTCGCGCGTGTACAAAAGGGTACTACAGAGAACTATCAAAAAATCCCCCTATGAGCGCGGAAGCAGAACCCTTGCCTCGCGCGTCGACGGAAAAACCTGAAGCCCGGATGAGCAAAAGGAAGAGGAACAGGCCGAACCGGCGTGGCCGTAGGAAGGATACAGAAAAAGGTACCACGAGGCAGAAAAGGGGAAAGAAGGAGAAGGGACCCTGACCTCCATTCAAGGTTTGTTAACGGTCTTGAAAAGGGAGCCAGTTTTGCTCCTCTCACAAGGAACAAACCTCTGCTCCGACGGCCTAGGTATAGGGCAGGGTATTTTTCGTACCCGGGGCTCGGCTTTCGAATTTCTGCAATGCTGCAGGCGAGGATAGCGCTTGGATGGATGGATGCCTACAGGAGGGGTCCTCTCTCTCCCTACCTCCCTCCCTCCCTGACCCTCTCTCTTTCCATCTCCCTTTCGGTTTTTTCCTCGGCTTGGCCGATAGCTTCATCCTTCTCGCACTCACATTGTGCACATTAGGCACAGACCCTCCGAAGTGGGCCCTACGGTTCTCTTCCGACCCCCTCCTGCAACCCCCCACCCCACCTGCCTTCACCAACACCATAACCATCCGTGATAGTGCACCACTTCACAAGAACGGCCCTTCGTCGTCCGTTTCTGTCCGATCCCCTAAAACGACGGCAGCTGCTGCAGAAAACCGGTGCAGCACGCCGTATAATCATATTGTTGTACTGCCATCGGACTCCTCCTCCTCCACCACCACCGTTGCTCTTTCTCCCTTTTTCCTCATCCTAGAGCCGGTCACACAAACTACGCCCGGGAGTCCTCGCTCGAGCATAAAGGCTCTTTTCCCTTTTTTCTTTTTGTTTTTAATTTTAATACAACTACCGTAGTAAGCAACAACCGTATTATGTATACGCTTGATTAATGCCCCGCGTTCCCGCGGACTCGAATATCAATTTCTCACCGGATATGATGCAACCGAATCCGGTATTTTTGCGAACATCTTGAATAATTTTAACGACCCGATTGGCCAGGGCGGGAGAATTTTCTAAATTTTTTTATTATGAGCACGCGAAGCTGGAAGCGACACGGAGATAGATATTTATATCTAAGCAATTTGTTTTCAGGCAAACTGACCTCTAGGTAGGGGCCAGAACAAGGCAATTTAATGCTTTATACAAATATTGTATAAATGTACTGTCATATAAAATATATAATGTGTATGATTGATCAGGGGCTTGTAGGTGCAAAAAAGATAAATTTACAAACAGTCGGCAACGAATGAATTAAATAAAATTTGTAGAGATACATGTCTGCAAATTACCTTCTAACAACATCAAATGAATCGTGTACCTACTACTGTTAATTGGAGTGAATAATTGATTCCCAATAAGAATTGCTGATGCTACCGAAGCAATTATTAAGCAATCCTTAGCTGTGAGCTATACTTAGCAGTAGATTTTTAAGAAACACGAAGTAATCTCTCTCTCTCGCAGGTAGATAACATGTTAATATAACATTTGAACACGGTCCGCGGAGTTCATTGCACTTTTCATTGTCATTACATGTACTTCATAAACGGTGAGTAGCTCTTTTCAGATTTTAAATCCTGGCTTGTATCCCTAGCTCGACGGGAATTGGATCCATTTTGACCCAGAGTTACAAACGTTCTATCCAAATTCAATTTTTGCGATCAGTTGAAATAATTAGCTGTATATCCAACAGGAACATTAACAAAGAAATGCATTAAAAAATACATAAAAGAAAATTGCTATATACAGACTTAAATCCACGCTACAGTATTTATTATATTGTGAGAAATAATAGCTATGAGAAATAATTTAGAGAAAGGCTTCCACGAATTGTCTGAAGCAATGGTGTGAAAGATTTCAAAGGCGTGGACGCTGCGTGCGCGAGGTCTAAGCACCACTCAAAATTAGAAAGTTATCGAAAACGGGAACGTTTGTGCATTTGGTTCGGTGCACAAGAATCTCCGCATCAAGTGGAATAAAACGATTCTTTCAGAAGTAACGTCGATGATTCCGACTTTCTTCCACAGACTCGTTTCTAAAATTGCGACTACACAAAATGTTGTTTAACAGATACATCTGAACAAACACATTCTCCGGTGAGTGTACTGAACAATGGCCGAGGTCGGGAAAAATGGCTCGCCCCATTCAGGTAACGAGGCTCACCGTTCGTGTCGTTTCGACCGCTGGAAGGTGTCAACGATGACGGGTACCTCGTAAATCGGTCTCAAAAATAAGTGCGAACCATATTGGACAGTTGGATTTTACGAAATTTCGTCCGGAGGCCTGAACATCAGCATAATTTTATAGTACGCAAAGGCGGAAGTTCGGCGTCTAAAATTTTCCTGCTGAAAATGTCGCCCGAACACCCTAGTGTTGTCCAATGATTTAAAGACTACTTGTACACGGTAAAATCTGTTCCCAAAAAAAAAATGGCCGACTAATATTTCGAGAGGAACAAGTTGTATGGGTAAAAATAATTCCTAATAGTTTCTCAAAAATGTACATCACGACTCGATCACGGTGCAGCCTCGCGCAACGACAT
Organism: Lasioglossum figueresi; assembly: GCA_028455805.1. NCBI lineage: Eukaryota > Metazoa > Arthropoda > Insecta > Hymenoptera > Halictidae > Lasioglossum > Lasioglossum figueresi. The sequence continues at coordinate 17,193,730 of CM052192.1, read as the reverse complement.
TGGCCCATTGCCACGCGCTCGACGAAACTAACCAAAATATCTTCTCGGCCAAAGTCGCAAAGGCCAAAGTTCCAGAAAAGCCTGTACACTCCTTTGTTTAACAGTCCACCCGAAAAATGATTTAGACACCAAACTGAATCTCGACAACTGAATGTTAGCCAATCAAATTTCAATGAAGGTAACGAACTTATCAAAGTAGGGTAAACGTGTTTTATTTCGGACCTAATTGTCATCCTTCCGGGAAAAAACTGTTTAAAAATAAATATCTACGATAAAATTATTATACAAGAACACAACGTCCCGATATTACAAAACAATTCGAAAATATCATAATAATAACAACGCTTAAGATGGCCGACTACTAGAACCCTACTAGCATAAAATGCCCTAAATACAAAATTGTATGCTCACGACCACGAATTAATTATATTAATAACAAGTTAATCGGCAATTATCTTATCAACTTAAAATGCTCGAAATGCAAAATTTGCGAAATACAAGATTGCAGACGATGTTCAGGTGTTAATTAATCGTTTATTGCGTGGGACGATTCCCTGCAGCAAATTCGCGTTTGGCCGGAGAAGACGCGGAAAGAAAAATAGTGTTTCTCTTATTCTTGACGCCAGACGGCTGTAATCACCTGCGCGCGTTTCCAGGCCTGCTGCTAAAGAGAAATCGTCGGAGCCGACGTCGAGGTTTATTAATAAACGTCGTAGTACACGTGCCCGTCGCCGTGTACCCCCTTTGTCGTGACGAGACCGCTGCAATAGGGGTGGAACACAAGAGCGACCGAGAGAATAAGCAGATCGTTTTACGAACGCACGGGATGGCCACGCCGAAACATTTGGCCATCGGGTAAACAGCATTTCCAGAATGGAATAATAATGTAGTGAAACGTTCGGCTCCGAGCGTTGGCCCGATTCGAGACTTTGTCTGTCGTGCAACTTATATCTCCCGACCTCTTGTGTTACATTCACGATTTCGGGTAAGAAACGTTCAGTCTCGTCTTTGTTCGACGAACACTCTTTTCAATTCGGTGGAGAAGAGAAAATAATAAAATAGCAATTCACAAGAAAAGAACATTTTCGTTGTGCAACGAGCACACTATAGCCAGCCCTTTTCCAACGATATCTTTGCCAAAGATCACCGCAACTCGAACGCAGTTGGGCAACCGCGTGAGAATATTACTGCGGAATTCAATCAGGCTGTTTTGGTACGCACCTATCAGGCTCCTCGGCACACTTGCGATATCTCTCTCGTGGTTAATCCGAACGGGAAAACACCAGGAAGGAATTCACACAAAGTAACCCCTTTTCTTTTTGGCGGCCTCGACGAGATTCGTGGATGAACAATGCACACGTAGAAACAGCTGCTCGCTCGCGAGACTTTTTTCTTTCTTTATGTTTTCGATTGATTAGCACGGACCAACGGGAAAGACGGTTTCCTGAATGTTTGCACGTGTTAATTGTGTGCACATATAATTAGACGCGATACACTGTTGCCGACACGTACGTGGTAACTGATGTCTCTTTGCAATTGGCGATTTTCCCTGCGCGCACACATCCGACACGAACGAAGGCCCACGTGCGAGTACCGAACTACCTTTAAGTTACCGTGCCGCACACCAGTTCGCCGGGTTCCTACATAATTCCGCTTTCCATTGGTCGAGCGGAACCCCCACCACCCAGCCCTGCCAGTGGTGTAGCGTAACAGCAGCAGGACGAGGCACCGGCGACGAGGCGGCCGAATCGGCTCCAGACGTGTTGACAAATCTTCGAACGTTTTTCACCCCTGCAAAAGATTCCGAATTCTTTCGTTGTCGGTCCAATGTTGAAAAATTCCCTGTAATATTTCATGATTATTCTTTAATATTTAAAAAAGAATCGAAATTGTATTTTAAACTCCAATTTAGAAAACATTCGATACTTTGGACTTTTGATGCTTAAATATTTGATATATTTTTTTGTATCATTATAATTAGTGATTATTAAAGCACAATTCCTTCAATAATTCTTGAAGAACACACGTCATAGTTCAACAATATTGTAAATTTTTAAAAATTTCATGTATTCCTTGTAATTTTGAATTTTTAAAAAAGATTGAAAAATTCTACTTTATCTCCTGTAGACAGTTTTCAGTTTAGGAAAAATTCAAGAGAGGTTCTTCGAATATGTAAACCTAAAATTTTGATATACTTTTTTGTATCATTATAATTAGTGATTATTAAAGCACAATTCCTTCAATAATTCTTGAAGAACACACGTCATAGTTCAACTATATTGTCAATTTTAACAAATTTCATGTATTCCTTGTAATTTTGAATTTTTAAAAAAGATTGAAAAATTCTACTTTATCTCCTGTAGACAGTTTTCAGTTTAGGAAAAATTCAAGAGAGGTTCTTCGAATATGTAAACCTAAAATTTTGATATATTTTTTTGTATCATTATAATTAGTGATTATTAAAGCACAATTCCTTCAATAATTCTTGAAGAACACACGTCATAGTTCAACTATATTGTAAATTTTTAAAAATTTCATGTATTCCTTGTAATTTTGAATTTTTAAAAAAGATTGAAAAATTCTACTTTAACTCCTGTAGACAGTTTTCAGTTTAGGAAAAATTCAAGAGAGGTTCTTCGAATATGTAAACCTAAAATTTTGATATATTTTTTTGTATCATTATAATTAGTGATTATTAAAGCACAATTCCTTCAATAATTCTTGAAGAACACACGTCATAGTTCAACTATATTGTAAATTTTAAAAAATTTCATGTATTCCTTATAATTTTGAATTCTTAAAAAAGATTGAAAAATTCTACTTTATCTCCTGTAGACAGTTTTCAGTTTAGGAAAAATTCAAGAGAGGTTCTTCGAATATGTAAACCTAAAATTTTGATATATTTTTTTTTAAATTACAGAATCCTTTTATTGTTATAGACAATTTTAAATAGCATGGAATTTGAACACATTTGCTGAAGCTCAACAGTATTAGTCAAACGATTGCAAAAGAAAATTAAATACAATTCCTTTGGGAGTTTTAATCACAAAATTTCGAACTATTTTATCATAGATAATATAAAGTGATTTGTATTTTAAACCCGGTGGGATTAGCAATTTTTAGAGGATGATTGCGAATTTAGAAAAAATTCAAATAAATTCCCTGTGGTTTTTTTAACTAAAATTTGTTAACTATTATATAATTACTTACTTTAAGTCTTGTAGAATCAGCCCCTTTCAAAGGCAATTTGCGAAAGCCAAGAATACTTTTGTGACACACTACTAAACTTTCGAAACTGATATCTCGCGATGAAATAACAAAGGAAAACATTTGTATCTATTATTCGCGTTTCCGGTTTGGCAAAAAGGAATTAAATGAACACGCTAACAACGACACTTGCGGCGACCACTCCGTATTTCGCGTGAAGATACCGAACTACTTTTGCATGCGTTCTTGTTTACATCAGTAACGTACATGGCGGTGATAAATATTATTTACAGTTACTTACATGGCGTACAGTGTGCGTCGTGCACGTTCAGAAAGTCAATGTAATTTCTTTGTTACACTTTTTCCTCCTTCCAACATATTCAACAAAATAGTGTACCTACGAAAAATGTAGTCACTAACCGAAACAAATGATGGTTGCGAACGTGTTAGGTATCCTGAATAAAAAAAAACGGTTGTACGACTCATTGTCCTAACAGGAGTAGCGATCATTCATTAAATTAATTAGGTTTATTAGAATAATCTACATTCGTGTATTAAAAATACGATATAGTTGTTGAAACTAGATATTGGATTGATAAACGGAAGAATGGTGGTTGTCCGTTAGGATTCAAACGCGTGCAGCCGTCTCTGGCTTCCTTTGGATTTCTTGTTTCGTTTTTGTTGTAATTCTGACGACTCCACCGACAAAAATACAACGGCAGTTAACGTACCGAGAAGAGACGAGGTGACGGTGCCAGAAATTCGGAAGCCTTCGAAAAGTACTAGCCCGAAACGATTCTACAGGATCCACGAAGCAAGGCGATGATCCGACGAGGAGTATCAGCTGTTCGAATTATTATCGCTGCACACGACGGCAGATGTTCACTGGCTCGAAACACTCCCCCGAAGGTTTTGAACCCGCTGATCTCTTTTCTTTGGAGCGGGTGAAAACTTTCAAGGAAGCCCAACATCCCGTTCAATCTCGTACAATGCCAGCACCTCCTGCGCTCTTTTCGCAAATACGGAGAACAAATTAAACAAAGGAAAGCGAAATGTTCAGTCGCCAACTGTAGCAAAATGGTAATTCAATGCGCACCGGTTGGCTCGCTATTGTACTCCATGTTTTAATAAAACTACTTAATACTGGAGTAGTCAAGTAACAAATTTGGAAATTTTATAAAATAAATATATAATTAATTCTATTATAGCAAATTCTTTAATTTAAATAAAACCTGGTTGTTTGCATTAATGAAATTACAAGATTATGTTTTTCATACTTAACGTACTAGACTATAAAAATTTGAAAAACGTATGAAATAGATGCTTGATTAATTTTAATGTAACTGACTCTATAGTTTAAATAAAACGCGTTTGTTCTGAACAGTTTTATTTATGAAGTTCATTCTTCCGAGCTAACGATGTTCAAATTTATTGCCACATCACTTTATACGTCAAGAGCCACTCGAAGAAAAATTTCAATATTTACAATCTCCTCGTGGCTCTTGGCACGTTTCCCAACAATATTTATTGTGTCACTTTAACGCGTGAATATCTATGGGAGCATTTGTAAACGTCGCTTTACTTCCCTAACTTCTTCGTTGAGTTCATACAAAATGTTCGTACACAAAGAACATTCATTTAAGCAACAGCTTAACACAAAAAGTGTTTCTATGATTAAATAAATTGTAATCCTTCAAGAATTTTTACTAGACATCTCAGAACGTTTATCTGCTGTTTAAACCGTAATTTTGAAAATTTTGTGCAAAAAATACAACGTTTGTATAATTGTATTAAATAGATTGTAGTATTTGAGGAATTTTCACTAGAGATAGCATACCACGTACGTTTATCTGCTGTACGAAATACATATAATTTTTGAAGTTTCGAACAAATAGACAGGAAACGATGGACAATGAAGGAGCGGAAGGTGTGCTGTCTGGTAAACAATTGCGAAAGGGATAATCTGTGGAGGTTCTTTCTCGATCCAGGATCGATCAGTAGCTTCTGTTCATCGTATTGTTCGAAGCATGCCGTTAGTTACATGTCACAAAGTATAGGATATCATCGTCGTCCACGTTTGAAGGAGACCCCATAGGTTCGTGGCACGCGCTGCCAGCTGCCCCACAGCTGTCTCTCGTCTCTCACTCTCTCTCTCATCTCTGTCTTGTCCCTCGTGCATGAAGCCGGGGTTCTTACCCGAGCGTGGTGCATTTACCACACAGAACGACCCGTTCCGTCTCTGTGTGCACGTGCATCGAGCCCGAAACGCGTATGTCCACAGAATATTTCGTCAGTACCTACATTTGTTGCTACGTCGTTGCATACTCGATGAGGCGCACCCTTGAGGAACATCAAGACGCGCGCCTTCAAAGGGTGAACCGACATCCTTATTGTCTCTCAACGGTCCCTTCGATAAATTTTTAGATACACACCGTGATTCGCACGCTACCGAGTACTTTTCCATTTTTTTTTTTAGATCCTCTATTAAGTTTTCGCATACAAAATGTCCGATTTTTAACAGTAAGATTAACCCTTTGCACTCCCAATTATTTTTCAATTTTCTTGCCAACAACTCCCTACTATTGGAAGTGTTTCATTTGAAATTTACTTCAAAGGATAGTTCCTTGACTGCTACCTATTTTAAACAATTTTGTTTATTAATTATATTAAATTATTACTCAAACTTTGTTGTAATTTATTATTATTTAAACTTGATAAGTTTAAAAGACAAGACAATTAAAGAAATAGAGGAAGAGTCACACCCGACAAAGGAGTGCAAAGAATTAACACTGAGCCTACCGAGCTCTAAAATATCTGAAGAAAGAAATGTATCGATACCCATTTCCCATTTCATAGTTTCAGTAATTGCAGAAGAAAAAATAAGAAAATAAGATAACAAGAAAAAAATTGCAGAAGAAGAAGTCATTTAAGGGGTTCCATGCAACAGGAGCTGTGCTAGAAAATATCATATATTAAAATATGAAATTTTTGTTAATTCTGTTACCTTCTAGTGTCTAGTTTTGTTGCCCCCTCCCCCACCCCCCTCCCCCACAATTTATACCTACATAACAAAATTCCTGTCTTTACAGGAAGTGCATAATATCTTACAAGAGGGCCCCGAACTTGTTGGTGACTGTTGCAACTGATCACAAATAATTTAATGTAATTGTAATAGTTAAGGAAAACGATTAAAAACTTTTTTTATTATGTTGCACGTATTGCTGACCGCTCACAAGAATATCGTTGCGCATAGTCGTTGTGGCAGTGTGTGCGATCGTTTCGGCCAATAGAAGGCGCGCTCCATCCAAACTAACCAATCGGACGCGAATTCGTGCTAGGTCACCGCATTCCTGCCAGGGACCTTCTTGTGAGCGCTCAGCAGTACGCATTGTCCTTTCGTAAGGGCTCGCCCCGGGCCCCGCAGTGTCTAGAGACGGTTGTGGATTTAGTATAATATTGTAACAGCGTAGGCTGTTGCTGAAATAAATGCTGGTAGCAAACGTGTCAAGAAAGCAGCCACACACTGTTGCTCGAAATGAAGCATATTGATCGGTTGGTTTTCCGATCCTGTGTATACGGTAAGTGTCGGCCGTTTATCGTGGCACTAGACTATGTTGTGGGGGTTTACATTTGCGGTTTCTCATCCGGCTTGTCCGACACGCAGGAAACAGTCCTGAAGAGTGTCCTAGAGGATGCAAGGCTATTGGGTTTCGTGTGGAAAAAAAGCGTGTGAGGAGCGACCTGGAGAGAGATGCAGAAAGAGAGAGGAGCGACACTATCGAGAAACGTAGAGACGCGAGTGCTTCGTGCTGAAAGTAGAGGACAAAAAAAAACGGAAAACCGAAGTGCATCCGATGAAGACCGGAAATCCTAGGGCATTCAACCCTGACACTCGGTATATATTTAGACTTAAAGAGACATGCTCTAATCTGATCGCATAGATGCTTTCCTGGCTACCAAGCGAAATCTCTGCAACAGAGTATCATCGCTTGAGACGATACGGCTCTGTACCTCCAAAATAATGCATCCACACCCGTTAATTGCCGTGTCAGTCACGCGCGGGCCAACAGTAAACCTTGTTCAGGTCTACGAAATTCATGCAATTTATTTTGCACTTATTTTATTAATTTTGTGCTCTAATAAACTATTTGGGGTTTATATAATGCAAAGGGTTAATGGTATATTTCTTTTTCCGTTTCGATTTTATTATGAGTGATATCAAACCAAATTATATTATACCATTACAGCTATATGGTATAAATATTATACCATTATTATACCAAAAACATATATCTCATTTATTAAATTATTCTTAGAATTTATGCATAGAATTAATGCAGGGGGTCGAAGTGTACTAGAAACCTTGTAGTTTCAATTTTGTTAATCGAATTCGATTTTGTAGGAACTTCCAGGATTGATATCCGGCTACAGAAATTTTTCCCGAGACAGACGCACGAAGTAAGTCAATTTTTATTTATTTATTTGACAGAGAACCTGCGACACATGGGGGATAGTCACGTCGAGCATATTGCGATCTTATCAGTGTCCCAAAAGGGACTTTACACTTCCGTGGAGGAAGTCGAGCATTTCCTATTTGCTTATTGAATAAGCACGCACGCAATGGCGTGCGAGTATCGGGCCTGCCTCGATACATATATTATACTTCGAAACAGCCAAGTATGAGTAGTTTTCGCGCGCACTTCGTACGTGCCGCGTTAAATGCAAATTGCCAGTGAAAGTGTCCAATAAATTTCATTTCAAAACGCTAGATTTAGCCATGCCGATTGAACGACTATATCTCCATAACACAATTGGCAATTTTATACACATTAATTTTATTAGCCAAGAATGCAAATGTTCGTCCATATTTAAAATATTAATTTGAAATTGGCTACATAGGAGTTAATGGAGCCACGGTGTAGGAATAGCGAGAATTTTTCTCTTTGAAGAATTACACGTGAAAGCTGCAAAGTATCCGCGTCTTTAGAGACACAATACCAGCAGTGGCGGCCTTCTCGAAATAGACGAGAAGCCCAGCCCTCCAAACTCGTCCGAAAATAAAACAGGTTTCTTCCCTGCGAACCACGCTGTCCAATTGGTCGCCTCTGTTAGAAGAGTTCTCTGATTAATCGACAATTAAAACGGTCACGATTTATGTTTTGTCGCTAGATTTTACAGTAATGCAGAAGTCACGATTTCCTCTTCGTCGCGAGGCTACTACGAGCAACTGTACAATCGGCGAACAATTGTTCAAATAAACAGCTACACCTTACGCTTCCCTGATGCACCAATTACATTATCAAGGGCACCGCTAAAAGAAGCACGCCGTTAGTATCGTGAATTCCGAAAGTTATGCGTTTTGCAATAACAGGGAAAACACGCTTAACTATTAAATGGGGAAGTGTATAAAATATAGCAAAGTATAAGAACATTGAAATCATGTTATTTATTATTAATTCCACACAATAAATAAAGAAGGAGTACATGTTTTTCAACTAAACATTCATCTTAAATGTATAATTTTCAGCATTAATGAGGTGCGTAAACAGTAAAATGCAGAAGAACTGAAAAGTGTTCATAATGACAATTGAATATTATAAGCAGTAGGATTGATGAACAGAAATCCAATATAAAGTTCTTTTCTTCTTTAATAACACGGTCTAACAACTTTTAACTTTTTTTTTATTTCGATTCTCACTATGCGATTCTTATAGAGTTTCTCGCGCTGATTCCAAATCTGTCCTTAATTTTTCTCCTAGACGTACAGTTTTTTGAAAAAATTTAGTTTCAAAAAAAGACATTTTTCAACTTTGAACAAATATTGTGATGTTATAATAAAAGATATTGAATTGTTCTTTACGGCAAAAGATTCTGTAGAGTTTCCCGAATACAGTGATATTCAATGTTAATACATTATGATTGTTTAAATATGTTTAAACAACGGTTAAAGACGGAGAGACACCATTTTTGCACCTATTTTTGAGGATATTTTTCAATTTATATAAAAAAATAAGGGTCCAGAGGAAAATCGAACTATACCACGCGATAGAGCAGACTTTCATCTTGAGAAACCAACCTTTCAATTTTCCAACGTCGACGTTTTTTTCGATCCAGAAAGCAAAATATCATCGCCCGACATGAGTTGCCGCCAGTGGTGCTCTTCCACTAGCGCGGCCGTTCGACGGGATACGGCGCCAAAAAACGCCTGTTCCAGTGATGAGCACCGCTAGCGGCAACTCGTGTCGAACGATGATATTTTGCTTTCTAGTTCGAAAAAACATTGACGTTGGAAACTTGAAAGGGTGGTTTCGCAAGATGAAAGTCTGCTCTATCGCGTGGTATAGTTCGAATGTCGGCTGGACCTTTAATTTTTAAGACCCATATTTTTTTATATAAATTGAAAGGTATCCTCAAAAATGTGTGCAAAAGTAGCGTCTCTCCGTCTTTAATAATTGTTTAAACACGTTTAAACAACCATAATGTGTTCATATGGAATATCACTGTATTCGGGAAACGCTACAGAATCTTTTGCTGTAAAGAACAGTTCAATATCTTTTATTATAACATCACAATATTTGTTCAAAGTTGAGAAATATGTCTTTTTTTAAAACTCAATTTTCTCAAAAAACTGTACGTCTAGGAGAAAAATTAAGGACAGATTCGAAATCAGCGCGAAAATCTCTATAAGAATCGCACAGTGGGAATCTAAATAAATTTTGGCTGTTGGCCATTTTAATTACACTAAAAGTGTTGGGTTGGAACGAAAGTTCGTAGCGTTTTTAGAACAAAATTCAATCATAAAATTAAGATATTTATTACTAGGTTGATTGAATAACATGAAAATTACCCCAAAAAAATCGCAAAATGTAATAGAAGAGAATGGAAACTATATTATTAAACAAATCTATGTATAAATATCCATATTTATCTTTGAGTATTAATTTAAAAATGCTACGAACTTTTGTTCCAACACAATATAAAATAAAAAGTATATTGACATTCACAAATTCTATTAATCATCCTACCATTCTAAATTTCACCTACTCTATGTCGGATATAAATGCGACAAATCTGCAGTCTAGTAATACAGTTTAGTTGATTAATGATGTTATAAAATTGTGAATAAAATCGCGTTAATTAAGACGAGTTCGATATTATCTATTGTTAGTAATGTACATTAATATTCTTAAATTCTATTAATCATCCTACCATTCTAAATTTCACCTACTCTATGTCGGTTATAAATGCGCAAAAACTGCAGTCTACTATAAAATTTTGGTAGATTAAAAATGTAATAAAATTGTGATTAAAATCGCGTTAATTAAGACGAGTTCGATAGTCTCTATTGTTAGTAATGTATATTAATATTCTTAAATTCTATTAATGATCCTACCATTCTAAATTTCACCTATTCTATGTTGATTATAAATGCGCATAATCTGCAGTCTAGTATAAAGTTTAATATATTAAAGATGGAATAAAATTGTGAATTATATCACGTTAAGAAAGACGAGTTCGGTATTCTGGCTTCTAATAGAAATAATTGCCATCATTCTGCCGCATATGTTTCTTATGTCTCGCGTTCAAAGCAACCAATTCCATCACGCTTGCACCATCTTCGTTTTGATAATCATCCCAGTTGATCTTCTCTCTGTTTTGATTCTTGGTATAATCGTTGTCGTTTTCTCCAATGTAATCATCCTGAGTATCCTCGTTATTTCGATTCGGGCCATTATTCAATAATAACCGTCCTAATGCTTTCGCCTTCTTCTGATCTCTTCTCGTCATATAGTTTCCCGCGTTATCATGCATATCCAAAGCGTCTCTTTTCTGCATGCGCTTGACAAACTCGAACTGGTTCCATTGCCTGCCCTTTGTTTTTGTATCGAATAATAATTTGAACAGTGACGCATCTGGAGTGGAAGTGACTGATTTGCGATGTTTCAATTTATTTTTGTTTAGATACGCATCAAAATCATTATCGAATAACACAGCATAGCTTCTTCGTCGACCGGCAAGCTCCATGTATTTATGATTCGCCTTTTGTTTACTCGGTGTCGTAGGAGTGTGTTCGATGATTTCGTTAGACAATGGCGAAAAAGCCGTTAATCCTTCTGATAAGTCGTTGACATCACCGTCGGGTTCCATTGAATATTTTTCTGAGAAAATAAATATTCAATCAAAGACAATAAATACATGAAAATTCAATTACTTTATCGAAACGCTTGGTGAACTATCGTAATCGTGTTGATACTGTACCTATTGCAAGCTCTTATTAATATTTTTTTTAAAAGAAGCTTAATAATTTTCTCTAAACAATAATCACGAAAGAAATTATATGACAGATGAATAGCTGGTCTGCGAATGAGGTCGTTGGAAATTATTCAGTCGTCACCGGTAGGTAAAGTATTAATTTTCGATTACACATTACATCAAGCTGTAAATTTTCTCCTTAATTATATCATTGCTATTTTATTTACTATGCGTTTAATTATACTTACGGGACAGCAGGCAAGCCTCAGGTATGAAAATAACGCACAATAACAGAAACAATTTCATTTTTCCACGACACATTAGTAACGTAACCGAAACTATTCTCGGAGCCCAAGGATATGCTGTTTGTTGGAGTACTGATCCAATGAAACTGACTATGGTTGATGTGTCCTATCTTGGGTCACCGCACGACGTCGTTATTGAAACACCATAATTACGTGTTTACATTTAACCTGTGTCCGTGTTACACAGATTATGAGAACTCTAATTAATATTAAATCTACGGAGCACTAAAAGTGACTATTTTACATCATAAAAATAATATACTTATTTAGCAATTTTTACTGTACGTACAAAAGAAGAATGAATATTGATTAAGGTCCGAATGAAATTTATTGAACAATTCCCCATAAATGGATCTTTACAATCTTAATACTCAAGAATTTAAAAATTTCCACTTTGTTCGCCAAGTTTATTTAATCTATTATAAACAAGTCTTAGATAATTAAAAAGAACCGTGTTACGCTGCATAATCTACGCGACAGGTCTGAAACCATTATTAGAAATCGGCGGTGTATTGTACGGCGTGTACAAGTATCTATTGAAATCATGAGGAAAATATTCAGGCATTTGTTCTCGAGGAAACTCATTCGTGGCCGAAGATCCGGGAGGCGGGTTAAAATAGTAATTGTACCTCTCGTCTGATGAGTAAAAGTTCCCCGGCTTATCGTAGGACGGTAAATTATAATTAACAGAGTCGTAATTATGATACTTGTACTCGTTCGTTTCCGTAGTAAAATCGATGTGATGTATATCTTGCGGATATCCAGTGTAATATCCATAAAACGGCGTTGTTGTTGTTGTTGTTTCGTTATTCTGCGTCCTATTTTCGTTCATCATCGGAAGAATAACGGTTGTCTGATTTCCAGGATTCTTCGTTTTATTTCCTTTTAAAAGACTGTCCAACACCGAATCTTCGGCACCTTCAAGGTCGTACTCTAATAAATTATTGTTCTGTTTCCTCCTTATTCCTTTTCGCTCGCTGCAGGTGGATCCGACTTTTAAAATCTATGGTGTCAATGTTACATAAATTACAATACATTACAATGTATTTACAATACGGCTAAAAAATATTCAATTAATATAAATAATAAATGACTACAAAATCAGTCAAGTTTTCGAAAGTGGACGTTCTAAAAATGATGAGAAGCATCTTCCATTCAGGGACTCGTTTAAAAATCTAGAAGATTAATTGTTCTGTAGCAAGAATAAATATAATTTTGGAATATATATGCTTATCCTAATACACTCTAAAAGCAACAATTAAAAATCCACAAGAATATGAAAATAAATGTTATAATAGATTCACCATCTCCAGTTATTTTATACATGCGTCGAACATAAAAAATCAAATAAAAATAATGTACATATGTATAGTACCTACGCAAAGTTTTTATATATTTTTTAAGCTAACATTGAAACAAATCAGAAGCTTTGACGAGTTGTATGAAAAACCGTCACGTGTGCACGGATCCAATTGATCATGTTGCCGAATTCTTACCTTCTCTTCCGCATTGCGGTCGTCTTCAAATTCTGCAGCTTCGCCAGCCCCTTCCTCGGCGGCGTTTGAAGTTTTGACATTCTCGACCTTCTTGGCCTCTTCTGTATATTCGTCATTGTTGTTCGACAAGTCCGCCGGTTTTTTGTTCTCCAACAAACTCAGTATTTGTTCCTGCTGCGCCAACGATTGAAGATCATTTTGCAATCCGGCGGTCGGTTGTAAATTCACTGGGCTCAGCACGGGGTATAATCCGAGAGGAGTGGCGAAGATATAAGGATGTGACACATACGGGTAAGGGCCGTAAATTGGAGCAATGTGTGGTGAAACTCGAGAAGCATCGAAATTTAACGACACAGGCGGAGGCTTAGCGTACATTTTCACAAACGATGTCGGACTCGTTAAACCAGCAACGCTTAAACCAGCTAGAAATGCCAGGCTCCCTAAGATTTTGCTTTTCCTAATTGTAGAGTTTGTAACTGTGTTTAATTCGTCTGTCTTCGGTGGACTTAGTCTCGGCAATAGCAAGTCACTCCATAAACTCGGTACTCTAGGCGTTTGATTTTCATAGTTCTTCGTGGTCGTTCCCAACGGTTTCCAGGTGGTTTTCAAATTTTCTGACGTCGACGCGGTATCGCAATTTAATACTAGAATGCAAACAAAACGATTAGAGCATGATCGCAAACGTCCACGATTGTATACTCACTGTTGCAACAAATCGAAGCAATTAGGAGCACGAAGATCAAGAAACTCATTGTGACTGCACGATGATCGCAACAAGAGTGAGGAGAAACTAAAAGAAGCTCTTTAAACAAATATTTTGCAGCTGCGGGTCGCCCCCATGTTTCACTCTGTGAAAGTTTCTTAGATACCATTGAAAATATGTTAATTATGTCGATGTAAACTTCCTCGTTAGGGTATGTGGGCATCTGCTGTGAAATGATTCATATACGGAAGCGAGTGTTTTCGACAGTTATCAATTACTTTGATATCATGCTAATACATTTAAAAAATGCTTGTTTTCGAAAAGCATTTACTAAAGCCAATTCAAAAATTGGCGGGCATGGTGGAAATGCGCGCGCAGCCCCCTGTTATTCCGCCATACGAGACTTACATACTCGCTTTTAGGTGTCGGATGAAACTTTCTGAAAAAATGACCGATATTGTTGAAGACGATATGAAATTAGATGAAAACGATACTGAACTAGACTTCGCAACTCCGGAGAAACAAGAAGCTCGTGCATATTTGCGCGAACGATTTCTGCGAGTGATTACTGGAATTGTCGGTACGATATCATCATATTTCTACCTCCTATTTTCCTTTTTATTTAGATTTCATAGCTAAACGATACATCGTAATATTCAAATTGACCAATATTTCTTTTCTTCTGTTTAATCGGTTTAATTAACCGCGAGATTATTTAAATATGGCGCCAACATCAAAGTGCAGTTCCTATGGGCGAATTTAATTAGCAGAAATCGAATTAAATTTGATTTCTGTTAACAACAGTTGTAAAATCAAAAAATCGTGTTGAAAATTCTAAGAAATACAACAGAACTCTTAATGTTTGAAAATTAACTTTGTAGGTTGTATTAAAATCTAAGAATTAGGTTATAAAGCAGTAACACATAAATTAATTGAATTGCATATATTTCAGGTAAAAAAGCGGAATTGTATTTACACGAAAATACTCGAGTTTGTGCTGAGTTTCGAGGCTGCGATATAGACTTCTTGGAGGTCTATGTACGTAACCTGGAAACACCATTAGGAAATATACCAGAAGTTGTTTTGAGAGCAAATGACATTATTCGTATGGATGTGAAAGACATTAACACAGTACAATGATGGGTTTTATAGTACGTAAGTAGCAGCAAAGCTTTTACTTCGTAATATCTATGTTAACGTTACAATTAAAGATTATAGATCATAGCTGAAACAATACAGTAGGAGTAACCAAATATTTCTATAAAATGTTTATTCACCAATATACCTTGCTGAAAAAAATAAACATTATTTTTCTTCATATTTTTATTAGCTAAAACAAAACAAAATATACGGGACACATCAATTTAGTTTCAAATACTATTAGGTACTTTTAACATACAACTGATAATATCCTAAGTAGTATATCTTATAACAGAATTCATCAACAGAATATCTGACATAAATCTGCAATAACTAACAGTGTTAAAACACTTTAGTTTATTATTGTGGCTGTAGCTTTGTGTGGGAGCAAAGTTTTCATTGCACGGTAGCTCAATTGCTAAGCTGTCATCATATGTTACAGGTAAGAAAGAAGAATTCCAGTTACATGAAAATACTCACAGTTGTGCAGAGTATCATAATTGTGACATAGACCATTTAGCAGTCTGTGATCATAATTTCAAAACACAAATAGAAAACATTCCAGAAGCCGTTTCGAGAGCAAATCACATGGATATGGTAATAACAGGCAAGTAATAAGTAAGTAACGAGCTTACCTCGCATAGGAAATAAATTGTCATTTTCTTTAATGCATTTTCATAATAACTTATACAAATATTTATGTACAAATGTTTAAGATCGTCGCATATTTAACATTGTATTTATTTCGGAAATGATACGTCGTAAATGATCAATGATTTCCTTGAGATGCCTATTTTTTAATACAACTTGCTGAAAAGAATAAACGCGATTGAGTAACGTATGAAATTTAACAATTCATTGTCTATTTTGTATTTCAAGTCGCAACTTACCTCCATAATTTCTTTGCTTTCTTCGCATGCAAGTCTGTAAGCCTCCGATGTCTTTTTCTCGTCAGACTTCATGTCCCATTCTTCTTTCAAAGGAATTAAACTTTCTATGTGTGTATACTCCATGCCTTGTAATTGGCAGCTCTCATTGCATTTTTCATAAATCAGTCTTAAACGTTTGAACAATAGTTTTAGTGTCCTTAGTTGCTCTTGCACTTTATTCTTCTTCTCATTGGCTACACTGGTTCCTTGAGCAATTCCTGAAATTTTGGAATTTGCGTAAATAGTACAAGAAAACACAATTTATATTAGACACATCAATTGGATTCTAAATACTAGAGGTGTGCGAGAGCCCGAAAATGTCAGATACTCGATGGTTGGGACGGGTTGGGCTTAAGAAAATTTCCAACCTGACATTTTTGGGTTCTCGTACAGCTCTGCTAAATACCATTTGGTGGTTGCAAGACTTTTAGAGTTTGAAACACTTCCAAAGTACGGCTGACAATATCCTGAACAGTTTCTTGACCAAATCTGCATAAACTGGCAGTATTGAATTCTTTAGTTTGCTGTTGTTGCGGCGGTGGCTGCGTAGGTGGCACAGGTGTTTGTGGAATTGTGGTTTGATTACTCGATTGACTATTTTGCTGCGCCATAGCAGCCTGTTGCTGCTGCTGCAATTGTAATTGTTGTTGTTGCATCTGCTGCATCTGTTGCTGCATTACAACAGACTGTTGTTGCTGCTGTTGTTGTGCTAATACTTGCTGAGTGCTAGCCATACCCATAGCGTTTGTACCTACACCACCTACACCAACTCCTACTCCCACGCCAACACCAAATTGTTGAGGACTCACCATACCTACATCAATTCATATCACGAACGTTAAAATTGACATATACTACTTAATTATTTCTTATATAGTAACATACACACCACCTTGTTGAGGCCCCATTAAACCCGAGACCATTTGTCCTCCACCGAACTGTGTTCGCATTGCAGATTGCTGTACATTAGGAAACCCAGAAGGGTAAGGATGTTGTTGGCCCGCCATATTTTTCAAAATTTATAACTGCTTCGCATTCGTCGATACACGGTGGTAGAAAAAGAATTAATCACCAAAGCTAGACAATTTTAAGGTTAAGTACCATTTTAATGCTACGCGTTTAACCGTTTCTTAATCCGAGGTACTAATTCTTATGAGAAATTTAATGAATTTTCTCTTATCAATGGAAGACAAACATACGTCAGTTAGAACGTTGAGAAAATGTAGAAATTATTTTCGTCGTCACATAAGTAGCTTTAGTGAACAACTTTCCGCAATGATATTCTCGCTTACTATTCGAAATTATACAGAGAATCACACCATCATGATATTAGTAACAATGCGATCATAAAATATACATATTTTCTTCGATTGCGTGCTATATAAAATGCACGTCTCACATATTACGTTACAAATTGTTGACATCACATTGCGCACGTGTACCGCGCTAGTGGCGTCACCACCTAATATTATCGGCATTTATTCGTATTAATTTCAATTTTTCAAAATGCTATTTTGTGTGCAATATTCGTGATTATACACTAATTTCAAGTAAACTAAACATTTTCAGTACTAAATCTTTAATACTAAATTTTCAAATTATTGGTGTGCGTAGTTTGGAACAATACAATACGAGGGCAGTAGCCTTCGAATCGGATTGCGGAAATATCTTTTACTATATAGAATAGATATTTGCTTTTCAATGACAAAATTGATTGATCATGCTTTTATTTCTATTCAGAAATTCAGAGCAATAGCAATTTCAACAACATTTTTTTACACATTGTCTAGTAAACTAATCCTTCTATGTACTTCTCAAACAAATTCAAGCCGTCCGGTCCAATTTTAAAAAAGTTTTTAAAAGGCGTCTACATAATTTTGCATGCAGTATTCGTGTCTATACACTAATTTAAAGTAAACTAAACATATTTTCAGCACTGAATTTTAATACTAAACTTTTATTATTTCTTTAATACTTTAATACTAAATTTTCAAATTATTGATGTGTGTAGTTTGGAAAAATGCAACACGAGGGCAGTAGCCTTTGAATCGGGTTGCGGAAATATAATTTATACGTACAATTATACTGTACTTGAAATAAATATTCGTTTTTCAATGACAAAATTGATTGATCATGCTTTTATTTCTATTCAAAAATTCAGAGCAATAGCAATTTCAACAACATTTTTTTACACAGTACCTAGTAAACTAATCCTTCTACTTCTCAAACAAATTCAAGTCGTCTGGTCTAATTTTAAAAAAGTTTTTAAATGTCGTCCACATAATTTTGTCCTCGACTGTAGATGCACACTTTCTCTCTATTTTCAGCTTTTAAAACCGAGGTTACATTACACAGACAAACAGCTTGGTCGCATCTCCGCGTCGCAGGATCAAAGTTGAAGAGAAATTCCTCGAAAGATAGGTCAGAATTAGACGGTATTCGAGCAATGTCTAAACAGGAGATAAGGTCAGCGCACACGAAATGAACAGTGTAGACGGGAACGGACCAATCTTCTGTCCCCATGCACCTTGCTCGGCGGTGCGCTCACAGGAACATTATTTTTTTCCGTCACAGTCAGTGTCCATCAGACTGTTACGAGGGCTGTTCTGCACGGGAACCAGTCGGTCTACAGAAGAAACGGTACCTGAACGAAGGGCACAACGTGGACGGCAGTTAGAATGCTTCTCAAGCGACTTTTCTTCGTCACATTATTGACATTGACACACATAGTTCACTTCTGCAAGAGTCAGACGATACAAGGCCAGATCCTCAAAATCAACTCTACACCGACAACAGATTTACACGTGAACGGAACTCACAGACACAGAGCAATCGATCTTAAACGATTAACAAGTAAAACAGTGAACGATGGCACCTCGCAAGAAGACTTCGGCGAAAGGAAACCGAAGACTACTGGAAATAACCGTTGTCCTTACGAGACGAAACAGTTATGCTTGATTTTCTCTTTATCCAAAATCGCTAACGTTCAGGTGACTAATCCGATGGATCAAAGTGTGAAGTCTTCCATTCTCCCCAGCGCATGGAACGAAAATATTGGTGTCGACGAGAAACTGGAAGGAAATGAAGATCACCATGGACGCAGAAACTTTGTGGGCTCTTCGAAGAAAGATTTGAAGTCACCGAACGTCCATTGCCGAGCGATTCGCGATGTTTACATACCCGATGCCAAACAGAAACTGCCAGCCTTCGCGTGCAAATTTCAAAACAAGACCTTCGTCTTGTCGAGCACGAGGTTTTTTCAGGATCGGCGACCGTATCTGGATATAAACCTCAACGAAGATGTTTTTAAAAATGTGAAACAGGCTCGAAAGATTTCTGGGAGCAATGAATTGAGCGTGATACCAGCTCTACTGGTTTTAAATGTGCCTAACAACGATTACAGAATCGAGACAGGGGACTCGGTTTCCGATGAGAGGAAAGTCAATCCGGATGAAAGGAATCGATAAACATTATCAGTCCGCTTGTATCCTATTTCGTGGAACGTTCGTATACCCGGTGATAACATCGAATCCGTTATCTGTCGCCGACGGAGAAAGACATGTCGACAATGTAATTGTACGTATGCAGCTTTTGTTATACTGTTTTGTAACTGAATGACCCTGATTTTATCGACTGTAACAAATTTTCGAACGTTTTATTCGATCTGTAATAAATAACATGTTTTGGATTTTGTGTTATGTTTCATGAAGTTCCAGTAGTATTCTATGTATATGTTTAATAATACTTTATATATAGCAATAATCAGTAATAACTTACAATAAAGTGATTTGACTCTTAATACTTTGCAATAAAAATTAACTCGCACGATCTACTAAACAAGTATATATCACAAAATTCTAGAGCATTTGTATTGCTAGAAACAAGTCTCACTATGAATAGAATATTTTATTATTTTGATTTCTCTTCTAATGATTGATTCTCTGCTCGCTCCGCCTCTGCTAGTTGATGCAGCACTTCCGGTGGAACAACCACTTTCCGGACGTTTGATAGTATATTCGAAAATGGTTGTTCTTTGATAGGCTTCTTGTCTGAGAGTGCGGAAGCATCTTCGTGCACGGAGTATGTGTCCTTCGATGTGAGAAGTTGAAGATGCGGCATCTCGTCGGCAGCGTCGTCTAGTTTATCCTTCTCGTTCGATGGGACTTTATTGGAATCATGCTTGTCGTCTGAATTTTCGGATTCCACCTTTAGTTCAACTCGCAGTTTCTCCAGAACGTTTTTCTCTTCTTCCGTTAATGGAAGGAGCTTGAAAATAAAACGATTGTTTTAATGTTTAATATTTAAAAAATTAAAATTTTTGAAAAATGATTAAAACCTTGGTTAGCAAGTTAAAAAGTTTGAGAAATGAAGATATTCTTTGATTAACGGGGCATTAGTGTAACAGGTCCAAAAATTGATTCCCTTTACATAAAATATTTTTTGCAATTTTCTGTGTTGATTTATATCAAACCATTTTAAAAATATGCTCCTAAAATTTTATAATCGTATTCGAGAAAGTAACGAAATTATAGAGAACATTTGAACTTCAGCAATTGCCACGATATCTTAAAAATTACATTAGCACACGTTAAATATTTTAGAAATTATTTCATTATGTAGGCGGGTTGAAATTCATAATATAATCGAACAGTTATCGTTATACAAACAAATAAAAAAAATAGTTTAATTTATTTTTCCTACGAGGAAATGCTTGAATACTCGACGAATGCGTTTAAGAGTGAATATAAAATTGACTACTTTGATCGCTGTTGCGTAATTCTGCAAAAACCTGTCCTATTATTTGAACATTACTGTCGGCTTTCAGGAATGATAGAGACAATCAATAAATTAAGGACACGTGAGCCAATCTTATTTAGTCATACGCAAACCGAAGCTTCATCAACGCAGTGAATTAGTGTATTGTGGATAATGATCGCTTGACTCCGGATCTTGCTTCAAAATACAAATTGTCCAAGTTTGTTATAAGAAACTGTATTTTCTTCTTTAATCATTTTTTTAATAATTGATCGCAATGTGAAAAAAATCGAATACATATATTCGAAATCATTGCGCACAGAATTTTCAACTCTACTCAGTCATCTAACAAGCTTGTTAATACTTCTTCGACTTAATTAAAAAAATGTGGAAATTCAGTATTAATTTGTAAGATAACTTCACATTGTTAATACTGTCCAAGATATTCACTTATATAGAGTGACAGTGAATTCGAAAAAAATTTTCGATTCTCAAGACATTGTCAATATTTGAACTATGATAGTTTTGTTAAGAAAAAGGTACAATAATAAAGGACTCGTTTTAAAGCTATTACAGTAAAATCTTGATCTCAGCCGGACGGTGTTGTACGATCTTATTGTTAGTCAGTTCATCTAGCCCCTCGACTGGGGGACATCCCACAAAAATATGGTAACCTTACTAACTTTCCCAGACCATCGAAGTTATGCAGAATATTCATCGACGTTGTTAGTTTAGTACTATTAATACGATATGATATGATACAATGACTTGTAAGGACAATCGATTCGATGAGTCACCGATTTCATCTTTCGATTAGCCATTGTACGCGAAGATCCACTCGCAAAAAATGTACGCGTGCAGAAGCTAGGGATACAGTATTCAGTATATTCAACAAGCCGGCCGTGCTTCTTGGAACTGTCACGTCGATTATTGTGGGTGTGCATACAATAGCCATGACATACCATTCATTCATGTTAGTGAAAGCATTTCAGGTGTTAAATGATTCGAAAATTCAACTCGAAGGCTAGTCGAAATCAACGAGCAGGAAATAAATGAAGATCGTTACCTTTACCACCGGTTTGGAGGTTGGTTTCTCTTTTAATAGTTTCGCGTCAGTATCCTTTTTCGTCGGATCATTACTTTTTTCGTCTTCCGAAGAGTCATTGATTTCAGCTTGTCTAACGTGTATAGCCTCTATTTTGTTTTTGTGCGCTTCCTCTTCCTCTAAACTGATATCTGTGGGACCGTTAACATTAGGTAAAACGGTGGCCTGTAATGCAATGTCGAAACACTTAATTGGCTACTGAAGAAATCGATTTCGGAATTCGGGAAAGTGTGCATACACTAGGGTGGCTCTTATCTACTCTTGTCAAAAATGTATGTCAAAGTTTTTTTTGGCATCTCCCAGGGTTGTTACAAATAATTAAAAAAAATCTCTGCAAAGTTTTAGCTAGTTCGGATAACGGGAAAACGTGCTCCAAGACAATTAAACATTAAAATAATCAATTTAATGCTTATAAAATCATTTTTCTCGAATATCTTCTAAACGATTTATCGCGTCAAAAATACGTTAAATGAAACATGTAGATCTGGACAGGCTGCGTCTTTTGTGTCCTATTACTCTTTTTCGTAAACGTTTTTTTAAAAGAAATTTTGATAAAAATTTTTGACAAGAGTAAATATATTCACTTATAAGAGCCACTCTAATGTACACTATATTTTTGCGGTAAGAGAGTAATCATTGACAAGTATCGACAAGGGTTGATCTCGATATTTTTGTTGGGCTCGTCGTTCATATTGAAGGGGTGAAAACAACCCTTAATGTTTTGGGTGGGAATATTTTGTTGAATTAAATTCGAATAAGAATTACATTTTTCATTTATAAAATGGGTGCAACTTTGTTTATAGTTTACGAAATTCTAGAGTATTGTCGGAGTAAATCTGTAATCGTAATTACAATTAATAGTGTTCAGACTTAAAAATTGATTTTTGTGTTTGTATCAGGTCGTTAAGTATGAAACTTCTCAAATAAAACACAAATTTCAAACACATTTATCAAGTTTCATACTTAACGACCTGATAGTATGAGTGTACCAACTTTGCTTAGCTACTATTTTTACTATTATACAATTATTTTTATAATTAATATCATTAATATTAAAAATTTCATCAGTTTTGATGGTATCTAATTTTTGTGGTTGTTTAGTCAACGGTCAACGTGTTAATAGATTTTCAGTAGGCAAGGTTTTAAGTTATATGCATTTGAAATTACGGCAGAGTCAAATTACCTTTAGTGAGTGCGATCCTTCATGAAACGCCTCCGCTAACGCGGGATTTATTTCTTCCAAAGGCTGATCCCCATGCCTTATGTACACTGGGATGTAACCTGGGATGCTGGGTAATATTTGGATCGGAAGTGAATCTGTAAGGTATTCGGATCAAATAAAAATTTAAGTTCATCCTGTAGGAGTGTACGAGTTATTCGATCGAAAAGCTGAGCAATGTTTCTATTCAAACGCCAATGATTTAATTTTGAACTTGGAAGAAACTGTGCTATTTTTAAAATTTTTCAAGTATATTTAATTTTTGAATACACACAAAATTAAAGTGCTCGCATTATTGCAACGGCAAAGGATCGCGAGCAATCGAACAATTAATTATCGATGTTTCTAGTTTGAAAATATGTTTTAATAATTCTGTTCCATTTTTAATTTATTTCTAATAATTTACTCCAATTTTACTTTTCAATCATTTGATTCTATCTGAAATATTTTTTAATAATTCTATTCTATCAAAAATATTTTTCAATTTTTTTACTCTAAAACACTTTTTACTAATTTTACTTGTACTATGTTTTGACAATTCCACTCTTACTTGGTCTTAACTCTAGCATTCTGAAATACGAAGTTACGTTTCTTTTACTAATACAGTTCTGAATTTCTTGTCTGATAAAGTTTAATGTATATTTATTTTTATGTAATCGTCAATAAATTTGATTTGATGACTTTGGATGATGACGACTTAAAATCCTCTCATCTTTCCGATGATAATAATATTTCCAGCTATCAGGCCATTCATTTCACTTTTTTTCTCATCGTTACAGTTCTCGTCCCTTACCACTGAAAATCGTTATTGCTTACTGATCAAGATAGCATAGCTATTCACAGTATAGCGGAAGCTCTCTAACGATAATAGCAGGATCCTTTACAGCGAAAGTCTGAGATTAAATTTGCTGACGATACCATAACCATCCTATAAGGAGTAACGGTTCATTAAAGTTAATTAGAAAACAAATTCAGAACTATGTCAGTGGAATAATTGAAGAAAAATTCACACAACAGGAACATTAAAAAGTGTTTTGAAACGGAAAGAATATCGTTTCCAGATGTCCCAGCATGTTTTAAACACATTAATATTATCATAATAATAATTAATATTGTTACAATCATGTCAGAAAAAATGTGTGAAATAAACTCAGTCAGTAGAATGATATACGAAGACGGTAAATAGAACAATAAATGACTTTGTCTTTGAATAATAATATTAATGACATTGCTGGTATTAAATATTTTTAACGGCTTTGTTTAATTACGTTGTGTGGGACCCTAGTTTTGAGGATGTCCAAGTACAATCTTATTGTTTCTGTTTAAATTGAAAACTTCTTATAATAATCGTGTAATTTGCGAAGGAGTTGCTTAAAAATTAATAGTTTTGTTTCACATATATGATACTGCCGAATATAAATACGACACGAAGTTTTCATTCCACTAATTTTCAGGTTGTGTTATTTGCTCCATTAATGTAAACGCACCAATTAACGATCAGGTTCGTATCGACGACTAATTATTTGTTAATAAATAGTAAATAACAGTTCCGTCTAATTACATTGTGCGAGACACTAATTTCAAGTCTCACGATTTTGTTCAAGCGAAACCGTATTAACAGAAATAATTTTTTGTTCGATAAAAAAATTTCCTATATCATTCATTTAATTCGTAAAGGAGGTGCTGAATGAAAATGAACGTCTCTTTTCCACAGTATTTAATTTGAATACAATACGGAGCCCTCATCCCAACAATTCTCACGGTGTCCCAGAATTTTATCCATTAGCGTGTACCCAGACGCGTGTAACCCCTTTAACCGTCCTACACACATTTCCCTATCACCTAGAGCGCTGGTACGAGCATAGTTCATCTCAGGAATCAATCACAGCTCCCTTGCGCACACAAAACAGTTTCTGTTAACCGGGCGTGCTCTATTTTCCCCACAGAGCATAACACTTGCCCACTAACGACTAATAAATGAAACACCAGATTTCGGAATCACGATCGACTTGTACGCGGGAGTTTCGAATATTCCTGTTACTCACGGACATAACCAATAGCGAGAGATATTAGGAACACAAGATGGTAGACCCTGGTACCACACAGCATCTCAGCAGCCTGCATCTTTGAACGGTACTGAGCCCCCGGATCGCGGGGCTTTCTCCTTTATATGTACGGTCCCCTCTACCCTTCGATACTCTACTCTATACCACGAAGAGGTCCCTCGGGGTTAACGAAGTTCCGTTAATATCCGAACAACAAAACGAAAAACAAAGAAGCACCGTCAAAACTTCCTTTACTTTCGGCAATCGGAACAATGGCTATTAGGATAGGATTAGCCTTTCTTCCTAGAATTGGGCCGGCCGCGGCGATTCGTCTGCAGCGACTTTCATCCTCTTTCCAGAATCCAGATGCCGGACCATCGAACTATTCGTTTCGATACATAAATTGAATACACCTTCGCAGCATGTGTTTAAGTTAATCGAGACGATTTTAGTTGCAAATTTTTGCAATTTCGTGCACGGTATCGTGTGGCACTATGCGCTTCAAACAAAGGAATCTGTAACGTAATTCCGATCATGTGTTTATGTATTTATACTTTTGCTCATAATTTATATTTTGTTTATTTGCGAATGGTATTTATCGAGTGTACATTTCAATTTAAATTCCATTAAAAATCCATTAAATTATTTTGTAACAGAAATTGAAATTACAATAATCTACCGCTTTGCAAAACAAAATCCTATGTTCAGATTGCAACACAGAACAATTAGCAATCAATTTTTCGAACGCTATGCAGCACAAAAGAAAAATTCGTAAGGAAGAATCCAACACAAACGTGCAAACTCTCGTTAATACAAGAAAATAAGTGCAGCAGAAGATAAAATTTTTCACAACATGCAGAACATCCTTTACGTCGAAAAAGGTAAGTGAAAAACGTGATATAATAGGTGCCATTTTTTATCCTTGATAATTAACCGAAGCTGTTATTAACCGAGATGCTACTAACCCAACTGAACAAAAAATGATCCAAAAAGAGATTTAAGAAAGTCCGTTGCTCATGAACGGCATGCCACTGTTAAGAACAGATTCGTTCTCTTCGCACAGGTAATCATACACCGTCAGACCTGCGAGAGATCTTCGACCTTGAATCTTCTTCTTCCTGATCGTTCATGTGAGTCCGATACGAAGAGCTCGACGGTGTGTAAATTTTACGAATGAAGGCCGGTTTCATATATGTATATGCTTAACAAAGACCGATATATTTCAATATTAGTACGGTAGAATCTGTCTGTAATGTTTATAAACACTTATTCTGTCGCGGTCACGTTTCATAGCTCGTTGCGGCGATAAGTATAAATATTTCAATCGTAACTGGACGCAGTTGAAATACCTCACTGAACTCGCGAATACATAAATTGTTAGTAATAATTAGACTTACAGCAAAAATTCATGCAACATTGTTCTAAGTTGATTTTGGGGAACAAACATGGAATAAAACCGAATTTTTTCCCGAGCATATTTACAGAATGATTACTGAACTATTGACACGTTTATGTCTATTCGGATAATATAATTTTACGTACTCGTAATTTAATATCTTGTGAGATAATTAAAGAGCTAAAGTGTAATTAAGCGAATCAATTTCTATCATTTCTCTTTGTACCGTTTTATTCTACAAAATAAGAAATAAGTAATTTGTAGAATAAGATGTACAAAGAAAAATTATAAATTGAAACAATATATACAAAATACTTATTTTGTAAAATACGAGTGCAATTTCAAAGAAAAATGGTGAAAATTAATTTGAAAAATATGCGAATTTTTTGCGAGTCCAATGAACTCTGTAGCTCACTTCACAAAAACAAACGAACGGTTACATTTTTATTTTCCGCAGCACTTCGTTTTCAATAAATATTAGACTTAAGCGTTCTCAAGCAGAGAATAGTAATTTACAATCATAAAAGTATTGTAATGTAAATTTAACTTTGAGACTTACATAACGGTAGCGAGAACCCGCATCGGTATTTCTTTTAACAAAACTGGTCTCGTTTGTTTGCATTACGGTAGTTTCAGTATGTGCAGTCTAGGCGAAGTTAACGTGCACGCAGGAAAAAATAAAACGAGTTGCGTCTGCAGTGTAAAAAAGCGTGGTATCTTGTCTAATTTTACGAGAGTGGATCTACTAGCAATTTCTTTTAATCCGCTTGAGTTCAGGAACAGGATATTTTGAATGTTGAGTTTTTGTTGGTGCATTGATACGGACAAAATAGAATGGAAAAAGTGAGCGTCTGTACGATTTTAATGTAGCGATATTGTGACGAATAAAAGCCCTGGGGGCAATGATGTATCCTGGACGAAAGGTCAGGAATTGATGTGTTCTTCTGAAACTTTTCCGTTGCAATTGACGATTGCAAAAAACTCTGGTTTGATGAAGTGTCATGTCTTAAAATCGCCACACTTCTTTTTCTCGCTTTTGTAATCAGAAAATGTCGAATATTTCTTTCATATCCAAAAGATTTTTTAAATTTTGCTGCTAACTTGCTGCACGCAATTATTCTTTAATATTTAGTATTGTATATAAGGTTTACGAAAAAAAGTGATTGTATTGTTCCAAATGTGTGTTCGAGAATTTTGAACTGCATTTGAAATGAAAAAGGAGAATTTGAAACTAAGGAATTCGCATGATGCTCGAATAATAGAAAAAATGACACTAAATTTATTTAAGAAAATGGAAATGTGTACATAGCATCGTTTTACTTAACTTTTACACAAGACTCTTGTTATTCTTATGTTTGGATATCAGATTCTGTTTTTCCCATTGAACTTTAAAGGTACATCAAAATATTTATATAAAAAAGCGATAGCTGTAAAACGGTTACGGTCACAAAGCAATTTTTCTAATCGACTTCTACAACTGTTCTTTGCAATAGATTTCCATCTATTTGATCAATTTAATTCCCTGTAACACTGTTTTTGACATCTTTATCTTTTCTCCGTTTAATAGGTAGCAATAAATAAAGTGAAAATTGAACGAGCGTAAAAATGAAGTATCAGTCAGTGTAAATTGAATTTATGTACTGACGCTTGTCAACCATTGAACGCTTGTTAAACATGTTGAACGTCCTCCCTATCCAGCATTAATTGAAACGCGAGGCATTTATTAACAGCATGGGAATAGTAATTAAAAATTGCGTCACTTTCCATTTTACATTGCTCGAGCACCGGTCAGCTCTATTGCATGACTAGCAACTAGCATCATCGATCGACGTCCCCTTTTCCGCTTATGCGTGTCAAAGAAGGATGTAAGTGACTAGCGACTAGATACCGCGTATTGCCGGATGTGGATGCATACATAATCTCGCCTATTGACACAGTTCAAATCCAGGCTTAGTAGGTCGATTGCTTTCGATAAACTTTCCACGTTATTTCGGTGGAAAAAGTCATACGAGAACCAGTCATCTTGATTTAACAGATAAGCTTTTATGGAATACCGGTTTTTTATAAATATTGCTCATCGCTTTACGTTTGCCACATCACTAATTCAAGAATTTTATTTTCGAATTGATGTATCAATAGAGTAGGTACATTGCTTCGTGGAAATCAATGCTAATCAGTGATGTCATTAACGACAAATGTTAACAAAAATCATATTGTTTGCATATTTACCATTGCTTGTAAGATAAAGCGTTGAAAGATTGAAGACATCGTCTACTGGTAAAATACAATTGTTTGAATGCGTTTAAAATGAATGGAAAAAGAAAAACAATTTAAAAATATATAAAAATATATTTTTATCTTGTAACTAAAAAAATGCATTCATGACAAAAACGAGTGGACCAAATGGAGAGCAGTTAGATTATTCAAATTATTAAGAAAGGAAATAATGTAGCTGTTGCGTCTTGCAGTTTGTTTATAATTATTCGTTATTTGGAAATTCTTGGCGCAAAGCATGGAAAATCAGTTCCACTTAAAGACCGACAAGAGAAAATAAATGTCGGACCGTACACGTTTTCAGATCAGGTGAAAATAATTCGATCACCACCTGTTCCCCATGCTAAGCATGTGGCAGAGGACGAGGTGCAACTAGATCGGCCGCACTTGCCAAACAGGATGTTCTTGTTGCATTACAAGCTGTCTCAGATTATCATTGAGAGCATCATTTCGCGAATTTTTCCGCAATCGAATCTTCGACTAGTACTCTCGGCTGCATTCTCAAGAAGCAGTAACCAGAGTCGCCAGATTAAGACTCGTCCCCAGCGTCGTCAGATCGAGGAAATCGAGGGGAATACAGTTTACCCCTTCTCTGATAACCAGATTAATACCTGACCAATCTACGGACTTAGTGGGAGGATGTTCGAGTTTGTTCATGGTGCTGGAATGGGATAGTGGAAGGGGAGAAAGCGGAGCGGGAAAATCGAACAGCACTGGTCGATTCCACACTACCTTCCCCTTCTACTACCCTCTCCCCTCCTCACCGTGTCATGTGTCTCTTCTTCCATGAGTCTGTCACTTTTTCATTTAAATGCTTATTGAAATTTCCATTAATGTTTCGATACTTTGTTCATTGATATTACAGCACAATTAATCTTCATTGAAGCAGAGTCGCCAGATTAAGACTCGTCCCCTCACTCTACCTTCCCCTTTTATGGCGCTATTCCCCCACGCTCCGCCACGACACGGTCACGTGACGCGCTCCGTCTCTGTCGTACGTGTGTCAAAATGTCACGTGACTAATCCGGTACTGGCAGAGAGAGGGAAACTCTCACCCCTCAATTCGAGTCAATTCCCCTCACGCACAACAATAGAACGTAAAATAT
The DNA here is from genome assembly GCA_028455805.1 of Lasioglossum figueresi. Classification (NCBI taxonomy): domain Eukaryota; kingdom Metazoa; phylum Arthropoda; class Insecta; order Hymenoptera; family Halictidae; genus Lasioglossum; species Lasioglossum figueresi. The sequence continues at coordinate 17,163,797 of CM052192.1, read as the reverse complement.
TTCATTATTACAGCTCATTTTTTCATTTGAATTCTTATTGAAATTTCCATTAATGTTTCGATACTTTGTTCATTGATATTACAGCTCAATTAATATACATTGAAGCAGAGTCGCCAGATTAAGACTCGTCCCCTCACTCTACCTTTCCCTTTTACGGCCGCTATTCCCCCACGCTCCACCACGGCCCGGTCACGTGACGCGCTCCGTCTTTGTCGTACGTGTGTCAGAATGTCACGTGACTAATCCGGTACTGGCAGAGAGAGGGAAACTCTCACCCCTCAATTCGAGTCAATTCCCCTCACGCACAACAATAGAACGTAAAATATTTCATTATTACAGCTCATTTTTTCATTTGAATTCTTATTGAAATTTCCATTAATGTTTCGATACTTTGTTCATTGATATTACAGCACAATTAATATACATTGAAGCAGAGTCGCCAGATTAAGACTCGTCCCCTCACTCTACCTTCCCCTTCTATGGCGTTATTCCCCCACGCTCCGCCACGGCCCGGTCACGTGACGCGCTCCGTCTCTGTCGTACGTGTGTCAGAATGTCACGTGACTAATCCGGTACTGGTAGAGAGAGGGAAGCTCTCACCCCTCAATTCGAGTCAATTTCCCTCACGCGCAGCAATAGAACGTAAAATATTTAATTATTACAGTTCACTTTTTCATTTAAATGCTTATTGAAATTTCCATTAATGTTTCGATACTTTGTTCATTGATATTACAGCTCAATTAATATACATTGAAGCAGAGTCGCCAGATTAAGACTCGTCCCCTCACTCTACCTTCCCCTTCTATGGCGTTATTCCCCCACGCTCCGCCACGGCCCGGTCACGTGACGCGCTCCGTCTCTGTCGTACGTGTGTCAGAATGTCACGTGGACTAATTCGGTACTGGCAGAGGGAGAGAGAGAGAGAGTAACTTTTTCCCCTGAATTCGAATCAATTCCCCTGATCTGGCGACTCGGCAATGGTAATTTTTTTCGAAAAGGAAAATTGCCATGGTGCAACGGTTTCAGTGAGCAGAGAGCTTTCCGTCCGCAGTGCAGCTGGATGCAACCGGTTTCATTTACGAGCCTTAACGCCGCGGAGGATTAAATTAAAGCCCTGCGTCGTTCTGTAATCGCAGAGCAACTTAAGTCATAGACAAGAGTAAAAGGAGAAGCTACGAGGGGCGTGTGTCAGAAAAATCCGATCACGATTCACCTGGCAATATATCACTCGGCTTATCACGGTCGCGATTAGTATCAATATCTTGCGAAGCGACTCGCGGTGGACGGAGCCCCGTGCCGATTATACCCATTCGCTTTCTCGATGACTGCATTACTGAAGAGCACTGTCGTTGACCATGGTCTCAGGGCGCTTGTATAAATCATGCGACGTAATTGATCGTCTCCGAACCTAGAACTACCACATGTTCTTCTTGCGGAGATAAGAACATTATTTACGGGCATTGTTACTATCCGCATTCCAACGAATTCATGGTGGTAGACCGAATAGGCGCAATGTATAATCGATAAGTCATGTGCGTTCTGAGTAATAATCTCTCTGATATGTTTTATTGTTCTGAGTTTAGTATCAGTGACGTCTTCATATTTTACTCTTCGGGGATGATTGTACTGTACTGACTGTAAAAAATATTTAACACTAAACCTTCCACGGTCAACTGACTGGTTTTAAATTTTCCAATTATCGAAATTATAAAAATCCATTTATGGAAACGAATGGAATAAATTTCCTTGTCCAAGCATCTATTATATCGCAAAATTACAGACGATCTCAATAAATTTAGCGTTGTTATTTCTATAAGGCAATATTTACAAGATACTTTTAATGCTTGGTATAGGTTTAGTGTTAACCTACGCAAAGTAATGTGGGGTCTCAGAGACCCCAGCTTCAGATTTCTGAAAAGAATTTTTATATGAATAAAATTAAATATGTTTTTTTATTTTTTAACTTGTGTTATGCTTTATCCTAAATTTATTAAAAACCAGGCTATTTATGAAATTCATTTGTCGGGGTCTAAGAGATCCCACCTTACTATTTATACGTTGTTAGACCTAACCTTGCAAGGGTTAAGTATACACTCATTTGGGATGTTAGTTAGGACTGGCTGTGCTATACTGTACATATATTTTCAATGTACATTTATGAAATGTATATTTACATTTGCACGATTGTCAATTTTCAAGAGAACGGTTCATTTCTGACCCATGGTTCCTGTGAGAAGTATGTTCCTCGCAATTGATGGAACACGATACAATCTTAAAAAAGGTAAATTTTGCACAAGACTTTTTTAAAGGATCTTCGCCGGTCTAAGGTGTACAATCACACTGTAACGGTTTTTACACATAATTTCTTGACACCCTATACATTTAGAAAGTGTATATTATATTTATATATAGGGTGTATAAAAAATAATGATCTTCTCTCGTAGGGGCAAATCTACACATCTGGATCGGTGGACATTTGTAAAAGAAACTTGCCACAAAATTGTTTATAACAATAAAATTATTGTTAAAGTTCTTTTTTTATTCAACACCTACTACTCATCGAGAACAGAAAAAGTTTAAAAAACGAACCGTATGTAATAAACAAATAGTTATCAAGATATAAACTGTTAAAGTTTTTGCAAAATTTAATTGTGTGGAGTCGTACGTATGGACAAAAGCCTACTACCACATTCGTCGCCAGGCCCGTCGTACCAAGTCATCGTCTCCCTGCACATTCAGATAATAAATTTGAAATTGCAAAATATGAGAGAAAACCTTATATTCATTGTTATACACATGAAAGTACTAATCCTACATTATAAAACACTAATGTAAAGTATAGCTGCTTACAAATTTTTCAGAATGTTCTGTTCCTTCGTTGGATCCACAGCATATACTGCCAGTATGTATACAGTGATTCCAGTATACAGTGAACCACAAAAGTATTTGAACGGACTTTAAAACAGTATAACTTTTTTATGATCGGACCAAACTACCTGACTTTTTTGAATAATTAGAAGAATTGATTTACCAAATGACATGCAAAAAGATTTTGAAAAAAATTGCAATTGTTAAGAATTACATGAGAAAGTAAAAGAGGCATCATGTATAACTTTCTTATTAGAGCCCGCAATGAAAATTTAAAATATGCGTTTTGTAGATGTATGTTAGTTACATACATCCTGAAAATTTCATCGAAATCGGTTGACGTAGAAAAAAGCGACACGCACCGAAAGATGTAAGAATCTGTGGATTTTAAGCAGAAACTGACCAAAAGTCGCGATAAACTATGATTTTTACCACATTTAACCACTTGTAGCTCTTGGGTACATATGTTAATCGATTTTGATGAAATTTTCAGCATGTGTATAAATTACATAGATCTACAAAACATATACAGTGACTCGAATTAATATTCTGACGTTTTAAAAAAGACGATAATTTTTTTAATATTGTACTATACGATTTGAACATTTTTGGGAAGCTAGAGCAATTAGTTTACTACAGAATGTGGAAAGACATTTTTTCAAAAATTGCAATTGATCGGAATTGTAGAAAAAATACTAAAACTTGTATTTTACAACTTTTTTATGTGAGCCTATATTGAAAATTTAAAAAAAAATGTTTTGTAGATCTGTGTCAATTAAACATATTCTGAAAATTTCGTCAAAATCGGTCAACGTTGCAATGAGCTACAAACGTTTAAAGATGGTAAAAATTGCAGATTTTCACGATTTTGGGCCTGTATCTAAAAATTCTTACATCTTTCAATGCCTGTCGTTTTTCCCGCATCAATCGATTTCGATGAAACTTTCACAGTGCATATAATTGACACAGACCTGCAAAACGTACTTTTTAAATTTTCAATATAGTGCCGCATAAAAAAAGTTGTAACATGTAACTTTTAGTATTTTTTCTACAATTCCGATCAATTGCTATTTTTGAAAAAAAATGTTATCACATCCTGCAGTAAACTAATTGCTCTAGCTTCCCAAAAAAGCTCAAATCGTATAGTACAATATTTAAAAAGTTATTGTCTTTTTTAGAGCGTCCGAATATTAATTCGAGTAACTGTATTTTAAATTTTCATTAAGGGCCCATATAAAAAGGGTTTTAAAAAATGCTTTTTTTATTTTTGCATGTAGCCTTGTAAATTATAATTTTTGGAAAATCTTTTTTGCATATCATTTCGTAAACCAATGCTTCTAATTGATTATAAAAAGTCAGGTCGTTTGGTACAATTATAAAAAAGTTATACTGTTTTAAAGTGCGCTCAAATACTTTCAGGTTCACTGTATACCGGAGTCAAAAAATGTATTCAATCCATTCCCATGAAAACACCATTACAAACTCAATAATTGTCAAATAAAAAATCTAAAATGGGTCATTTTAACCCCTCGTGGTAGGTTTAGTTATATCTTAGGTTTCCTTTATCAAGGAAATGCCTTTCCGTATTGTTTTCGGCCGTCGATGGCGTAATTTATAATTGTATGTCTGTTCGTTGGTTCGATAGGTCTGTCACACGTGTTGTCCATCTGTTGGGGTCAAAGTTGCCGAAGCGCGGTGGTTCTAATGATCCGTGTGCATTTTTTGTCTGCTATAACATCCTTTTCAGGTATATCGCCAGTAGTCGGGCCTTTGTGCACGCACCAATAATTAATATGAAGAAGTGATACGTGACGGAACACAGGTGATTCCCGAAAAATCAATATCTTCTTGGAAACGATTATTTTTGTTTGAATCGATTCGCGCGGAAGTCGCATTTAGATCGCAGCTGTCACGATTTCGGAAAGTGTATTTGTGTAGTGCAGAGTTGTGCAGAATTACAATTGAATTACTCCAGTAATTATAATTACAAAGTAATTGAATTACATGTAATTCAGTCAAATTGTAATTTATAATTCAGATCTTCATTCAATTAAGTTACAATGTAATTCGTAATTGCAATTGGAGTACAATTATAAAACACTTTGTAATTATATTACACTAAGTACGAATTATCAGGACGAGGAATAGAAAATACGCCGCATAGACAGCAAACAAGTATATGAAAGAAAAACAAAAATATATCGCACTTCTTCAAAGTTCTGGGCTATAATTTGGAGAGCTGTATTTTAATTATATTGTATTTCAATTGCACATCTGATTGAAATAATCAGTAATTGAATTAATTGAAAGGTTTGAAGGTTTTACTATAATTGAAATACAATGTAATTCAATTACAATGTATGTGAATTAGCACAACTCTGGTGTAGTGTTTAGTAATTCTTCAGAAACGTCGTATTTTGTGCTTCGAAAATTCGCTATGATAAACAGAAAAACATTTATTCGGACGTATGCGCGTGAGTAAATAATAGTGTGCTGTGGATCCGACCGGAGAAACAGAAGATTATCTTCAGAAGAAAAATTTGAAAGTATACTTTACATCAGTAAATTATAAATTATATTTATAAAGTATAAATAATTACTTTACATAGCAATGCTCTTATATTTTTCAACTTCAAATTAATGATCTGAATAGGCAGGGACACGATAACTTGATACGGGCCTAGCGATAAATGTCCTTTTTTTCGTTTATCTGGAGGCGCGCACATGATTATGTTCTATCTCATCTAATTTACATATTCAGGTGCTCCTTCGTCAAATTCTAAGCTTTGTACGATAGTATCTTGCGGATCAACCGACGCACAGTGGGGCATTTGGCCCAAAAAGTCGGAAAAAACTATTTAACGTTATTTATGGGATCAAGGTCATAATTAATAGATCGTCGAATTCGTATTAACATCAGCTATAATATCGTGAAATCAAACATGCATTTTAATATTTAAAAAATCAATATGATCTTTATTTTCTGTCGAAAAAAAGTTTGTTTCGAAATTTTATATTAGAAGTTCGTAGACGTTTAAATACTATTCAATTCTCTCTTTTGTTGGAAACATTTTTCCTCCGATTATGAGAAACCCTTGAAAAATCGTAATAATGGATTGCTTCCACCAAAAAGTTGGAAAAAATTATTTTTGCATATCAATTATGTTGAACAATGTAATTTAATATTTTAATACTAGATATGTAGATCAAGAAACTTTTTAATAAGCAAATATTAATATACGCTGCATCACGATGGTATACCGTGCGTAAAAGAATGGAATTTTTAAAAAAGTACAAAAGAAGTTGAAACTTTTTCTTTTTTTAGCATTAAAGTTAGATTAAATTCTCGACATTTTGCAAAAAAAAAAAGAATTGTCTGGGACGCACTGGGAACATAACTAAAACCTTAGGAATGTATAAAAGAAAAAGTTCAGTGCAACTAAATATTACAATATTTTCTAAATACCACGATATGTAATCCTTCGTTTACCACTAGTCGAACAAGCCGTATTAATTTGGTTGGTAAATAAAAATATACTTGTTAGAACATCTATTTTTCACTTCGTAACTAAACTCATTAGAAATGGGCAAAATTTGAACTCGTATGACACACAACTTAGCCTTTCAACATCGTTATTTTTTACTGATTCTACAAGTGCATATTCGTAAATTCTTAACGATAATTTACTGACGGATAATCATGAATTCTTGAATTTTCATATTTCGATTTTCTGCATTGTTTTTGTAGCCCCACTCTGCAAGAAGAAAAAAAAGAGGTGAGATCAGTGTTACCGTTGTGTTTCAAATCGCAAGAATGAAGCTACTTCGAAGATTCGAACAGTCGCCGAATTAACGCGGTGTTGACTAGTAAATGGTTAGAACTGCCACTTTATATTAGTGACCAGAAAAAATGTATTCGGAGTAACGGACTAGAAACGGGGTCAGCAGTATCCACTGCTATGGATACATACTACACGAGACATTGACCTAACGAAAACCAATTAATCTCTCAAACGATAGGATTTACCGACTACGTACTGCAACGAATGGCTCCGAGCGTGTACGTCGCACGCGTTTCACGGTCCGGCTTATTACCCACCTGGCTCAATTAGTCACGGGGCCAATTGCTGATACGTGTCACTGAAAATACGACCTACGTACGCATCAATCATCCGAGCAATCAGCCTGATCGAATAGGATTGATTATCGCTTCAATCTGATTTTTCTGTTCTATTACGCAAATTACACATCGGAATTGTAGCTGCAATATTTCAAGTCTTTCAGCGACGTCAACGATGACTAATGGGAGCCTTGACATTGGCGGCTCGATCATTCAAATTTCGAAAGTATACTCGTATACAGTGGATCCAGAAAGTATTTAAACACCCGAATATCGAAAAATTGACGGTACAGTACACGACGGAGGTGGTCGTTCTAGGTCTGTTCGCCTACCCCTTCCACTGCAGGGCATACCCTGCTAAAGGCCAAGAAGCTCGAGCTGCCTCGGTCGCCGAGCAGTGTAAACACGCCGCGTAATCCGATGACACTGTCCAACAAACTTTTTTTAGGTTCCCCTATAACTGTTGGGTGTACCTTATAGAGTTTTTTGCGCTGATTCCGAATCTGGCCTTAATTTTTCTCCTACGCGTACAGTTTTTGACAAACATGGCCTTGAAAAAAAACCACATTTTTCAACTTTAAACAAATATTGTGATGTCATTATAAAAGATATTGAATTGTTCTTTGCAGCAAAAGATTCTGTAGACTTTCCCGAGTAGAATGATATGCAATATTAATACGTTATGAATGTTTAAACATGTTTAAACAATCATGAAAGACGGAGAGACACCATTTTTGCACAGATTTTTGAGGATATTTTTCAATTTATATAAAAAAATAAGGGTCCAGCGTAAATTTGAACTATATCACGCGATAGAGCAGACTTTTATCTTGAGAAACCCCTCTTAAAAAGTTTCCGACATCGATGTTTTTACCGAACCAGAGTGCAAAACATCTACGCCCGACATGAGTTGCCGCCAGTGGTGCTCTTGCACTAGCGCGGTCGTTCGTCGGGATACAATTATGTCAGCTTATTTAAATATTATACTATTGTTATTTATATTTATTAATATATTTAGTCTGTATAAATTATTTTATGTATCTTTTTAATGTTAGTCTCTTGTTCATAGTATATTTCATACTAAAAAGGCCTTTTGCAAGAAAAAAGCAATTTATTCCCACACTACATTATTGCATTATTTACAATTCATAAACATTTTGCCACCATTGCATATCAACTTAGGCATAATGAAGAATTTCGTGAAAGCTATGGACAACACTGAAACTGCATTTGAATATTTAAAAACTAAATTTCCTGGAATTTCTGAAGCCAAAATAAAAGAAGGCATATTTACCGGTCCCCAAATGCGACAATTAATCGATGACACTAATTTTAGTGAAAAATTAAATAAACTAGTATAACAAGTGTGGAATTCATTTTTGGAAACAATTCACAATTTTCTTGGGAACAATAGATCGAAAAACTATGTGTCCATAGTGAATAAACTTTTAAAAAATTGTCAAATTGTCAAATAATTGTCAAAAACAGTGCAATATGTCACTAAAATTACATTTTTTGCATTCGCATTTAGACTTTTTTCCTGCGAATCTTGGTGACGCGAGCGATGAACATGGAGAACGCTTTCATCAAGATATTTCGGTAATTGAAAAACGTTATCAAGGAAAAGACTTATGTGCGATGCTTGCAGACTATTGTTGGACACTTATTCGTGAAAATCGGGATACCACGTAAAAGCGGCAAGCAAGGTGGAACCATTTTTAAATTTGTTTACATAAAAAATAGGTAAGTTCTTTTTTGTGTATTTAGTTTACTTTGGTAAGCATTTCCACAATAAAATGTGAATATATTTTGTATTTTTATAATTTTGTGTAACGATCGGCACCCAAAACGACAAAACAATTTATGAAATTGAAGCATAGTAAGCAAAAACATATTTGAGTGGTACACATGTTGACTCCGCATAGCTGCCGCCATGGCGAGACGAGATTTTTAATGTTAGTCTCTTGTGCATAGTATATTTTATACTATAACGGCCTTTTGTAACAAAAAATAATTTATTACAAAACCCTATTTAATATCGCTAATGTATAACGTAATTATGTATAATAATATATAATTTAATAGTAATAATAGTAATAATAATGTATATTATAATTGTATTTTACATTAGCGATATTAAATAGATTTTTGTAATAAATTGCTTTTTTCTTGTAGAAGGCCTTTTCAGTATCAAATATACTATGAACAAGAGACTAACATTAAAAAAATACATAAAAAAATGTATACAGACTAAATATATTAATAAATAATAAATAACAATGGTATAACATTTAAATTATCTGACATAATTGCGCGCTTATAGCCACTGCATCGCCGTTACACCGCGTCGCGCTGTATTCCGACGAACGACCGCGTTAGTGACAGAGCACCACTGGCGGCAATTCATGTCGGGCGTAGATATTTTGCACTCTGATTCGGTAAAAACATCGATGTCGGAAACTTCAAACGGGAGTTTCTCAAGATAAAAGTCTGCTCTATCGCGTGATATAGTTCAATTTTACGCTGGACCCTTATTTTTTTCGATAAATTGAAAAATATTCTCAAAAATCTGTACAAAAATGGTGTCTCTTCGTCTTTAATGATTGTTTAAACACGTTTAAACATTCATAACGTATTAATATTGCATATCATTCTACTCGGGAAAGTCTACAGAATCTTTTGCTGCAAAGAACAATTCAATATTTTTTATAATAACATCACAATATTTGAATAAAGTTGAAAAATGTGTTTTTTTTCAAGGCCATGTTTCTCAAAAATTGTACGCGTAGGAGAAAAATTAAGGCCAGATTCGGAATCAGCGCAAAAAACTCTATAAAGTACACTCAACAGTTATAGGGAAACAAATTTGGTGTTGGACAGTGACAATGGGTGAAACAAAAAATTATTTATATTTAATCATTTTTTTATGGGACTTCCACTAACTTATTTGTAGCATTTTTCTTATTACAATTACACTCAACACGAAATAATTTCAACTGCATTTAGCGGTTTAATTGACGGTATACAGTAAGTTTTTCGGCCGCACGGTCTGTATTTACATGTTGTCCTTTTCTATGTACATTTTCTACGTCAGAGCAGAGAACCGAGCATCGGCTTAGATAGCGACTTTACTGTATTTAACACTAGGTTTACGGGAACCATAATTTTGGCGGATTTCGGCCTTCATGAGCAAAATTACAAAAACCATAACTATTAATTCTTTTCTAATTTATGCTGACAATTGTTGGTGTATTGAGACAAATATACAGTGGGTGTACAAAGTATTCGTACACCTTTTAAAATAGAATAACTTTTTTATAATTATACCAAACGACCTGATTTTTTATAATCAATTAGAAGCATTGGTTTACGAAATGATATGCAAAAAAGATTTCCCAAAAATTATAATTTACAAGGCTACATGCAAACATAAAAAAGGAATTTTTTTAAACTTTTTTATTTGGGCCCTTAAAGAAAATTTAAAACATATGTTTTTTAGATCTATAGTAGTTACACACATGTTGAAAATTTTATTGAAATCGGTTAACATACACACGAGCTACAAGCGGTTAAAAATTGTGAAAATCGTAGTTTTACACGACTTTTAATCAGTTTCTGCTTTCAAATCCACAGAATCATACATCTTTCGGTGCGTGTGGTTTTTTCCTGAGTCAACCGATTTCGATAAAAATTTCAGCATGTGTATAACTAACATAGATCTACAAAACATATGTTTTAAATTTTCATTGAGGACCCAAATGAAAAAGTTTAAAAAAAATGACTTTTATTTTAGCATATAACCTTGTAAATTATCATTTTTGGAAAATCTCTTTGCATATCATTTCGTAAACCAATGCTTCTAATTGATTATAAAATATCAGGTCGTTTGGTACAATTATAAAAAAGTTATTCTATTTTAAAAGGTGTACGAATACTTTCTACACCCACTGTATACCCAAATTTATTTCCCCCTCAGCTCTGTAATTTCAGAAATCTGTATAATGTATACCTATTTCTACGGATACCCGTCAAAATGACGGGTAGGCTAGTTTCATAGTTAATCGTAATAAACCGTTTTTTTCATGAAATTATAATTCTGGTGACAAATGTAAAAGTAGCTAGAATGTAGACGCTAAATAAAAATCATAATTCAACGGAAATATCTTTCGATGGCTTTGAATCCATTACAGTATTTTATCGATAATTGTCCCCAACACAGGGAACAGGGAACTCTTTGACTTTTGCTGAACGTAGAAAAGAACACCGAAGCTACAGAGGCCTCGTTCGCCGAGAAGTGTAAACATACTAATCCAATAACAAAACTTGTTTATTTTTCATTATTTAAGTCTGTTAAGATTGTAATTGTTTCTAAATTAAATTAATCGTTTTTTAAAGAAAATACGTGGTTTCCTTTACCAGTCAAATTAACGGTTGTCCGTAAAGATAGGTATACAAAAATGTCTGTAAACCTAGTGTTAAATAGTGACAATTTCGTGTAAACAAATAATACAACTATATACCTGGATTCAACTTAAAAATCGAACCACCTACTAGAGTCGCCAGATGGGAGGAAAACGTTACCCTTTCTCTGCCAGTATTAGTCACATGACATTTTGACGCATGCACGACAGAAACGGAACGCGTCAAGTGACCGGGAGAAAGGGTGGGGGAAGCGCGTCGTAGAAGGGGAAGATAGACTGGGGACACAAGTCTTGATCTGGCGACTCGGGCCCCTACTTTCGCAGAGTAGCGTTCATTTTCCTATAAGATATTTTTACGTGATGCAGCAGATGAGAAACTGAAAACTCATTTTTCCTAAAGAAATGCTGCAAATCCAAACGTCTTCAAAAACATTCAAACATTTTTCTCGTAAATACCATAGATTTGAATATCGAAGCCTCTTCTTTACAACAACCGTTTAAATTGTGCACGATTTTTTAGCACCGTTTCGTGGAACAAAAACGAGGTAGAAGTCCTCATGGTGTAACTTGTACTAGTGTTAAGTTGGCGGCACACCTTTCATTCAAAGCTCGATGAAACGACTAAAAAAAATCGTCCATCAATTTTCAACGTGTTATTGCAAAGCGAGATGGCACGGTTCCAACAGGATTCCAGGAGATCCCTGATTTTTCAGGTATATCCTCTGTTAAAATTCGTTGCACACAGTGAGTGCTTCCAGTGATGGAAGGAGAAACCAAGGTCCGATTACTTCACTCGGCGGAGTCAGTTTTTGTGTTTCGCCTCTGGTTCGCCCAGTTTTTCCTTATTGCTCCGCTTGTCCAGAAGACCTCGAGGGCCGATCGCCTACGGCGACGGTCAACGACCGGAAAATACTCGTCAATTGTGAAAAAGAAAATGGTGAAGAAGAGGATTGGGAAAGCACTGTCCATGATTGAGACTTTGATGGAAGTCACTGGGCTTCATTCGCCGACCTGTAGACCCACATTTTCACTAGGTTTTTATCGGAACGCCTTCTAATCGCTAGATTAAAGATTCGATGCGTTTATCACGAAAATTAATGGGACGCGAAAACTGTAGAAAGATTTAAAAAATCAAAGAGTATCAATATATTGTTTCCAATATTATAGTTATTAACGCTTTTCCTATCGGCAATTTTTGAATAGCATTTTAAAAATGAAAGATCAACAGCTGATAATTTTTCAATAAATTGTTTAAAAGCTACAGCAATATCGTTTATAATTTAACAAATTTTTAATATCAATATAGTGTAATACCTACTTCTGAAATTATTATTTAAAAGAAAATTATTCACCTTTTTTTACATACAGTTCAGAAATTAAAAAGTCTACCAGATGATAGGCTTCCGGTAGACAATGTGTTAATGCAAGAAATAAATTTTTATGTAGCTCCTGTATCTCGCAATTTATAAAATTATTTTTCATTTTTCAGTCTATTGTTTACATTATTTAGCAATCACTGTTGAACATTAAATTGGACATTATTCGTTTTGGATCAACATTTGTGCGACATACAGAAGATTATCGAATTATTAGAGCCACTTGTTTAAAGTAACGATTAGTTAATTCATTAAATTATTAAAATCGCAAAAGTCAAAACGTTTTGATTCGATTCCAATCTAAAACTAGTGGACAAGATCATTGATCTACACGAAAAATACGTACAGAGCAGAGTAACGAACAGTTTTTAATAACACTGAGATAATTGTTCACGTGACAATAAATCCGTAGTTTTTATCTCGTTGGTCAATGACCGGATGACTGTTAATTTTTTGCCAGAAAAAACTGGACAGCCTGTGGATCGTTCCACGTTGAAAGTGGACCAAACTATTTAAGTTTTTTTTCAAGAATTTCGCCTTAAATGGTCCGAATCTGTATCGTTGATGAGCCTATTGTTACCGCAACCTTTCAGAAGATAACAAAATAATATCCGCGTATCCTCGGGAGCTTGGAAACTACGCAATGGCGGAGCTCCAGCTCCATTTCGGCGGGGAATTCGTTGAACGCGCTCGCGCGCGCGTACTCATTCTCTGACGTCGCGTCGGCTCGGAAAAATAGAGAAAAGAATCGGAACTCTACCGTTATGTTCACCCAACTCGCGCCATAATTACAACTTGCTACTTGCGAGATGTATACGACCAGGCGATACAGTCGCGGCCGAATGCCGGAGAGAATCTGCAGCCTTGTTTCTAAGGCGATTATGATAAAGTTGAGTCATGGTGTCTGTCAATGTTTAATAACGCGCAATTAGTCTTCTCTAATTTATGTTGCATATCATCCGAGACGACGCAACGTGGACATTTAGCCGCGGAACAACCGTCTAACCTTCGTTTTGTTTTATCCTTTCGGTGCGCTGCGGATTTCTCGGAAATTAGCATTAATGTTAATCACGCTTGAATCGGTATTTTTTCGAGGAAAACCATTTTTCAAGGAATCGGCACTCCATGGATGTGCATATTATTACTGTGTGCTGGTATGGTTTTCTTTATGAATATATTTAAATAAATGTTCCCCCGAGTATGTAAGTCGAGATGATAATTTACAAGTTTGGAATTTATGTTTGCTCTTTTAAATCAATTTTTGCTTTATCTGGTTATTTGTTCAAATAAAAATGCTGTACATACCTCAATTGCAACAAACTGGAGCGAAATAAAAATTGTCTTTTAATAAATGTAAAGATCGTTCTAAATTCTTTTAATATTGGGTTGGCAAGCAAGCAATTTTGGTATTTTAAGATGAAATAAAACCGAATTTCTTTACTCAAGCGATGAACTTTAATCAATGAAATATTTTCTTATTTATTCTTTTTGACAAAAGATTATCGAACAAAAGGGAGAATATCTTATTCGTTAAAATTCATTGTTCGACTAAAAAAAATTGGGCTCTATTTCACCTTAAAATACCGAAATTACTTTCTCGCCAACGCAATAGATGTATTTTGTGTTTCTTCTACTGAAATCCACTTTTCGTTTTGAAAATTACCTTGTTCTGTGTTTCAGTAATAATCTACTTATTCTACTTATCATGATTGCTCAGACTGGTCTCCATTTTTTATTTTTCACAATGTCGTCGAATTTTTCACTGACTCGCAGTATATATGAAGGTATTACGTTACTGAAAGAATGCTTCCAAAGATAATAAGATCAATGATCCTATCCCCCCGAACCATATAAGTATATGAGTGCTTTACTTCTTTTTTAGTTCAATTACGGTTGAAATGCAATGATTATTACTAGACTGCAGATCTTTATGCATTTGTGGCGTATCGGAATGTCTAAACCACAAGGAGATGCGTATATTAATAAAAATTTTCCTCTCTTTTATACTATTCACATAAATTCTTTTGTTTCGCACAAAGAAAGCCAGTTGAATTCTACGAATGCTACGTATGATCATAAATTTCTTTGGTTGATCATACTCGTTGAAGTTTTCCGCAATTTATGAACGTGACACGTTGCAGTTAGAGAAACATATTGCAACTATGAAATCATTCACATACTCGATCTATCTGCCAGTTATATCTTCCTCAACATGTGTGCGACATGTTTCATTTACACAGCATTATTATTTTGACAACTGGAAGTGGAAATTGAGATAGAGGCGAGAGCTACTAAAACTTTCCAATGTTGTCTAGAAGGGGTTGTGTGGGACATATGCAGCAGTCAACATTGAATTTAAAAGTTTGAGCATGTTTAAATTTAGGGTCAGTAGAAAATGTCTTTTTCAATTTGATCTTTAACGGGCAATAATTTAAGTATGTATTACGAGTGTATACGTATATATTTCAAGTAACGAAATTACTGCAGTGAAAAGTAGAAGCAATTAACCGTAGAAAATGTGTGGACATGTGTGGTGAGAATGAGAAATAAACATAATGAGTGACAGGCAAAATGTATGAAGTGAATTTGGTTGACGAAATAAAGAAATGAGTGTGCATGAGAGAGCACTTTGTTTGGGAAGTTTGTCAGTCGTTAATTGAATATCGTTTGTGTTACGCGTAATATGTTTTGTTAAATATATGGTTCGTTTATGAACATTGATAATTCCATCCACTGCTTGAAAAGAAAATGATCCGGATGTAATTTTAGTATAGTCATCATAGTGAAAATATATATAAGTTTATATCAAAGAAAGGAATTGTGGGCAAAAATCTTGCTTATTAGTTAAATTTGTTTCTAATATAAATTTGTAAGCGATATATGTTTACATCGATATGTACGCTTGCAAGAAACTTTGTGTTTGTAAAAATAAAATGCTTCCACATGAATAGCCTCGCATTGTTTAGTCACGGATAGTTGTCGCTTTGCGATAGATCATACAAGACATATCCGCAACACGTCTACATTTCACATCTATGTTAAGTATTATATCCATTATTTTTTGTATCATTATTATCATTGTGCTAATATGGGTCGCGGGAAGTCATTGACTGTCGAGGCAATTGGAAAAATTAAAGTTTTAAAAGAAGAAGACTATTCGAACCGAGAAATTGGAAAAAGAATTAATTGGAGTGCTAAAGTAATTCATAATTTTTGTAATAACCCTGAAAATGATGGAAAAAATTATAAAGGGAGAACAAAACGAACTGCAACGGAGAGGGAAAGGAGATCAATTTTACGTAAAATTTCGAATGCAGCAGTTTCCCTTAAGAAGGTCAAACAGAAAGTTGGAACAAAAGTGTCGGTTTCAACTATTAGACGTGTCAAACAATGTGTTCCATACATAAAACCCAAGAATTATATTGAAGCCCGACTCCAATTTGAACGATCGCATACGAGTTGGATTCAACAATGGCACAATATAATTTTCTCACATGAGAAAAAATTCCAGACGGACTTTCCTACTACTATCATGATTTACGGAAAGAGAATCGAATTCTTTCTCGACGTCGTTCATTTGTTATTTGGAGTATTCGAGGCTATTCAAGTGAACAGCACTGGATACAGGGTGAGACGCCTAAAACAGGCCACCTGAATAACTCGGCTGCTATTGGTGTTAGGAAAAAATGCATCAGATGGAACTTGCTTAGTTTCGAGGGGTCATTAATCTGATGTTAGTAGCTTGTTTGTAGGCGGACGCGTAAAGTGCATACGAAAGTCAACTTCATTTTTTAAAATGGAATGGTATGTTTTTTTACGTACTACTGTATCGGGTAAAGCGTTTCATGACGCGTACAATGACCTATGGGTCAAGGTCATTCGTAGTCTGGGTTAAGTCAATTGTGATGGAAAACAATTTACTTTGAGGAAATGGTCGAGCACTTCCTTGTCGGCTCTGGTTATTATAATTCTTAAAGAAATCCCCGTCAGGCCACGCGCGCTGCGTCCGTCAGGACAACCGTTTTTATGTTTACCGTGTTTCAATAAAATCCATTAAAATGCCTTAACGATATAATCCTGTATTAAATAAAAATTAAGTAAATTTTAAATAAATTTTCAGTAATTACTTAAAACAATGTAAATATTTTAGTTTTATATTCATGTCATCATATTTTACATTGTCAGTCACCGGTGACTGACGCGGCACTCAACGTGTTAAATAAACATTCAATCACGCTGTACGCTTCACCTGCACATACATATAATTAGTCGTTTATGAAAATCTCTGTCGAACGAGGTGTATCTTAAGTTTCCGAAGTGCGTTATTCGATAACGGAGAAAGTAGATATGGTTTTTGTTTATGGGGAATGTCACCAAATTGTAAGAGAAGCAGCCCGTTTGTATGCTGCACGGTTTCCCAAACGTGCCAGAACCTCGCGATCTGCCTTCGTGAATGTTACTAAAAGTTTTCAAGAAACTGGAAGTGTAGATAACAAAATACGAAGAAGATCCAAGGCAGTAACTGATGATTGAAATACAGTGAACATTTTAGCAGCTATCGCACAAAATCCCCATGCTAGTACAAGGCAGCTAACACGTGGAAGTGGCATCAGTCAACGAAATGTTTTACGAATATTATATTTAAATAAATTCTACCCTTTTCATGTTTCGCTTCACCAATAATTACATAGGAATGATTTTCAAAACCGTGTAAATTTTAGTGAATGGGGCCTGCAGAAATTACAAAGCGATCAGGCGTTTTTGACTAAAGTTTTGTTTTTAGACGAAGCCAAATTTAGCTTCCAACAAACTGTGGTCAAGTCAATCGTCATAATATGCATTATTGGTCAATAGAAAAATCCGCGGTGGCTGCGAGAAGTGAATAAACAAAGACCTTGGTCTGTAAACGCTTGGTGCAGACTTCTTAACAGTGAAATAATTGGTCCTCGTTTTATCGATGGCACAAAAAATGGCCAAAAAATCCGAAAAACTCAAAGTAATTTATCTGGTGAGTCCAAAATCACACAGTTAATTTCGCTATTATAGTATATTAGGACAATAATATTTGATCGTCCACATGGTACGGTAGCCAAAGCGGTAGTAGGAAACGCGAAAAGTTGAACCCGCAGCGACTCGAAGTAGCGACAACGCATTTTTCGCCGATTAATTGATAAATAATCGCGCGCGACTGTTTAATTAGCTTTAAAAGTTCCAAGGTTTTAGCTACCGCGGCGCGAGAACAATGGTGTGTCACGTTCCATTAGATTTCCCGGAGGATCATAGTAAACCTTCCAAGGCCGACAGGAGTCCTCGTATAAAAATGATCGCGGAACATGTGATCGATTGTTTTGCGATTGTAAACGCAGGTACGTCATCGATCGTAGAGAGAGGAGCAGAGACGGCCGTTAACGGGCATAGTATGCAAAATGAGTGCTCGTTAACGCGTCGTTTCTTCCCCACTAACAACGGGCATCAATTATGTCGCCGCGATCCGCGATTATTTCCTGCGAGTCGCTTAGCCGCTCGGATAATGCGATAAATCGCCGGTGTGTGTTTTATTGAAACCAAAAACGAATCGGCTGTGTCTCGTTCCCTTAATTTATTTCGATGCTCGATACACACGGTTCAAGAAATGGGTGATCAAGATGACGGACGCGTCGCATCGTACAAAAATTAAATTACTCCTCTCTTCGTCCACTGCGCGCGGTCCGTTTGCTTTATTTGCCCCTGAAAGAAAAAAGATTTCATTAACAGGAGCGATAAATCGTCGGGACGTCTACCCGGTGTACAGGTAACCGAAACTTCGCACGTACCAAGATTGCGCTGAAGCCTGAGCCGAGGCTTGGGCTTGGGCATACGAAGTTCCTCCGTATCCGCCATGACCGCCGCCGCCGCCGCCACTAAAATTCCGCAAAAATTAGTATACATAGAAGGTACCGGATACGGTCAGTTTCCTCGCGATGGTAACGAAGAAAATTTTATGACTCTGCTGGTCGCTTTTCTACGCCCTTGTGTGTCAGCAATTTGACAACGTATCCAAAAATTCAAAGAACCAGAGTGGGTTCAAAAAGTTTCTATCAATCATCCAACATGACTTTCATCAGCCATATTGACTTTTTCAAACGGAATGATAAGTCGCAGAGCTACAGCGCTGTTAAATTGTTTATAAAACGTATTCGAGTTGCTTCTTCCACCAACCGGCACCCCTCTTCGTTGCCCCTCTTTCGGCGAAGCGCGTCCCTTCTCCATGGTAACGGCGTGGCGCTTATTGGAGGACGCAGTGAGCGCTATGGTAAGGTCGCTTTTGCCTCGATCGAGGCAAATGTGTGTGCTCAGCACTGACATATTCAGACATTCACAGGCCGATGAAATTTGACAGACTGATGTGGAAATTAAAATTTGATACGGGTACAAGCGATCAGCAAGACCATTAAACTTTATCCGATAGATTTTTCGGATTTCTTTTTATCACATTTCGTGCCTTTAGGTAGAATGCATTATTAGTGAATTTTCTAATCCTTCAGAGCTCAACGAATTGAATAGCCTTTAACCCTTCGCCGTACCTTTTCTTTTACTGTTACAGTGATTAGAACGTCTTTATCCCAAAAAATGTCGTAGAAGAGAAAAAAAAATTTATATTTTTTATATGGCTACATTGACTTTAATGCTTAAATATTGATTACAAACGAATCAAATTTTATTTCATCTAGAATGTGTTAGGCTTTGTTAAAAACCTTCATCGCGAGTCTGGCTCGTCAAAATACGGCAAGGGGTTAAGGGGGTACTTTGGTTCTCCATTTTTAAGAAATTATTTTTTGCATCTTCTTTAAGTCTAATATTGTTATGTAATACGAGCATGTACAAGCAACAAGTTGGTTATACGGAATTTTGATAGATGTCTTTATGTATAGTTTATGTATACTTCTATTATAAAATTGTTAAAGCTTACCAAGTACTGCAGCCACCACCTCCGGACGGATGATACGATGGGTAACTCGCTGGAACAGGTACAACAACTACCGGTACAATACCAATTGTTTGTGTTCCTATAAAAACCATTTAGCGTCAAAAGCAGAAGCGATGCGATGCTGCAGTTGTAGAGCTAAATCGATGTATTCCATCTCCTCACACAATTTCTTACAAACTAAGACTCTACCATTATTACGTATAATAACACTGTAATATTCAATATAAACTTATTCTATTTTAAACCTAAGTTATTTTCGTCTCGTAAATTCAGAATTGTAAGGAGTAATAATTATCTACTGCATGCTTGAAAAGTACTAAAAGAAACCATGCTATTAGCTATTGTTCGTTCACTATATTGTTATTCCTAACTACAGTGTTGAAGTTTTTTTAGACTATATACTCAAACTACAAAATTATTCAGTGCAATTATATTATTAGTTCCGTTTTAGTTTCTCATTCTGTTAAAATTGAATGAGTGAGAGTATAAACTAGTTTTATTGTAAAATTGAGAAATTGGTAGAGTGTATCAAAGATGACATTGTCAGTTGACTACTACTGCGCAATATTCTTAACACTCGAAGCATGCCGCCATTGCCAAAGCTTGAATGATTAGTAGACTGCAGGTTTTATGCATTTATAGCAAGATTGTTAAAATTGTTAAAAAAGAAAACAACGTCTTATTTGGATTCTGTTTCTAATAACTAATGCAAAATATTAATTTTTCATAAAAATCCACAGTCTAATGATTAATTTACTCTACTAATACCAGGAAGAATGGTTTTAAAAATTGCATTGATTAAAAAACTAATAAAATAATTTTTACGCTATATAGTACTTCACAATATAGCCGTAAAATCAATTTATTTATGTCAATCCTAGTATCAGTAGAGGGTATTTTAATAATTAAATGTTTTATTCGATTCGGTATTGATCAATGAAAATTTTTTAAATATTAAACGTTATAAGAAACGATAATATATTACGCATAAAATCAAATGAAAATATTAATTTTTTTTTAATAAAATGAGAGTGCGATCTCTTCGGAATAGATACGCATGTTCCAATCAGAGAAGAACAGATGTAACACTTTCTCGTAGCCTGTTTTTCGAAAAGAGAAACTTGACCTATACTATCAGAAATAATAACTGTCCATCATAGTTAATTGCAAGACATAATAGCCACTTAACAATTTTAATTGATTGAAGATAATACGACTGTATATTTTCAAATTTTTCAAATATTTTTACTGTTTGGCACTTAATCTACTTATTTTGATCATACACGACAAAGTTTACAATCTACAGTTCATTGAAATATCATTCGAGTGTCTTAAACAAAGTGCTGTTGACATATCTCCAAAGTCTCTAGTTTCGAAAAACCGCAACGTGTCAAAGGCTTACATAATTTCAAAAATAATTTCAAGAATATTAATAGAATCGCATTAAAGACTTATAAATCGAGAAAAGGTATTGAGAATATCATGCAGAAAACCCATCCTTTGTTCTTCGTTCCAGAGCATGTGCAAATTGTTTCGAAGAAAATGATGTTCATAATGTTTCAATGATAACGAAGACCACATTGTCTCCTATGTGGCCCACAGCGATTTCATTTACCACCACCAGTGGTTAAAATGAGTTTCCTAGCTGGACCAAACCTAAGCATTAGCTCTTAGTGAACGAATATTATAAATGTATATTTTATATTTTATAGAGTAGTGTAATGTAATGTATATTCTATAATATTAACACGATAACTACCGAACCACGATCTTAAGAGAAATCTTGCAAAGACAAACTAACTTAGGAAATAATGTTATATTATATTTCGCCTATTAAACATAATTAAGAAGAAAAATAAATTTTTACTTCACTCCAGTTTGTTGCAATTGAGGTAGAATATTTCTATTGTACTGGAGCGTTGAAGATAATTTTGTCCAACTAGGAGCTCAGTTTGACCACAGAGCACCATGCTAATCACCTCAACCTTTGGGATACCTACCTCCGCCGCATCCTCCTCCTCCACAACCGCCTCCACTGGGATAGCCACCACCACCGGAGGGATAGCCTCCACCAGGGTAGCCACCACCACCGGAGGGATAGCCTCCACCAGGGTAGCCTCCTCCACCACAACCTCCACCACCGCATCCTCCAGGTCCACCTCCAAGGCCTCCACCTCCTCCAAATCCGCCGCCATATCCGCCTCCGAATCCACCTCCAAACCCACCTCCTCCACCTCCACCGCCGCTTTTTCCACCCCCTCCCAAGTAGCCCTTCAGCTTGCACTTCAGACAAGGCGACCTCCTATTACGGACTTTCGTCATCTTGTCCATTTTCGGCTGGTGTAACAAAATGCCCTCAGCGTCGCTCTTGTCCAGCTTCACTCGAAGCACCTTCGTCTCACCGGATTGGTTGATCCTCTCCACGTTGAAACCCTCTCCGTATTCAAAGTCGTCGGCTAGCTCGTCAAGGTTCACTGGCACGTCGGTATCTTCTTCGTCTTCGTCGACCTCGATCACTAGGAGGACGGTAGCCAGTGGCCCTAATGAAGTTCGAGATTTAATTAATTTATCGATAACTAGATTGTAGATATTTATGCAAAATAAAAATTGTCCGTTCTTTTTGGATAATTTCAACGAGTTGGAAATAATGCGACAGTATGTTTTAATTATCTGTTTTTACTGTTTTGCATTCGATCTATACTAATTTTGATCTACCAAGATGTAATAGCCGCTTCTTAACCATTTTAATTGGTTGAAAATTATACGACAGCATTTTCAAATTTTCCTAATGTTTTTACTGTTTGGCACTTAATCTACTTATTTTTATCATACATGACAAAGTTTACAATCTACAGTTCATTAAAATATCATTCGAGTGTCTTAAACAAAGTGCTGCTGACATATCTCAAAAATTTCAACGAGTTGGATATAATGCGACAGTATGTTTTAATTATCTGTTTTTACTGTTTTGTAGTCGATCTACTAATCTTGATCTACCAATAAGTGGAGCACCAGATAGGGTCCCACATTTAAGGAATCCACGCTTATTGTTAATAACTTCCGCAATTGATAACAAAATGAAAATTTGTAAGGATTAATGGTTTGTTTAATACGTGTTGCCTTACCTGTCAGTTCTGGCACTCTTTCGAGAATCTCATTTTCGAACATTTCGTCCGATTTCTCGGCACTGCTGTTTTTCACACCGTAAAGATTTATAACAAAAAGCACATATTGATGTTTATCCTCTTCCTTCGGTGGTGGTGGAGGCTTCAGTTCAGTCGACAATGTCGTGTCCTCTGCATCGCTTATCACCTCTGTTTCACGTTCTGAAAATTATTTCATGATTATTGAATTATGAATTTGATGACGAATATATTTATGATTTATGACAAGAATCTAATTTTTAAAATAGTAAGATGATTAAAAGAATTTAGAAGCATCAATTTTCAACTTAAAAGCAAAACTTTGCTGATTTTCAACTTAAAATTATTTCAAAAAGGGAAACTTTTAACCAATTCTAAAATATTACCAAAAATATTTTTACGAACATAAACTATTTGAAAAGCACATTTTACACTATTTCAAAATAATGACTGCAACGTCCGCAACCCTTAATACCCAGGACAGGATGAGTATCTACTTCCAATTTGTTTTTGAATTTTGTTGAATATTTCTGTTGACAACCAGCAATCTGTTGCTACAGATTACTGCATTGTCAGATAATTATAAATTCAAACTTAAGACATAACAATATACAGGGTGAGTCGGGAGGAACGGACCGAACTCCAGGAGTGGATTGTGCACGGGAAAATAATGTAAAAAAACTCATATGTTCTTATCCGATTTTCATTTTATTTTTTTCGTAATTTTTATTTTTTCAATCAGGAGAGCAACAGCCACTTTTCGTAGACGAAGCCGAAAGTGTTTAGAGGTCAATGGCGGTATTTTCGAACATTTATTAAAATAAGACTATGATAACCGAAATGTTGATGTATGAAATTTTGTTTAATTGTAATCACGCTATAAAATGAAAACAAATGAAAATCGGATAAGAACATCTAAGTTTTTTAATATTATTTTCCTGTGTACAATCCACTCCTGGAGTTTGGTCCGTTCCTCCCGACTCGCCCTGCATACTAAAACTACGAAATCGAGGGACTACGGTTTTATTGAACATAGAAGAAAATTTCGAGTATTGACATAAGGGAAAAATCCAAATCAGAATAAATTTGAACTAATAGTTTCACGAACAGGTTGAAAAATTTCGAACTTCAGTCAGAATCCTTTTCTGATATTCGTCAAAATAAAAATTCGATCAGTAGTTCGGGGTGAATAGAATAATATAATAAAAAGAGAAAGGGGTCGATTTAGATGACAACCCTTTGAATTGACTCACTTGGTGTCGGTACGGCCGAAAGGATCGAAACAAATAAAAATATAGCCAGAGCACTGATACGCCAGGACGTTCCACCGGCCATTGTGAAGAGCTTAGGTCTCTCCGGATGCACTGTGCTCCAATCCTTTCATGTTACCGCTTTTATAGCCATCGATCTTTACACGTGCACCGTTCTAAGACAATTACGTAACATCGCGGGGAACGCGAGACCACTACTCTGCTATTTTCCGCCACAACATCTGTTTACTACCATCGCATCTTTGCACTTTTGGTTTTTCCATGCATGTCCGGACACACGCGCTCTGATGTTATTGTTCTTGAGCCGATCCGTTTCTGTGAAGACGATTCACGTTTCTCGTTAATTCTATCGGACCAACCACATTTTTCAAAATATTTTCCCAAAATTTTCAGAAACATAGCGATCTTTAATCATCGAGATTGCTAAAACATTTCGACAGTCGTTTTTTCAAGATTCAATATAGCGGCATAGAAGAAAGAAATATTATTCCATATATATACATTGTATATAAGAATACACTAGAATATATCACAATATACCAGAATATTGATTAATTGTATAATAAAATTATATGTAAATATAACATTATATAATTAAAACTCAATTACGAAAAAAAACCCAAATTGTTTGACGTAAGCTTTTAAAACTAAACCGAACACATTTTTCAAAATTTTATTTACCAATTTTTAATCATTGAAATTGCTAAAAAATTTCGACAATCCTCTGGTTTTTCCAAGATTCAATAAAATAGAAAGATAATGTTAACTACCAGAGACTGCAGATTTTCATGAAAAATACAAATTTCTTGCCTCAACTGGAAAAACGGGAACCAAGGAAAAATATTTTTTTTTTAAAACTTCGATAAATTGTAAAATAATACGATATTTTGAAATTCTTTTAATAAATCTGCTCTTTTTTAATTTTATTCATCCGTTCATGTTGATAAAATCCACAGTCTATTAATTATCCGTAGATGCGACTGTGTCAATACGATATTAATAACCAGGATACAAGCATTTTTCATCGATCAGAAAATACATTAATCGCCTGATAGTATGGGTGGTACGCGCACACCTCCTGCGCCAACATGAAATAAGAAAGACAAAATTATTGTTATATAAAGTCTCGAGGTAGGCAATGGCGTTGGACGTGTTTAGTGATAAAGAGGAAAATCTCAGAGAGACTCGTAGATTTTCTATTAACTTTATTTGAAGAATTACGATACTTTATATGAATGTGATTCATTCGTACATAGGTAGGTACATAGACACTACAACTTTGCACATAACAGATAATTAGACTTTTTCTTCCGAGCTTCGTAATAATAGTATTTTTTGCGAGAATATTTAATTATTGAAATTAAATTGTAATTAATCAAATCAGTAGGATTGCGAAATTGATGATTATTAGATTCCGGATTTTATGCATTTGTGACAAAATGAGTGGGTGCTATTTAAAACAGTAAAAAGATTAGAAGACTGTAAGCGTATTTTTGTATGACTTTCACTATATTAAAATTATTAGTGAAAATATAAATTAATGCAATTTATGCGAGTCTAATAATTATGAACCGAGTATACGCACATATTTTATCTCGAAAATGTGTTATCGGTTCTACGAACATGGGACAATAATTATATCAATTAATACACAAACTTGAACTTGACCTTGAACTTGATCTCATGACGTAATTCACAGTGCGCTTCACAACACTATATAAACATAGCGATACAACATATTAAAATGATATATTGTAAGAGCAATAACTAAATAAATGTAGTTGTAAGTTTAGTGTTCAGTCACCGTGCTCGCAGTTTGCAAACGGTAAAAGAACAAAAGACACGGCGGTATTGTGTTTTTGGGGTTTTCCACTTCCCGTCGGTTATATTTAACCATTTTAATTTCTATGAAATCTTAATCACTCGTTCGCATTTCAAATGTGAAACCGTATGAAACAGTTCGCCATTACCATTCGTTATCATGCTTGATCTTGACATCTCGCATTTACTGTCCTCATCAACTGGTTAACGTAACACGATACTGGATCTTGCGAGATAAACGATCTCGAAAATCACCGAATGTATCACACGGACATGTTCGAAGCGATATGGCATTTTTAATATAAAATTTTAGATAATTATTTATTCTAAAACAATTTGCTCTAGAACAATTATTAGTAGACAGCGGTGTAATTTAAAACAGTCAAAACATCGGAAGAATTTAAAAATACTGTTATATTATTTTCAACCTATTACACATATTAACAAAGAAAATAAATCTCTATGTCACTTCAGTTTGTTGCAATTCAGGTAGAAAATTTTTATTTTCCATAAAAATCCGCTGTTTAATTATGTTCTTATTTATAATTTACCGAACCTCCTAAAAAACAAATTTGTATTTGACTGTTGTTTCGAGCAACTGAAGATTTTTATCATACGTAGATTCGCCAGATGAGGGCGGGGAGCACGAATTGAGGGGAAAAGGTTACCCCCTCCTTGCCAGTACCGGACACATGACAGAGACGAAATGCGTCACGTGACCGAGCCGCGGCGATGGGAAATAGCGTCGTAGAAGGGAAAGGTAGAATGGGAACACGAATCATAACCCTTTGCACTCCGAATTATTTTTCAAATTTGTTGCCAACAAACTCCCTGCTATTTGAAGTATTTTATTTGAAATTGACATCAAAGGACAGTTTCTTGACTGTTACTTGTATCAACACGTTGAGCGCCGCGCGAATTCTTAAAGAAATCCCCTTCTGGCTACGATCCTTGTTTCAATAAAATCCATTAAAATGCCTTAATGATATAATCCGGTAATAAATAAAAAATTAAGTAAATTTTCAGTAATTACTTAAAACAATGTAAATTTTTTAGATTTTATATCATATTTTACATTGTCAGTCACCGATGGTTGACGCGGCGCTCAACGTGTTAAACAATTTTGTTTACTAATTATATTAGATATAGCTCTCAAACATTTTCGTAATTTATATGTGTGGAACTTATATTTGTTTTTATAATAATTGAAAATTATTAATGAAGGAAGAACCAAATACATATAAGAACCCGTTTTATTTACATTTCTCTATCTCTGATGTCGAGTGTGACTCTGCTACAATCTAGTAATTACGATGTCGCAATGTTACGATAGATACAATTTAACAGGTACCAGCTTTTCAAACCATTATTATAAATAATAAATTGAATATTTACATCTTTGTATACACATGTTCCATATTTTTCTCACACATGATGGGAGCATATTAAAAATGTCGTACAAAGTGTCATTCATCAAAAACACTATTATCAACTATTCCCACTATAACCAACACGTTCTTCGAGCCTCGCAATCGTGTAAAAATCAAAATACGGTAATCAAAATTGTTTGCCGTCTATGATGAGCCTCTGCATATTTTTCTTTCGTCACAAACGATCAAAACATTTTTTTCCCGAATGATGAATTACGAGGCGGTATACCATGGCCGACGCGATTTGCGCTAACGCGGTGATGAAGAAGTAAACGTGATTATGCGCAGCTGGAACACTGTTCTACGTAGCTGTTCTTATGACTCAATTCGATCAAGACTTATAATTCGCGGCCGGTCTTAAGCAAAACGTGATATCATTGTGTGATTCGTACAAATCCCGAATCCGTCTGAATAAAAATCCTCGTAGTTTTCTTTTCTCGTCGGCTGTTGCAGAATCTTGACTTCCATGCGACCTTGGCCTATCGATTTCAAGTCAATCTGCGAATAATAACGCAATCGACCATCGCAATTTTCAATGTCGAAGGGAAGTCTTTGAAATGAATTATTGAAATTTATTTATGAATAAAATCTACTATAGCGTTATAAATCTAAAAAACTTAATTTGGAAAATGAAGAAAAAATTATTCCGGTGATCTTTAGTTACACTGCGGATTTTTATTTGAAATAAACATGTTCTACCGGCTGGCTGAAATGTTACATTCCAACTCCGAATTTGTTTATGATAAGATTAGTGTGACTTATTTTTAAGAAATTAACAATATATTCTATTTTATATTGATTTATTGATTTTTTGGCCATCTGTACCACAATTGCAACAAACAGGTTTGAAATTTATTACCGTTGTTAACAAGCTTCATACGTTGAAACTAATATTACAACATTTTTAATACTCATTTTTAAAAGGAGAGAATTTCATTATAAATTATTAATAAATTTAAAAGTAGAAAATTTTTGATATTTAAATGTTTTATAAAGTAAAATAATAACAGCATAATATATATAAATATTTTTTTACTATAATTTTTTAAATATAACGTACACAGCATAATTTTTTAAATATACTGTAAAAGAGTTTCGGCCAACAGTTCTGCCGGGTCTAATTAAATCAGCGAATGATCGCAGTTCATTATTCGCGAATGATTGATAAACTCGGGTATTCCTTGCACTTGTATAATCGTACGTCCAATTTGTTTATTTCCGGCGCTATTCCGCGTACGTGGTTTCCCACAAATTGAATACATTATTTAATAATGAAGCGCCATTAGGAAAAATTCATCGATTCTAGGTTTCCCCGAATTAAAAGACAATTAACTGTTATTCGGAATATAATTAAGTAATTGGAGAGATTAAAAACCAATTGGTACATTCATAAACCATCATGTTGCGAATATATTATACATATGTATGTATCCCTCGTATGTATGTGTACGTATACCTAAATTCAATCTATGAAAGTAAGAATTCTATCTCTTATATAGTATCTCAACGAGTAGTCTTAAATTTTACCGAATTATTTGTTATATTATGTTATTTGAAAAATCCTCAAATCAATTTTTGTAATATAAATTATGAATTATTACTTATAAAAATATGATTACTAGACTTCGGATTTTATGCATTTACAACACAAATGAGTGGATTCAATTTAAAACAGTGAACAGGAAACAGAAAACTTTAAGAGTATTAATATATTATTTTCACTACATTAAAATTATTAATGAAAAATATAAATTGATATATAGCTCCTGTGCCTTGCAATTAATCATTACAATTTTATATAAAACTGCAATTAATGCATGATTAATTTAAGCAAACATTTAATTGGAAAAACTACAGGAAGGTGGCGTGAGTGTTTCATAAAAAGTTTTTCGATTACGATGTTTATCATTAATAATGTATAAATAAAATATAGAAATTTTCTCTTGACATTTCTATTAAAAGTGTTATTCCACCGTGTAGATTTGTATTAGCGATTAAAATTATCACACTTGGGTCGCGTGTAATGTGCTTCCTAACATGTAATTAAAGATGAAGATTGAAAATTAGATCTCGTGTCTGCGTGTGTTCTTGTTTTAAGATAATATCAACAAAGAAATGAGATCTCTTCTTTAAATCTCGGCTCGAAATAGGACAATCGAATTTCGAGTAACGAAACAAATTATATTGATGTTATTTCGTGATCATTTCCGGAAACTCGTCTTTTGACGTCATTACCGTGAATTTTCCCTGAATGAAGCGTAAAAAATATAAAATGCGCGTTCATTTCCATAAGCGGCGTTCCTAGAACAATCTGAAGAGGAGTTTACTGGTTTAATTGACCACGAGTAGTGATAATACTAGGATATAAAATTACAGTACCGCCAGTTGAATTGGACGTCTTCTGCGTTCACGTACATACGGGGACTTTTTAAATTACTGCCGGCTTAGTCACCGAGAGATACGTTCGTTCCGCAAAACGGTACGATGCATCTGTAAAGTATACGTCATGATACTTCCTTTCTATCGAGCGTACAGTGTGTACACTGTACATCAAATTTTCAGCTGCCACAAAATACATTTTAAATCTGTTATCTTAACAGACAGAGCGATCAAAGTGTGGCACAATATTTCTAATAATTATGGAACAATTATTTTCAACCATCTTCTAATTTTTCAGAACTCTTCTCGTAATATTTTTCACTTTATTAGTTGATTCAATGATAACTCCTTTGTCCTTGACGATTTCTTAGTTCGAAAATAAAATTTATATTTATTGCACGTATACATTTAATGCTTAAATATTGCTATCGGAAGACTCAAATTTTATTTTCAATTGATCCTTCCGATCACAAATTATTTATTTCTGGGAAAAAATCATGGCTTTGCTAAGCACCTCTTTGAAAATATACATGTTTAATATATTATTAAATTTATTTAGTATGTTCTT
>CM052192.1:17045375-17119208 GCA_028455805.1 Lasioglossum figueresi | reverse complement strand
AAAAATGTTTTATATCATTTATATATTTACTTTGTTACTGTTATTACTTTTAAATAATATGTAAATGTGTTATAATGGTAAATAGCACTTATGGGTATGATACTCGTATGTGTGACTAACAAGGCATAGTTTACTATATATAATGCCCTACTCTTTGTTATTAATAACAGATAGATATTCAACTATATAAAGTATCTAGAAATAATTGCGTTTCAGTATTATTATAGTATTCCTTCTGCTGTTTTATGCAACTGTGATGACATAATGCGATGCTAGGGAGGGCGGACAAATATCCCTGACAACCACGCCTGCCACAAGCAGATTGAAGCAGATCCCGCCTAAGGCAGATATTGAGCAGAATACGGCCGAAGCTACGCTTCGACCAGCTCAAGGCAGGATTAGCTCAATTTCTGGCTGTGCGCCTGTAGGCGCAGACGTGATTTGTTCTGCCGGCAGCCAGGCACGATCGTCGTGGCACTATTTCGGCATCACTGTGTTCCATCGGTTTTTGCGGATTATGATAATCATCCAGGTACGCAGAGTGCAACAAAGATTCGTCGTTTCTTGTTTTTCGAGAGAGGAAGCGGCGTGTCAAGCGTGAAAACTATACTTGACTACCGTCTTATACGTGTATCTTCCGCAGAGCAGTTTTTGCTTTCTTTGTATCTATTCTTCCTTTCCTATTCGGTTTTTTCTATTTGGTTTTGCACACCGAGTTCCATTTATACGCGGTATTTTTAAACATAGAGTCCTGATAAATTTCCGTGCATGTTTAAAAGTATCTTTAAATAGGTGTCTACCCCCAATATTAATGTATTTGAAAATCTTATCATTGCGAACTATTTCATTGATTAAACTATTTTAATATTCATAATGCACGTTGTTCACTATACTCCAAACTCACCTACAAATTACTATAGTTTCGATACAAGTGATTTCGTATCTGTACATACTTTCTGTAGACGAGTGAAACTATTTGTCATTCACTTTATTTGTATGCCTTCATTCGACATTGTTTATTTAATTGATTGTATTTTTTTTAGTTCTATTACACATTCACTATATTGAAACTGCTCGTTAAAAGTACATATATGGATATATATATATACATAATGGCATCGTCACAGTACTTACAAGAAATGACTAATAATATTAAACACTGTATTTAAAATCTGTTTACGAAATTATGTGAATTTCTCGATTATTCATTATTGAAATTTCTTCCTACAGATCCTGTAATCATGTCTGTTAAATCATCAACTTCTTACGCACAAGAGGATTTGGATCTCATTAATTCTGAAATATTAAATTTAGAACAATCTATATCTCCGTTATTATCTCAAGCAAGAACACCTAAATCTGACAGCTGCGGAGAAACATGTTCGTCCAGACCAGAATCATCAGCCGATTCTCTTAATATGGCAGATTCGACGGAAGTAGTTGATAATGGATTTAAAACGATACTTGTGAAAAGCGAAACTATGACTCCTGCAAAACAAGAGATCAATGAGAATTTAGAATTGGAAGTAAATACTATGGCTGCCCAATTAGGAATCGTAGAATCGGATGTGACAATAAAGAATATCCAGAAAGACTTAATTATTAAGGAGGAGCTAAAGAATATTAAAATAGACGATGATAAAACATTCGACAAACCAGAAGAATTAAAAGCAAAAGTGTTAAATCGGGATGGATTGAAATTTTTTCCTGGAGCCAAATTGGAAGCAAAAGATTTCAATGACAAGTGGTAAGTGTTGTTAACTGTTTCTTTACTAGCGGTGACTATAGTTACCTGATGCCTGACACTTGCTGTGTACTAGCAGTGATTATAGCCCCCTATTAAAATTTTGCATCGATTCTTGACTTTGGTGGAGCAGAGTATATTTGTATATCGATTGTCTTATTTTTGTATCTCTTTCACAACCAGAATAAGGAATTAATTATATTATGTTAAGCTATTAAAAGTTACATTCATAAATTTGGTTAGATCACTGTAAAACAAGTGCCTCTGCATTAGGAGTGTCTTGTTCTGTAGTACATTAGCGAGTAAGGCAGCCGTAGCGAAAAGCTTAAGATTGTTTTGTTATGTATTATTTGTTTAGTTGTATTGTTTCATATTGAAAAGAATTGCTGCACACAGTTATTAATTATTGTTACATTGCAGGTATTCTGCTAAAGTTGTTGAAACTGATTGGGACGAAAGGGAAGTTCTAATACATTTTGACAAATGGAGTTCAAGATTCGACGAATGGATACCTATGGATAGCTCTAGATTACGTGTGTTACAAACACAGTCAAAGTGAGTAGATAGTTTAGGATTCACTAAGCCCCTAAATATCTGGATAAAATTATCTAATATACTGAAGAGAAAAGAAGTAATAAAAGCATTCCAATATCAATGTTTTGTAGCCTGATTTATTGACTAAGTTAAGGTACAGTTTGTATAACTAAACTGTTTTTTTTTTTAAGCGAACAAACTTGGGACCAGCCATCTCTGTAAGTGGATATTGCATAATTATCAAATAGGTGAAAAATTTGTAGTATCTGTAATATTTTTTTATTCGTCAGGAGTTATTGATTTTTACGTTTTCATTCTTCCTATGTTTTTGGATCAGTTTGAGAAATTTTTAACCATGGATAAATAGTTTTCCTATATAATTGCCCAGAATTAAACTATTACATGAAATAATCTTCCTGTTAAATATTAATTTGTACATATCTTTATGTATACAATGTTTCGGATTATATTTTTTAAATATTTATTCTGATATATTTATATTAAAGGTCTGTTTACAATATTGTTTTGTACGTAGTATGCATACATTCGAAAATATAAAACTAAAATATATATATCTGTTTACTATATATTTAGAAATATAAAATGAGAATATTTTTTAGATTTCAAAAAAAGTATATATAATTATTGTGGCAGTTATAAATTTTGCGAATTAAATGTGAAATAATCTATATATGCATGTGTTATTTAAACAAAAAATACATTACCAAGTAATCTGTCAATTAAAAACAAAATTATATTTCATACTAGGATTGTTTTTTTTAATGTTTTCATATAACATTTATTTAATGACAGATAGTAACTGTCCACGCATGATAATGAAACGATTTCATACCTTTAGGCAAACGAACATGAAAGACTTTTCAGTTGGAGAAAGGATACTT
This sequence comes from Lasioglossum figueresi, assembly GCA_028455805.1. NCBI lineage: Eukaryota > Metazoa > Arthropoda > Insecta > Hymenoptera > Halictidae > Lasioglossum > Lasioglossum figueresi. The sequence goes on along the minus strand of CM052192.1, from coordinate 17,116,028 downwards.
GCTACGTGGGCTGACGGGAGAAAATATCCAGCGAAAGTAAATGCAGTGTTAGGAAATGGTAAGTAACCTAACCTTAACTATGTATGTGTGAAAGAAACGGACTGTTCCCTATTACTCGTTTGACGTTTCTTGTTTCTGGCAGGATAATTTCTAGATAAACAGTGCTGCTTTTTTATATTTAAAATAAATTATTTTCGCAGATAGATACGATGTTCTCTTTGACGATGGATACGCAAAAACCGTTAAATCATCGAAAATGACAAAAATCGCTACAACATCCACAAAGGTATAAATTTAATTTCTGAGGTTATGTTCTACCATCATTAATACGAGCTTTAATACACGCACAACGTTTACAAATGAAGAAAAATATTATTAGCCCAATTAATCCAAATACCAAATCAAATATTGTTGACAAATATTTTTTTCACGTTATTACAGTTGTTTCAAGTGTAATCATAAAAATATATATTAAACGAACTTGAATGTTTACGTTTTTAATGTTAAACAATATATCGTTGTATTTTCCAAAGCATAATTGTTACTTGACATTTTTAATTCTTCATTTTTGTTATGTAAATAGTGTGATACAAGACAAGTAAATAAAGTAAAACAATTCGGATATTACATGATTTATTAGTGAAAGTATGAGATTAAGAAATTAAATCGAGACACACTAGCAAACAAACAATAAGTGCAAAATCACATTTGACAGCAAACCGTTGAAAGCGAAGGCTACATAGGAAGTAAACAAGAAAGAAGGGATAAGAAGCGAAAGCACATAGTGATGGAACTGTTTCATACGCATTCTAGAAAGCGATCCAAAAATGAAGCAGACAAGTTGGTGAAAAAGGAAAGTCTGGCAGTAAATGGAAGTGGAGGAGATTGTCTGCCTGAAAGTAAAATTGATTTAGATGGTACTTTGTTTGGACCTTGTTATGATCCTGGGACAGATTTATTACGAGGATTTGATACTAACATATCAAAATCTAGACCTTATGCAAAGAGAAGCAAGAAAGAAATGTTTAAGAATGACGTGGACCAAGAAGAAGATGTAGGGCCTGAATGGGTAGATGGAGAACCGCAAGGAATTGAATCGTACATTGTAGATGGAAATGATGGTATGCCGAAAGAATAAAGGTTTTTTTTTCTGTCTGCACTATACTTTTTCATGAATTTATAAACATTTATCGTTACAGGACCACGTCGTTCAATAATAGTGGCAGATAAAAGACTACCACCTGGTTGGCAGAAACATTTCACTCAAAGAAAAGCAGGTACATCTGCTGGAAAATGGGATGTCTTGTTTCTTCATAAATCAAGTGGAAAGAAATTTCGATCAAGAAATGATATTAGAGCATTCATGGAAAATCAGGGGCAATCTGATTTCGATCCAGAAAAGTTTGACTTTTGTATTCATCGAAAAAAGAGAAGCCATGGACCAAAAATAAAGCAAGAAGTTATTACAGATGCGCCAAAGAAAATTAAGACTTTATTGCCTAAAACGAAAGCAATACCATTAACCGATACATTACTTATACCTGCAACTTCACCAGTTGCAACAATAGTGCCTACGCCAACAACATCTATCGCCGATGGTGGTAAGATATTCTTTCCTTTAATCAAATATTTTTTAATGTTCACTGCTTTATTAGACATATTACATTTTTATGCATATCAGGAACAATTTACTGTAAGTGTTTTGAAAAAGTTTTACAAACATTCAAATTGAAAGTATCCTTGATTGCTGCATGTATAAAAAAAGAACATACTTTCAGAATTTCTCATTCGAGAATATTAATTTAGAAATGATTTATTTCTCTTTATTAATAAGCATGTTTTATTATTTTCAAATAGCTGTTTTTATTGGGGGACTTCGCGTAGAAATGGAGGACAGCGCTTACAAATGTCCGAAACAAGGGTGCAATAAAACTTTTAGAAAGGAAAATCTTTTGCAAATGCACATCAAACATTATCACCCAGAATATTCAAAATTTTTGGGATCAACTCCAAACGTTGCAGACTTAGCTTATGCAAGAACAATTGGGGAATCGATTGAAGATATTATTCCTAGAAAATCAAATAATGTGTTAGAAAAATATAATAAATTAGGAAAAAAGAAAACTGTTCAAGATAAACCTTTGTACGCGATATCACCGACAGCATCAAATTCTGCTCAGCCCACGTCGCCAACGATAGCAATGTCAACAGTCTCCGAAGTGGAGGACGAAATCGACCAACTAGAACAGTCTAATGAAACGCAAGCTGAAGATGTTAAAGTAGAAAAAATGTCTCCGATTTCCAGTCGCAGCGTAGATATGGACGATGAAACTGAGAAAAAACGAGAGGAGACATGTGCAATGTCACCGGGAACACTGTTTGATCTAAAGGTCAGGGAAGAGAAAACACCAAGTGGTATTAAAACTCTTCTTCCAGTGAGGCCAACTACGTCATCAGAAGTACAGAGAATTGATAGATCGAAGTCTTTAGACGAAGGTATTCATATTGACAAAATGAAGGGCCAAAGGAAACGGCAATTATCGGAGTACAGCTCTGATGTTCCGAGCAGGGGTAAAAGACGTCACGGTAATAATATATAACAGATTTTACAATAATTGTTGTGCATTGGAAATATCTAAAATATTTATCTGTTTGTTTGTCATAGGTATTCAAGAAATTACGGATGAGAGAGAATACGGTGATTTGGATGAAAGTGCAGTGGACGCTGAAGGTCCGACTACACTGATGTATAGATATAGCCGTCGAAAATCGGATTCAAGAAGTGATGAAAATAGTCAAAGTAGTAAGTTTTTTCTTATATTCAGTTTATAATACTTTTTAAGTCGCATATAATTTTGTCATGTATATGTTGCCGTTTAATTTTTTATAATCGTAAAAACATTAATTTCTCTTCAATGAAAAAAAAGAGTAATAGTCTACTGTTTTATTGCTTCATTATTCTATAGGTCAACTAAACGATTCTCTTCTCGAAAAAGCTGATCCCCTGAAAGGGGATGTTACTAAAAGAGATACAAATAATGATGGTGAAGGTATATTCTTTATTTTTTTTATCTGTTTCTTTGTTTACTTTCATTTACTGTTAGTTTGCGTTTACAATATTTCCGTATTTTGGAACTTTTGACTGTTTTTTATATTTACTGCTTAACAGTGTGTTTGATAATGTTTTCACTTGAAATGAAATCTCCGATTAACATTGCATTGTTATTGTTAGAAACGTAATTTCGTTTAAAATGTTCTGCGAATGTTATTTCTAGAAAATGAAGGAGTTATGATGATGATTAATGGTGAAATGATAAAAGTGGAACAACTTCGAAGAGAAGAAATAATAAATTGCACATGTGGATACATGGAAGAAGATGGTTTAATGATACAATGCGACCTTTGTTTATGTTGGCAACATGGTCATTGCAACGCGATCGAAAAGGAAAAGGACGTGCCTGAAAAATACATTTGTTACATTTGTCAGAATCCATATCGACAACGCCCGTCAAAAAAGTATATCCACGATCAAGATTGGATAAAGGAGGGCAAATTGCCAACATTAGCTAATGGAACAAAGAATCAATATTCGCTTAATCAGAGAACGGCTATGTTGAAACGTTCTTACGATTTAGTCGCTGCACTTTTGCAGATACAGCAAGTGCTGCACACTTTACGAATAAAGATTAATGTAGCTCAGTAAGTATTGGAAAACCCGGCAGCTAATGAAAACATTGCAAAAGTTACATCAAATTATTTATATAAACATTACATTGTAGAAAGAAAGATCATCCAAAGTTGTATCTGTGGGCGAAGAATTGGGACAAGATAGAAATACAAAAGCCAGATATAACACCTGTACCAATCATAGAAATTTCAAAAGCAACGAACGATACTGCCGACATTGTGGACGACGTGTCCCGTCGAATTGAAGTCAAGATGGAAACGAAATTTACTTTGAAGGAGGATCCTGATGAAAAATCCATAGCCTCGGATTCGGAGTTGATGAAAATTTTGGAAGAAGATAATACGATTGCAGAGGAAGCTAAACTTGCTTGCAAAAAAGAAGACTCTGCGAATCAGAATAAAAGTCACATTCTTCTTGATGCGCTTACGAAAAGTCCTAGTCCTGAAGAAAAATACAAAACTTCAACAAATTCGGATACGAAAACCGGTAGTAAGGGTTGCTACTTTATTGTTAGACTGCGGATTTTCATGCATAATAAAAGTTTTATAGGTCAATTGAAAGATACGGGAGCTAAATAAAGAATATTTTCTTTCATTAATAATATTACTATGTTGAAAATGATATATTCTAAGTTTCACCTCTTATTTTTATCGTAAAAGCATAAAATCCGCAGTCTACTTATCCTCATAAACGTGATTTGGTAAATATTACGCTTAGGGGAGGCAACTCCGATGACCTTGACCTTGACATATGTTGTCGAGGACACATTCTGAGTGACCTTCAGAAGGTTTTAGCCATCGCTCGTCTTTTGTTAAAAAGTTATAAAAAAAAGAAGTTTTTAAAATATAGCAATTATTTTAAGTAATGAAGGCTGAAACGATATACTGTTTTGACATATGTTATCAAGGTCATCTTTCTAAGTAACCTCCAAGAGGTTTTAGCCGTTGCTCGTTTTTTATTAAAAAGTTATGAACAAAAATGTTTTGGTAATTATTTAGAAAGAGGCACTCCTCTCCGATTTGGATGAAATTTAAATACGTTATAGATTTCGACATTTTTAACAACTCTTTCCTTTTCACATATAGAGGGGTCGCTTTTAGTTTTCGCGACATTCGCAAAAAACTCGCAAGATGTCCACAACAATTTTCAATAATGTTGAGGTTGCCGATATTGCTAGCCACTCCAAAACACGAATAATTTTTTGAAGAAAAGTATTTCTTGACCGCTTGCGCCGCATGGACTGCGACATTATCATGTTGTTAAATGTATTTATTTGCAACAATTCTTATAGCATAAGTGTTTGGTTGTTCATTTATCATTTCAATATACCGTTCACTATTCATTCGTCCTTTTATAAATTTGATTTCTGTTTTACCCCAATATCCAATATCGGCCCAAATTATCACACAGCGGCCTCCCATTTGGCGACGGCTTAAAAATTGCTGTTCTTCATTCAAATCATGATAGTAATAGCCTACGACGTCTGAACCATCCAAATTAAAACTTTTCGTCAGTAAATATGACTCTTTGCCACTTTGTCCTCATATTTATATGTTTTTCGGCAAATTGTAAGCAGAACGCTTTATGCTCCTTCTGCAACCAAGGTTTCTTCTGCAATTCTCTTCACGCTAATTGCTTGTTTTTTTTTGTAAAACACAACGTACATTCTTTCCGTTGTGTTTACGCCGACACTATCAGCGATTTGTCTCGCAGTCATTCTCGAATTTGATGCTGTTCTCAATATTGCACGTTATTCACGGGCAGTTAAAATTTGTGGGTGCCCAGAACTCTTCTTTTTCCCGTAATTTTCAGGATTTTTTAACAAGCACAGAATAACTTTTCGGTATCTATTTACAATTCTTGATATTTGTGTCATTCAATATTGTTATCTTTAACTTCAATATCGTACGTATTTCACATACACCTAGTTTTTTCCACGACCCATTCTTAACACTTTAGTATATTGGTTTATTAAATAAGCACAAAAGAATCTGGTACCCACTTTATCAATTACGTTTTGCAATGAATCTGTGCTCTTCAGTAACTTCTGCACAACTGACAAATGTAAAACTGTTATTTGTGCTATCAATTTGTCCCGCTTATAATAAATATTGTGGATGATATTCAGTACATTGTACGTACAGGCATGTCAGAATATGTTGACATATTACAAAATATTCATTTTCTTCCGTTTAATGTACCAAATGAGGAAAATAGACGATGTACTATCTTTTTGTCCCGGAGTGTATGTAAGGTGAGATTTCAATTTTCAGACTACTCTTTGATTTTCGTATGCGTGGTCCTAACCACAACTCATTCTATTCGCATAATCTTTGCATTGTAGCTGTCATTCAGAATTTTAACTAGTAATAGAAAAATCATGCGAACAGAGTGAAAATCTAGGAGTAGTCTCACAAAATTGAAAGCTCATCTTATACATGTATGACCAGAATGAGACCCTGTTTTCATTCTGATCTCCACAACGTGTCTACAAAAACAGTAAATTGACACAGAGTCCGAGTAGGCTTACATTACCACGGAGCGTGCACGAATGTTCTCTTTGACAACATATGGCAAGGTCAAGGTCATCGGAGCTGCCTCCCCTAAACGTAATATTTATTCGTGATTTACATTTTTCTATAAGTATATAGATTTACTATCAAATCAAACAGCCGAAGATGATATATCCACGTCAACAATGCCAACACATGAGATGCAGGATGAAAATGGACATGATTTATCAACACCATTACAACCTTTTATACCACAGCCGGAAGCACCTATAGATCCAGGAGAGTGTCGAATGCGGTTATTGGAACATATTGATCATTTTCAAAATCACGTAGATGCTAAATTAACGTCTATCGAGGCTCAAGTTTGGGGTATGTAACAATTAGACTGCAGATTTTTATGCAAAATAAAAATTTTCTGCATCGATTGCAAGAAATATTGGGTTGGAAAGAAAGTTCGTAGCGTTTTCAAATTAAGAATCGAAGATAAAATTAAGGTATTTATTCATATGTTTATTCAATAACACGAGAAGTTACCTCGAAAATGACAAAAAAGTAATAGAACAGAATGGAAAATATGTTATTGAATAAATCTATGAATAAATATCGGAATTTTAGCTTTCAATTTTAATTTACAAACCCTACGAACTTTCGTTCCAACCCAATAGAAACTAAGTTCAATGTTATTTCCTCACTTAATAATTTTAACAGATGAAAAATCATATAGTGACATCTTCAATTTTCAAAATTTTCCTACAATTTCAAATTTCATCTACTCAATTTTGCTATAAATGCATAAAGATCCGCAGTCTAGTGATCAGTTACGTGTGGAACTGTAGTAGGTGAACAATTTTATTATGTAACTCTTAATGTACGATTGCAGCTTTAGAAGCTATGGATCCGGAAGATATTATACCTAGTCAAGACGTTCAGCCCCGAACTAAACAAACAATCCAAATGCTTCTTCGAGATTTAAACACAGTGCGAAAATTAGCAGCTTTATGTTAGATAATCGTTTTTTGAAAAAAATACTTCATCAATTGTCTAACCCAAACGCTACTTCTTTAAAAAGCAATTGTCTCGATTTGTAATTAAAACACGAAAATATTCATATGGTGATATTTTATAGTGTATATACAGGAAATGCATATAACTCGTAGCTAAGGCTGTATTAAAACTGAATAACATGTTGTTATTGTGTATAAAAAATGTTTGGTTTCGTTTAAGCGCTATCACGACTAAATTTGTTATAATATTGTTTGAGGCGTTCAATGCAAAAATGGTGCAAATGGAGAATTAAGTAAAAGTTAATATCAAAGATGTTACCGTTTTCCTGTGCCAGTCACGTTAAAATTATATTACAATTATTTGTGTCGAACCAAACAGAAAAACATTCACTTACACCACATTTGCATTAAACGGCTCGTTTGTGGTTACGTTACAATTAATTAATAGTAAGATTGAATATCTTTCCAAAATAAATGTACACCTCTCATGTAAATACTGAAGAAGAGTCGGAGATGCGAGAAAGATGCAACACAATGGAAATTAACAAATGATAGTATTGTTTTTATAAAATATATTTATTTATGAGAATATACTTGTTGTCTTCATTGATGTGTGACTTTGTACTTAATTTATATACTACAAGTGATTTCGCGTTTACCCGCGGTTAAATGTTAAATGGAAAAATTGTTATAGAGACATAATTAAATAACCCCCAACTATAAAATTGAGATAGTAGATGACCCTGTGTTTGGTGATACAACAGGAGTAACAATCACAGAATAGTGCAGTTATTAAGAACGGTGATTTCTGGTTGAATTCGTGTAACGATAAGAAAATTAGGAAGGGGAGACTGAATATTCGCCGCCATCATGGGTTTAGCCCGGCCGATGACGTCAAGGACTAGCGGTGTGCAATCACGCAGCGCATGAAAAACAAAGACGGTGAAAATATTTGTTCTGCATAAAGAAGAGAGAAAAGAAAAGTATGTGTGCGCACGCTTAAGAACGAGGAAGATAGCGCGACGGTGGAGCGTAAAGGAGGGAGAAAAGAGGCGTGCAGTAAGCAGTAAGACAGGACGTAGAACGCCCGCTGCCGTTGTGTTTGGGCTCGGCTCGGTTCTGCCGCTTCCGTTATGACGATACGATCCAGCGCTTGGCGCTGTGACCGGGCAATAAGTTGTTTGTGATTATGCCTAACTGACATAATTCTATTTTCGAACGAATTTAAAAGGAACGCGATGGAGGTGCGCATCGTTGCTCCGTTTGATTGGTAAACCGATTCCTCCTTTTGATCGTTACGCAGTTCTCGTACGCCATGTGCTATTGCCACGCGTGTGTTTCCTCTACCGCTGGATTAATCTTAGTTAAATATCCGTGAAAAAATCTCTCGCGGAACCGTTTTCAAACGACGATCGCCGATTATCGTGATCCTAGTGGCTCGTGTTAGTGTAGTGTAGGAAGATACTTTTTCGCTTTCTCTCTCTCTTTTTCTCTCTCTCCCTCTCTCTCTCTCGCTCGCTCGCTCGCTCGCTCTCTCTCTCCGCCCCTCGCATTTTTGGCCGGCTTGTACTAAGAGAGAGAGTCAGAATAAGAACAACAACGGGAGACGTAGAAAAAAGGATAGACGGTGGATTCGGCGAGCCCGAGTACGAGAGATAACGCGAGGAGCGCAAGTGGTGTATCAAGATGGCGCATAATTTGGCACCGAGCGTCAACTGTTCGCTCGACGACATTGATCTAAACGCATTGAAGGTACATAAATATATGTTATTTTCATTCGACTCGGCGTGCACGAATCATACATTATGCTCCACAATGCCTTCCATCACGGTTCCTCCCTGTGTATCCCAAATGAATACAGTGTTCGGTAATTAACCTCGTAAGACAGACGATGACTATTTTATTCTCGGTAGAACAACGGGAGGGAGAAGTCCTCCTTGAATTTTTATATCGTTAACGCCGTTTTCGTTGAAATCCGCGAAATTCGCTCGAATGTCAACGTGTCTTCTATTTCATTGACAATCGGCTCGAAAATGATTAATGCGAAGCCACCGCATTCATTGACATTTAATATAGCGCATACTTGTACTGCTACATACGATTTTCAGTAAAATTATCCAGCTTCGAATAGAATTCTGTGAAATATATGTATGCAACTTAGTATATAATTGTATATATCTATATATACAGTCTGGGACAAAACTAAGTGGACTCCCTGTAAAAACTTTTTTCAAATTGGGCCAAACGACTTCAGTTTTTTCGAGATGTTAAAAAGATTCGTTTACTAAATAGGTAATGTATACGAAAAGTTAATGAAAAATTACTATTCGTCGAAATTGCGAAGAGAAATTGTGAAGGTCACGTTTTCTAACTTTTTTATCTGTGTTTATAATGAAAATCGGAAGTTATGCACTTTTGGTCCAATTTGGAAAAAGGTATTCGTTTTTAATTGGTGTCCATTTAATTTTGTCCCCGACTGTATTATATACTTCTAATTAAGTTCACTATGTATGTATGTATGTATGTATGTGCAGTTCTCAAATGAATAATATAGAAAGATGAAAATTTTAATTATATTTAACTACATCATCTTCTTTATCAAAGTTACGCAATTATTATCCTACAGAAGAATTTCACATTTGAAATTGAATTCATAGTCACACAATGAAATCTCCAAGCTAATTCTATACATTAACATTTGTCAGACTAAATATTTTTAAAGCACCTTTTGAAACATAGATAATTCGCCAACACAAACTATTTATTCCATAAACTTAATTATAAAATTATATTATAGAACTTGTATAATGATTAGTTTGCAGATCTTTATGCAAAATCAAAATTTCATGCTTTAATTGCAACAAGCAGGTTTGAAATATTATTCCTGTTGTTAACAGTGTTGATATGCTGAAATAAATTGAACTCCTTTTAAATTTCTCTAATGTTTTTACTATTTTGTGTTTCACCTACTCACTTTTGCCACAAACGCATAAAATCTGTAGTCTAATAATGATATAAGAATGTTTCTTTCCAACTTTTTAAAATTTTAACGTCTAAGAAAGTCTGCTTAACTCTTTGCTCTTGAAATTATTTTTCAATGTTATTGCCAACAACTCCCTACTATTTGAAGTGTTTTATTTGAAATTTACTTTAAAGGACAGTTCCTTGACTGCTACTTATTTTAAACAATTTTGTTTACTAATTATATTAGATATAGCTCTCAAACTTTGTTGTAATTTATATTCGTTTTTAACTAAAAAATAAATAAAGAAAGAACCAAATACGTATAACAACCCGTTGTATTTAAATTTTTTTTTCTCTGATGTCGAGTCACACTCGACAAAGAAGTGCAAATGGTTAACGGTAGACTACTGGTTACAGAAACTAATATCTTCATAAAATTCCTAATAAATCTACAATGCCTATAAAATTGATTACATCTGCGTGTGTATGTATGTCATGTGCAAAACTACATTGATATTTTAATATTTTAGGAGCCTGCAGGTATCTTTGAACTGATTGAAGTTGTTGGCAATGGAACCTACGGTCAAGTTTACAAAGTAAGTACATAAACTTGTTCACTTATTGTTTTACGAGTATCATCCTTATGAATCATCTCATTAGATGTCCCAAACGCTTTATGATTGTTTAACTGCGAAACCTCTGGCAATTCGTCGCAAATTGTCAGTCTACGCGTGACTGTGAATATATATTTATTCAATTGATCAAATAGTCTTGCTGCTTCTTTTATGTTTGTATACACAGCAGATACAAACATTACAAGTAAATAAATTGAAAGATTACATAAAGTACACTATCGCATTGAAAATGTGAGCGTGCTTATTGACCAGCCCAATACTTATGCACGCATAGACATGTGTAACCATACAAATCTCTATGTGTATGTACGCGTGACACAAATTGGTATTGGTTAACGTACAAAGATGGAAAGATGTCTATTTTCACCTGTGGTTGAGATTGAAGGAGACAGTGATTCACCTTGAAAAAATTCTTGGCAAAGTTGTCCTTGGATGGACAACCATGTGTGAAAAACAGTCGCGTATAAGAGGTCGAGAATCTTAACCGGAAGGATATGGAATATACCCGGTGTACGAATAATAGCTTTCATAGTCAAAATCACTGGTATTTGAACACAACATTTTCGAAAATTGCGTGCGGATCGCTTCCAATTCGAAAGTCATATTTCCCCGCGTTGTACGTGCATCCGATCTCACATAACCCTTTGCACTCGGAGCTATTTTAACTCAAAAATTAAACGTTTCTTCCAACCTAGAATATTTCCATTCCCTATGATTTTTTCTATTTTATGGATATGAAATTGGTACAATACCTGATACGATACCTAAATGTTTAGTATAGATATCGACATACCTAACACTAGGTTTACGGAGCTCTAGAAACAACTATATTACATTATTTTATAAACATAACAAAATTGTGTTTATCTAAATTTTTTGCCATTTTTCCAATAATATATACCCAAAGAAATAAATTTGGTAAATAATTCCTCAGGGAAGCATCTTGACAATCTTAATAATCGTAAATTAAGAATATTAGAAAACCTAGTGTTAATAATGTAAACAATATTTTGAATAATGGTACAGCAATTTTTAGTGGCATCTCGGAGTCACACACCATTCGAGTGCTAAGGGTTGTAAATTTAGAAAAAAGTAAAACGGCGCGAGACTCGTTAATTTCAGGATACCACTAATCATTCCTCGCCATGTGTTAGTGTGTTGCACGCAATAAACATGATCGGGGAACAACGCTCGCAGAAAAAAAGAGTTCCCCAGACGATACACCGACATTAAAATGAGTTTTTACACGATAAACCTGTAAACATTGAACGATACGCAGCTTTAATGTTGGCCGATTCGTGGGTCGAAAGATTATTACGAGGTTTCGCAATATTTTATTTATTGCACATTAAATGATGTTTGTGAGAGGGCTAGTGGTGTAATTCGAAGAATACGTGCTTCCTCGAGTTCCTCGAACTCTGACCACGTTTGATGATTTCTACGAGTCAGTTGGATTTTTATTTAACCGTTGAACGACGGGTCTTTTTGGACCCCGAAATACGAGTTAAGAACCACTGCCGTAACGTCGTTTAAATTCTTATGCAAATCGAAAACTAGATTCTCTAATTGAATTTGAAAAAAAGTTACTTAAGAGGTCATCTTACTGAACTCGATTCCCTGCATAGAACGAACCGTGCATGGTGATTATGTATTTTACCGGTTACGTCACTCACTCTCTTGCAAAGATTGCTTATGTTACGGTAGATAAGGCTTTTCGGAACTGTGTTGCTAAATATTTTCCAAAGAAATGGAAAATAATCTGTTCCGAAACTGCTCCGAAAGGTATTTGAACTGAATTTCCGATTTTGAACAAATTCTCAGTATATAAACTACCATAATTTCGTATAAACGAATTGTACAACGATAAACTTGATTTATTTTAATTTAAATGAATTATACTTTAGACGTTCCCTCTTTTTTAATGCGGGATGAAAACGGTTGAACCTTCGTTGCACTGCTATATGTACACAGCAGGTCTGCATAATTGAAGGAGTAACTATGCAATAGATATTACTAAAATTTAAACAATTTCGAAAAAGGAAACAATTTTTTCTAAGTTCCTGAATTCAAAATGTTCTAACAAATATTTTTTCAAGTGCTCATGTGTACAGCGCACTTTAACCTTATTTCCTAAACTAATTTACAAAGGATTTCATGAAAAGCGAAGCAAAAATTTAATGTAAAAGTAACTTTCATTGCAATTTCTATTTATCTGACTGCACAATTAACCCTTTGCACTCGGAGTTATTTTATCTCGAAAATTAAACATTTCTTCCGACCTAGAATAATTTCAATCTATATGATATTTTTCATTTTATGGATATGAAATTAATATAATATCTCATACAATATTTAACTGTTTAGTAATTGGTAAGATCCCAACATATTTAATAATGTAAAATATATTTTGAATAATTGCACAGCAATTTTTAATGGCACCTCAGAGTCACCATCCGAGTGCTAAGGGCTAATTATCCAAATTACAATTATGAGATGTTCCAAATTTCGAAATTAGATTGGATGAAATTTGTTCGCTGCAAAATCGAGTTGCATTAAATTACGTCAAGGGAGATTGATATTTTCAATAATAATTAGAAACCAATATCACGGCTGCAGATTGTCCATCGATAAATTCGATCAACCCGGTCATTTATTTATAAAAACGAAAGTCGCACCAATTCTCTTTCATCGCGTTTTACACGTACGTTTCATACAAAATTTCGCTTTTCGCGCATTATCGCTTCACGGATGCATAGAATCTGCAAATAACGCGATACTTGAACGCGTGCATCAATTACTTTTTAGATTCTGGAAAAATTCCTGCCGTAAATGCTGCTCTCATCACGATTTTTTCCGATGGTTAATATTCCATGACCTCTATTGTGCATAAATATTTATGAATGAATTCACTTAAGACTTGAGCGTTTTCATGCCGACTAACGAGGTGCAACGTGTTTTTCTTTTTTTTTTTGCGTAGCTTTTACATATGTTTGAAGTGTGTGTTTATGCTTTCGGTTGTGCAAGCGAAAAATGAACTTTGCACGTGTACCGTGACGTATCGCCCCGGTTTATTACACGTAATTGTTAACATTAGTTTTGCGCTATGCGATGATAGATAACCAAGGGAAGTGAGGAAGAGTACGTTGACCTACTGCCGATGATGACATAGGAACGAATGAAACTCGCGGTCGCATGAATACGCATGATCACTGTCGTCTCTTCAATTTCTGTCGATTTAGAAATTACCGAGAACGATCGGGCGAATAATAATTACCGGCGCAGGCTGTATAAACGGTTAATATCTTCTCGGATGTTTGTACGAGGAAAAAACAATTTACTAACTTATAAATAGGTTTTATTCGATCTGCATCGTCGTATAATAATTATTAATTTTTTAATTATTACCAGCCATTATTGGCACGTCTTAAACAGCCCTTTAATCGCAGAATTATTTTACACTAGGAAATTATTGAGAGTGAAATTATTTGATACTAGGCTAAATGCAGAAGGTAACGAATTTATTAAATTTATTTTCGAAATTAAATGATACAAGGGTTTTCTACAAAAATTTTATAATAAAAGCGTTTTTATGGTGCTATCGAAATCTTTTGATAAATCATATCTAAGAAGATTATTACCGTATTTGCAAATCTTAAATTTGAAGAATAAATATCTTCTTTTTCGATTATAATAATATGTTGTGAGATCCACCACGTCGATTTTGAAAGTGTTACAGGATAGAAAGCTTTCAAAAGCAAAAATGTTTGAAAGGAAATTTTTACAGCTTTCTATCAGCAATAAGGAATATGAATACCTACTATAAAACAGCGTGCATGTTTTTTTTTTAAGTACGTATGCCTCGAATTAAACTTTTTATTACTCCCGTATCTGCATGTCTCTCCCATTGATTTTTACGCATGAAAACCAAGATATGTTAATGAACACTAATATCATCCATGGCTGCAACTGGTTTTGCCAGATGTTTTTTAGTCTTTTAGAAGGAACCGTGTTCTCGTTAGTTATGTTCGTGTTTGTGAAAGTATGCTGACAACGCCTGGCTCTCTAAAGAAATTTGCTCGAATACAAATTTTCAATATTTTTGATATTGGGATAATAAAAGTCGAAATCTGGTGGATATCTGGCGAGGGATTATTCTAATGTGTTTAGAAAGTTTCTGCATTTATGTGTTTGTAATTTATTAATGATATTCTTAACCCTTTGCACTTGGAGCTATTTTAACTGGAAAATTAAACATTTCTTCCTACCTAGAATATCTTCATTCCCTATGATTTTTGAAATATTATGGATATAAAATAGGTATAATACCTCATACAATACCTAAATGTTTAGTAATTGATTAGATACCGATATATTTAATAATGTAAACAATATTTTGAGAATAATGGTACAGCAATTTTTAGTCTTCAGCGAAGGAAATAACAACGTTAAGATTTATTTAAAGAATTTCAATATACACTGATAATTGAGCTAAAACTAAAAATCGTGGGTGGTAATGTAAATAAAAACTGTGTGTAACAATATTAATATAAGTGTTGTATCGTAGTATTATTCATATATGTATAGCATAGTTAAATCTACAATGTTTAATATTGGGTTGGCAAGAAAGTAATTTCGGTATTTTTTACGGTGAAATAAAACCGAATTTCTTTATTCAAGCGATGAACTTTAATCAATAACGAATAACATATTTTGTTCGATGATTTTTTGTCAAAGAGAATAAATAAGAAATTATTTTATTGATTAAAGTTCATCGCTTGAATAAAAAAATTGGGCTCTCTACTTCATCTTAAAATACCGAAATTACCCAAATGCATTGCTTTTAATTTATTTATCGAAGGGGGAAATTGAACGAATATGTGCAGATTAATAATGACATGAGACATAAATGATACGATAGAATATAATTTAGTATTTATTCTAAAGCCACGAATAATCGGAGTAAATTCATTTCACGATCTAGTTATTAATATTCGGTCTCCAAAATCATAATTGATAATACCTAATTGTAAGTAACGTTATTTCATGTTCTATTTTGATATGGAACTGTAAAATTTACTTTGTAAAAATAAATGAAGTTTCGCCAATTAAACATACAAAATGCATACAAAGTGCAAAATGCATACCAGAATGACGTCAATAAAAAGTAGTGAACTACAGTGCCAGTAAAATGCGCTATATTAGCGATATGAATACTTTCACATGTTTCTCCTTATTGTACTTGAGAGCATGAGAGAATTCTTGGAAGTGATTATGTCCGATTCTCGGAAAGTAAAATGCAAGCATCAAAATGTTTCGGAAAACCAGGTTTTTAAAAAGTTCACTTGGGAAAGAAAAATTTATAATAATAAATATAATAAATCTTGCTAAGCGAAGAAGAATGAAATCTGTATTTCAAATTTGTTCAGTAAATTACAAAATGCATGAATATCGGTGATCTAATAACAACAAAACATTAAACAAGATGTTTCTCTTCGTTAATCTATTAACAAATAAAGTTGCGCAGTGGCAATTCAAAGGCCAGGAACATCTTCAGTTTTTTTATTTACGCCACTCTATGTATGTATACACTGTCACTTTATAGTAACTTCTTAAATAAATTGTACTAGTTTACTGAATATGGATAAGGTATACAACATGCATGCGACGGGTTGCTGATATTGTCACAGTAAATAAATGGTAGTAAATACACGCAATAAGTCGATAGCTGTTATCGTGAAATCTAATCGCAAGAATTGCGTTTCTAGCTTTAGAAGGACTTTTAGAACACACAATGTATTGATTTAGACTTTTTCTTTTCTATTGTCCTTCGGAAAATTACGAAAATGTAACTGAACATCATCATATGTTACATTGAACTGTCGAGAAAATTTTAAACTTTTATTAATCAAGAATTTCAATAAATCTTCCCAATAAATCAGAGGATAATCCTGTACGAGTCTGAGGACCACCCGCCATTTTATCGCTCTACTATTCGTGCAGAAATTGTGCGGTTTAAATAATTAAAAATGGTTTTAAATTTTTCCAATAACCCGATAGAGAGCATTAAAGTTCGTTTTTGCAATATAAAATACTTGTGGATATAAAATTAATAAATCAGATTTGTATCGATGACGGTAATTCCCCCGTCGAAATAATAACAGTTGGAAGTTCGTGAAGAAGTGCGAACGCGACTGTTAGCAATTTCCATAGTTTTCTCTTTGAACGGGTACGTTTTTGTCTGTACGCAACAAAATGTTTAATTGAATCGCGAAACTGTAACATTCTCGAGGGGCTTCAAGTTAGCTCTTTCACACAGAGGGCCCTCGAACGCATCTTTTATGCAGTTTCATTCAAAAGAGAGTGCAACTTCAGATCGTGGATGCACTGTTGCACCTGCGAATGAAACAAGGTCATGAGAACTAAGACCGTATGATGGGTTTACGCTTTTTCTCGACCGCTTCCTCTATCATTTCGACCAAAAAAGAAACGCACCGGAGGGGACGTAACTTATGAAACGAGATATAACTGGTCGCAGCGGCGGCGTGACTCATTCTGTACAGTCTTTCATGCAGGTCCATTTTTCTCATTTGCCGGATAATGATCGTTGCTCGTTGCAGGCTTTATGACAGTGGGTTTGATCGATTGCAATCTTAGTTTGAGATTTTTACAAGTGCCACCTGTTTCCTGTTGCGTATCTTTGCCGTCGGAATGTAACCAGGAGATGCAAAATCGATGAAAAAATTATTTCTTCTTCGGAATTTTGCCACTAAAGTAGATTCAGCAATAAAATGTATTCTAACGTGTTTTTTTATCTTGAACACGGTTTTCAATGTATATCTCAATTTTTTCCTTAAACGAGGAAAAGATTACAGTCAGGGACAAAAAGATGGGACATCCTATGCTTCTTTATGTTTTGATACAATAGCTGAAGAAAACATACATTTCAGTACGTCAGCTACATTCTACACATCTTTATTAACATTATAAACGTAAAAATTGCTGTCTCGAGGTGGAACAAAATGAATGTACATGTCTTTAAAAAATGGAATATACAAAGACAATTTAGCAGTTTTGTTAAATGTTCAATACTTTCTAGAGCCTCCTTTATTTTTTATTACAGAAATCATTCTCCACCCTGTATATTTGATTGTCTGCATTACTCAGATTCGTTAACAAAATATTAATTATTAACCCTTCAAGGACGAACGTGCTCATTTGATTCCTGAAGCAACAGACGGATCATTTAATTACATCTTTAAATACATCTGTCCTTCCCCGCAGTATCTATGATCTTGATACGCAGTTTAATTTTCTAAGAAAAATGTTTTTATATTTTAAAAAATTCTCGTTTACGATATTTTACATTGCAGTGTCTTCCATCTTTGTGTCAAAGCATTTTTATTGTTTTGTTAGACAAAATGATGCATACACACTGATTTGTAAAGTTGCTAAGCAATATTTTACGGAACGTCCTAATGTTACATCCAGTTTTGAATTATGTCTGGCCATATTCAAATGTTTCAGCTAGCCTTCTTTATGTTTTACTATCACTGTTTGCACTGAGGTTTCTCAGAAGCGATAACATTCTTGGTGTGGACTAAGAAGTCGGAGAATAGTGCTCGTGCAGTAACCTAATAATTCTGTTAGGGCGACTGAGCATACATATAGGGACCATACTGCATTTGTGACAGGTCGTTGAATGCAAAAGAAAAAAATCTTCCAATGCAGTGCAAGAGTAAAATATAGCAATAAGGAATAGAAGTTATAGAAGCTAATGAAAATGGTTAAACTTGCCACACGGGTAAATTTTTTTTATGATAAATTCCTCATGCTTTGAACGTTTTAATGAATCATGATGATCCGTTGAAACCAGCTATTGTTCATGTTAGAGCTGATAAGATCAAATGATGACAATTATAGACTTAGATGCAATCATTTCTAGGTAAAACATGCATCGCCAGTAAATAATACTTTTCCAAGGAATGTTTCATTATTTTCAATCGTTCAATTATTTTCATTATGCTCAAGTTTTATCAGAATACGTTTATTTATTATTTATTTATTATACACACAGTTCGGCAATTTCTCTGCAGGAATATAAAATCGTTTTTAGATAAAGGTATGCAATGCGTACCAGGTCATTGACTCAGAAGTTAATCACTTTACTATACCATAAAAACAATGGTAAATTTATAGCTGCAGCTTTATCATAAATAAAAATCCTTTCAATCCTCTGTTGCGTTGAATAATAAGCCATCATTAGACGCTTAACAATAATATATTCTTCGTCTAGAGAACACACACCGTGCACATATCTGTATATTGATAAGCAGAGCTAATAGATTCAAAATTCTGCTGTTATCAATCTTATCGATGTCCATAGACGTTGCGTGAAACATTTATAGTTTCAAAAAGAAGTTCACGTAGCATTCTAATACCGCTTTGGAATTTGACTACTTTTCGATGCTCAAGGTCGCTTGAAGGGCAGCTCTCAGACATACTCGAATACGTTTTAAAGTTCACCGACAGATGAAGTGGGAAAAAATATATGCTTCGCTGGAAAAAATACCAGTGAAACGACCCAAAAAATGCTACTGTCAAAAAAGTTTTTAGTTATTTTTTCGTTTTAAATATTTCTCGCATCATCAAGATTGTAGGGGATAGGAGAGCTCTGTATTACAATTAAACAAAATGAAAAATGAATTAACAAGTACACCTCTTAGTTCCATTCAATACTGTTGAAATTTTTATACGAATTACTAATAATTAGACTCCGGATTTTATGCATTTATAACAAAAATGAGCAAGCGTAATTTAAAACAGTGAAAATATTAAAAGACTTTAAGAGTATTAATATATTATTATCGCCACATTAAAATTCTTAACGAAGAACATAAATTTATATTTAGCTCCTGTGTCTAACTATAGGTGTCTACTAATACTATAAATTATATAAAATGAAGGACCGCGAGCGAGAGTAACAAAGTATTCGATGATTGCACAAGGTCGTGCCCGATCTTCATAAATGTCGCAAACTGTACTGCACGGCGGAGTTAAAAAAAAGAATTATAAAGTCACCATTCTTTTCTAATTGTAGAAAAGAATGGCGACAATACAATTGATTAATAAAGCTGTACTCTTTAAAATTTAACCATTGAATTTTATTTTCAAATCGGTCACGAACCTATGCAATCATCCGATAGACAGAGCACAGGACAAAAGAGAAGGGAACAGGAGAGAAGAAAGTTTACAAAAGTCTGAAGCAAAGAATAACATGTAGGCGAAAATAAATTTGTGGGATGCGCGGTGGACTCAAAAGGGAAAGATAAAGAGCTCCAGGTGAAGATTAAAGGACGGGATGTGGCGAAGTTGTATGAAACTTGGGTGACGGGAAAAGGCTGAATGGAAATACCGGCGAGAGTTAGTGGGAGAATGCTCGCGAAAAGACAATGGGGGAGGAAGATGGCGAGAAGAAAAGTGAGATGAATTGGAAAGCGATGGAGAATAAGTACGGTGTGCACATGCAGGAACATTAGGCTGCCGGCATGGCAGGTTTACGTGACTAGGGAAGAAAGGGAACGGAAGAAGGGTGAGAAGGTTACAAACCAAAATGTGGTTGCTGCTTTTTACGATTCTTCTTCGTTGATACCCTTTCTTTATACACTATGTAGCTGACAAAATAATAAACAGACTGCAGAATTTATGCGAATAAAAATTACGATATATTAAGGAGTTAGACCACCTTGACTATCTAAATCAGGCCTGGTAACCATCTTCCCCGCTATCACGACTCCCACCACCAGTTTACCTGTTCCTCCACAATCAATCACAGTCAAACCTCGACAACTCGAATAAGGTGGATCGCATAAACTGATTATTTTTATTATAATATGTGCGAAATTTCTCTAGCAAGAATCTTTCTCTAGCTAGAAAGGGTGTTTCACCTTAGATAGAACTTTCGATGAGGATAAATGTCAATACAAGCTGTCTTTCCGACTGCTCTTGTTGATATTTATGTTCAGTATAGTCTGGCAAATTACAATGAATAAATTCACGCTTGAACAACGCTACCAAATGATCGAAATTTACTTTGAAAATCAGTTGTCGATTCGCGCAACTTATAGACGACTTCGTGAATTTGATGGCGCGCATAATCGTCCATCTGAGCAAGCCATCCGTCGAACTGTGGATAGATTTCGTACCACATACTCCCTATATGATGCAATAACTCCGACACGCCAAAGGAATGTGCTCACTGAAGAGAATATTGCCGCTGTAAATGAAAGTGTGGAAGAAGATCCAAATT
The DNA here is from genome assembly GCA_028455805.1 of Lasioglossum figueresi. NCBI lineage: Eukaryota > Metazoa > Arthropoda > Insecta > Hymenoptera > Halictidae > Lasioglossum > Lasioglossum figueresi. The sequence goes on along the minus strand of CM052192.1, from coordinate 17,094,918 downwards.
TATCGATTCGTCGTCGGTCGCCGGGATTGGGGCTCTGTCCGTCCACTACGGGGAAAATTTTGCGCAAAGATCTTGGCCTACACCCGTATAAGGTTCAGGTAGTACGGTAAATCCTCTATAGACGCGACAATTCCTACACGATAGATGCAACCAAGAATATCCCTCCCCAACTTAGTAATCTGATTTCGCCTTGATATATCAGCGTGAACACACAAAGCAATAGCAAAATAAAATTTCTGTTATTATCACTTATTTTTTATGAAACTTTCACGTGGCGAATTTGTGGCATTTTTCTGATTAAACAAAAGACCAAACACGATACAGTAAAGTCGGGTTTACTGTCCGACAGCCGTGTTTTTGGAGGACAGTAATCCTGGTGTTGTGGCCTTATTTTTGTTTCTTCAAAGGAGAGTCCGAACATAGAGAAGGACAGTATTTTTGATATCAGATTAGAAGGTTCTATCTAAAATGTAGCATAGAATTCTTAAGAAATGCAGCAGCCATTGTAGGTTTAGTGTTTTGTGTTTTTTGACTGTCCGACAGCCGTGTTTTTGGAGGACAGTAATCCTGGTGTTGTGGCCTTATTTTTGTTTCTTCAAAGGAGAGTCCGAACATAGAGAAGGACAGTATTTTTTATCTCAGATTAGAAGGTTCTATCTAAAATGTAGCATAGAATTCTCTAGAAATGCAGTAGCCATTGTAGGTTTAGTGTTTTGTGTTTTTTGACTACTCTAATTGCTCTGTCGTTTTGATGTTATTAGTTTCGAATAATACGAAGATTTTCGAGTGGTTCAGTTCGGAGAGTATACGAGAACAGTTTAAATTTGAAGTATTTGGTTGCAGTGATATAACGTTGTCTAGATTCATCGCACAACTTGGAACTACTGTTCCCCTGTCTTTCAACGTTTACACTCCTCGGCCCTTACTGTGCTCTTTGTAACGTCCATTATCGTCTTCTTGACTCTCCGCCTTATCTCTTCTAACTACGTCCACCTACGCCCATTTTCTCTTTCTCCCAGGATCTCTTTTAGTCTTCCGACACCTTATTTCTCTCCCCCGTGTGAGCACTTCTCAAGCACGCGTGTCTATGTTTCTTTCACTCCTCTTCGCATGCTATACACACAGTGTACACATAAATTGTACGCGGCGAAACTTCGCCAGCATCTTTTTTTTACAGACTGTACCCGTGAAAGAGGTGGCGGAAAAACCTGGAACGCATTTTTTCGCTACGCCCTTTTAACCCTTTTGCCACCGGATAAAACCGTGACGGTATATATTGGGTTGGCAACGAAGTCATTGCGTATTTTGTCAATAGGTGGTCTTTGCACATTCTTTTGTTTTGTCAACGTGTTCAAAGCATCTAACATATATTGTTTTCTTGTTGTTTCGACTTCCATTTTTAATTTAGTAAAAAATATTGTATCGATTAGTTATTTAGTTTCGTTTTTATCCCTATTTGAAAATGGAAGAACAAGACGTGCATTTCAGACATATTTTATTGTATTATTTCCGAAAAGGCAAGAACGCATCGTAAGCACGCAAAAAGTTATGTGCCGTATATGGGAATAAAGCCTTGAAAGAAAGGCAGTTTCAAAATTGATTTGCCAAATAAAAAAATAAATAAAAAAGACCAAACGATTAATTAAAACGTGTACGTTTAACAACTCACCAAACTGAGCGATGCAGTTCAAGAATTGGCAAATCGTAAGGGTGTTGTTTTCCAGCATGATAATGCAAGGCCCCACGCATCTTTGGTCACTCGCCAAAAATTATTGGAACTAGGCTGGGATGTGTTGTCACATCCACCATATAGCCCTGACCTTGCGCCTTCAGATTACCATTTATTTCGTTCCATGCGGAACTCCTTAAATAATAAAATTTTTAATGACGCTGATGATGTAAAATCACATTTAATTCAGTTTTTTTGCTGGCAAAAGAAGTTTTATGAACATGGAATTATGACACTGCCTGAAAGATGGCGAAAGGTCATCGACAAAAACGGATAATACCTAATTGAATAAAGTTATATTTTTAAGCAAAAATTTGGAATTTTCCTTCTTATTGAAAATAATCAATCACTTAGTTGCCAACCCAATATTTGTAACATTAACCGTTTGGTAATACCGAGTCGGTGATGTGAGGATTTCGAACAAAATAAATTATTAATTTTCTTTTCGGGAGTACACCGTTTCACGTTAGTTTGAAATAATTTAGAATTAAACATTTCTTTTCGGTAATTGCTGAATAAAATAGAAATGGCGACGTTATAAAATATTGTTTATCTGTTGTCTATATTAGATGGCACCCAGTACCAAAAATTACTGGAACGTGGAAGACAGAACATTTTTACGTGAATTTAATCAAAAATAAATTTTGTTTACCATTTAATATTTTTCATCGCTTGTTGCACACAGCAACATTCGATCATCAATTCTGATGAAATGTTCAGCATGTATTGTATCGCGAGAGGTATTTTTTAAATTTTCATTGCAGGCTCAGATAAACGTTTTTAATGTATCCTATTCATTGAATCTGTAAATTAATGAGAGAGAGAGAAATAAATTGCCTTTTGATATATAGTTTTGTAAATGAATGTGCTAAAATGAGATTAGGAGTGAGCCTTTGCGATTTATCTATAGCTTAATCTTGAATACGTTTTAAATTCATTATGCTAATAGAATTTATGACTTTTCAGGGCCGGCACACCAAGACTGGTCAGTTGGCAGCCATCAAAGTTATGGACGTCACAGAAGTAAGTATTGGTTCAGCCGTGATTACAATTCCGGTCACTTTCTTTTTATCGATAATAATGTATTGAAATTAATCGAAATGCAATTCAGCATATCAAAGTAGTCACAGAAATGGATGAAAGTAGAGTGCAGATGTATTCGTTTATCTTTTGTATTTGAAAATCTACGCTGTGAGCGTATTATGAACACTCTTCTTATTGAATAAAGACTTTTTATTTCTTTACCGGATCTTATTTTTTATCTTCTTAACGCAATGCCTGTTAATCGCTCATTATTATCATCATCGTCGTCGTCGCTAAATATTACTAAAACAACATTGTTATTTTACATTGCAAACTACATGTTTCTATTAACGTCAATTTACAAAATATGTACATATGTTATTCTAATTATATGATGACAATTTTGATATCGAACAGATCGTTTATAAATAATGATTTATTAATTAGAAAGTTCTTTAGGAACTATAACTACATTTTTATTAAGTCAATTTACAAAACAGTGTGGAAACTTCTTGCGAATGAAGAACGCGTTTACAAATTAATTGTTTTCTAAGCGATCCTGAAAATTTAGAGCTCCACCCTCTGACCTTTTCGATCATGGTGCTATTTCTTGAATCTTCCCTTGTGCAACGTAGAGGAAAATAAATCGATGCGAAGGCGCAGAAAAAAAGATTAGCCCCATCAGTGATCTCACACTCTTTGTCGGCCACTCGGTCTATTTTCCGTGAAAAATATTAACTAGGACAGTTAAAAATGAGAATACAGGTTCTTGCGTCGCTCATACACCCGTCAGATTCATTTATCCCCTAGTTCGTTAATAATTTTAATGAATATCAAATGGTGGGGTTAGTCGATGACGTAATGCTGGACAGATTTTAATGAGACAGCTCAAGAGATCAGCATTTTTGAAATCATGATAATTAATGTGAAATTCTCGGTAGCTTGTAAAACCGTCTAAAATAAGAAGAAGATTCGACGGTCGATGCGATCTGAAATTTTCTTCGGAAAAAATATTATAATTGGCGGAATTGAAGGGTTGAAAAATATTAAATGCATTTTTCGATTGAGCTTTTAATCAAAATTATAATATTATTACCAGATTATGAATCTTTATGGATCCTTCTGAATCCATAAGATTATCCTTATGGATAATCGATGAAAGAAATTTATCGCCGAATTCAATTTTTAAAAGCAAAACTGTGCAAATGGGGAATTATATAACAGTCTGCAGTTTAGTTATTATTAGACTGCGGATGTTTATGCAATTTGCAATTTCCGTAGACACAAATTTTAAGAAAATTTGAATCAAATCAGATCTTATTTTCTGTGGTGGTAGTCTTTTTAGATCGGAAATAAATTAAAATCGTACGAACTTCCGTCGAATTTTATATTCTAGCATTTTTTCACAATTTTCTGAAGCCGTAATTGCGTAAAGATCGACGGTCTAATTATTATATTCACTGGTTACTTGTTCCATCGGTTTGTTAGTACAACGATTTTTATAAATGTGGAGATATTGAGCTTCGTATCTACGAATTTCGGATGCTCGTGATTTTCTAGGTAGTACCCGCTATCGTTGTGTGTTCATGATTCATACAGGTAATACCTAATGACTCCCATTTCAGTGATTTCCAGCAAATCCATGAATCATTCTTTTAGTTCTTTATCTCCCAGAAGACATTCTGTATCAATTGAGTTTCGAATACTTAAATATATGATTTACAATAATGCTTTGCAATCAAAACTATTGGATCAGCCACGATAATTGGTTCCAGATTTTTCATTTTACAATTCTTAACGATACTAAAAAAATTACAAGAATTAGATATGAAAGTTTTCATTTAGACTTGTTTTTATTTTAATAATAAATGTCAAGGATCTAATGTTCATTCAATCATCAAGAAAATGTCTTAATCAAGAAATTTATCTTGGACAATACTTTTATCTTCACTCGTTTCATTTTCATTTTGAATGTACTTTTGATACACCTTGTACAACTGTAGAATTCCATTAACGCAATAACTAATTGTCGAGAGCGTTTTCCAGAATGTTTCTACTCTGAAGACGTATCGTTATTATCTGTCGCACAATAATGGCATTTACGTTTATCTGTCAGCAAGTCGATAGATTGGAAGAGATTAAAATTGCATTGTAAAAATGAGTCACCAAATTACTAGTTCTAATTGAGGACACTTCAATCGTAAACTGTCGTATTTCATTTGCGATTAAAATAGCCCATTACATACACTACGAAACGAACTGTTCCGACATTCCATCATGGACCTTCATGAAAATTTACATAACTACGTTTAAAATATTAAAAAACATTTCATCCCAAAAAGTGCAACCGAAAGTTTTACTTTTGAAGTAAATCGGCCAGAAAAAAAGGTCCTAATTCGATAAAAGCCTGTATACAGAACAGAGTACCCGTGTCTTTCCTCCCGAATAAAGGAGGACTTTTTAATGCTGTATAAATAGAACAGAATACTTGAAAGTTTGATTTCGCTTGACGTTCCTTTGGGGACGGTGTTCGTTTATTGTTCACGCTTCTCTGCTCCTTCAAACATGCTCCTCTACCTCACAGATTTGTTGAAAGGTCAGAGAGTTGTTTGCGACGTCTGAACGCACACAAGTATTCCCTTATTTAGGCCTTATTCGGATTGCCGGCAACATTTTCGAGTAACAATTGATTTACATCGTCTACGCTTTCATGCGAGCGTCGAAGCTGCTATAGTTCATTAAAACTTCACCAACTAGTTGGCGAAACTGCGATGCCATCTCCTTCAAATATAAATCTTTTAAACTGTAGATACACGATAGACTTGTTGGTTATACTAAAATATTTTACTTTTAATTATTCTGTGCGATTACGGTGCAAAAATTCTGCAACCCCTCTGCGCCCTTGGCAGTTGAGAAAAGAGCAATTTCTATGTTCACTATAGCAGACAGTGTGACTCACACAACATAGAAAACATCTTCGTAATTTATATTCAAGGTACCAAATGTTAAGCAACGTTTTTTTACATTGCAGCTTGCATAATACGTTTCAACGATAGAAAAAACGTTTGCACAGAAAAATAAACAATTCTAACATAGAGCGAGCACGATAAATGATCTTGTAAGAGTAACTCCGTTGAAGGTCAATTGGTACAAAGGACGATATCGAATTAGTACATGCACAATTCCAAGATGTGACACTCCTATAATCTTCTATGTGAAATATTTTTATTTTTCATCATGTACATTCATGTATTGGATTGGCAAGAAAGTAATTTCGGTATTTTAATGTGAAATAGAACCCAATTCTTTTTATTCCAGCGATGAATTTTAATGAATAAGATATTTTCCCTTTCGTTCGACGATCTCTTGCAAAACAGAATAAATAAGAAAATATTTTATTGATTAAAGTTCATCGTTCGAACGAAGAAATTCGGTTTCATTTCACCTTAAAATACCGAAATTACTTTCTTGCCAAACCCAATAGATTAAGGACAGTACTCTCATTCAAAAGTTCCTTCCATTTCCACGAATTCGATTTGCGTTTGCTTGCTCGCTGCTTTATCGTTATATTGCAGACAAGTCATTTTATGCAGGAATCATCCAGGATAACTCACGAAAACGTTGTTTCCCTTAAAGTTTGTTCTACACTCGTTATTTCGCGGGACAATAAGCCTTTCTCCCGATTGCCTCTAATCCGTTTTATGAACTTTCAAGTGACACCTCTTCTGGCGTGCACAGTTTCCGAACAGATAAGCACTTGCGAAAGTATCCGTGTGTTCTTCAAACACCGATATAAAGTGTAGCTACGAGTCTGGAATCGGTGACAAACCGTATTTACCCTTTCATGTGCCATAAACTGCCCGATCGTTAGCTACGTGTTCCCAGTGGTGCGGTGTCATAATTGGAAATTCTTCGAGATACGTCCTTTTTTATGAACGTGAATAAATTAATTTTTTTTTTCTTAATAAAAAGTAAAAATCGAATCGTCGCTGGAATCTTTTTATTTTGCCCATTATTTAATTCAAAGTGATGAAAGTAGTCTTTTAAAGTAAATAATTCAAATAATTCTAAAATCTAAATCTACTCTAATCTAAAGAATAAAGGTGTTTTCCTAATTTAATGCAGTAAAATGCAATAAAGAATTTTATAGCAGGCTTGTTAATAATTCTGCTCTTGTCCCGTTGCACATGAAACAAGGTTTGAATGCATTTTTAACTCTAATGGATGCATTTTTAACTCTTGCCCCATTTTCGCGGGTAACTGCAGAGTAGTTGACATTTTATACAATATCCTATTGAAATGAAAATTTTCAAGAAAAATTAGAATCCTACGTAATATTAATTCACCGGTAACAACTGTGCAAAGCGTTTGATACCGACAGCGTTAAGTATTAACATACCATACTGAAAATACATAAGTTTAAAATTCAACTTTACAAAAACCAATCTGCACTTACCGCTCTTCACCTTATTTAGTTTTTTCAAATTCTGTGGACGCGTAAAATCAGGCTAGTCACGTGCACTCGAGATTACGTGTAATTTCACGGCACCGTCTCGTGACCGTTTATTACGTCTTTTGATCATTAACATGATAGCTCTGCGCAAACATGTATCACTTTCCAATTAGTGGCTCGCCGAATGGGCTTTGCGGCACTTCTAAATGCTTGATACAACATGAGTCACGTGCCTTTGGTGTCACAACCTTCATCTTTATCGCAACCTTCGTGGTGCTCAATTCCAGTGCATCCTTTCCGTATTTACATCGTGACCGCGACAGCATATCCGTTCTCGATTCCAATTCCGCCAGTCAAGTACACGAAAAGATTCGGCTATTCTTTCGCGAGGGGACCCGCGACATCATCTCCTTCTTTTCTTTGTCCGCTATTCCTGGCTGCATCGGTGTCGTTGCTCCTCGGTACTCTTTCATATTCTATCTCCCCACAAAATTAACTCTCCGTATGTTTTTCGCGATAACCAAACACCTCGTTCGGTGTTCCATTCTATTTTTGCGGGCGAAAACCCGCGTTCCGACACGTGTAACGCGTGCTCAGCAGAATGCACCCCGCGGGATTCGAAATACCATGATTCCCGAAGACAGCGGCCACGGAAGTGCCGTTCCCAGCGTGCTATAATAACGCTAGCTTATGTCTCCGGGATCGCAAAGACTCTTTGCCAAAGAGTATCTACGGCAATGCCTCGATACACGTCGAAACTTCAGGGTTGACTCATCTCGTGCACAGACTCAATGGCAAAATCTTTTTTTTCTTTCTGAAACTGTTGTTAATATATTTGTAACGCTTTTCGGATTAAAATGATACCAAACACGACACGATTCCGGCCATATTTACTTGTTTAATCCACGATATAGTAAAACCTCTGTTATACGACTTAATGAGCGTTTAGCAGGGGTGTGCGAGAACCGGAAATATCGGGTCGGGTCGGAACACGAAATTTTTTCGGGGTCGGGACGGGTACCCAACAGAGTTATGCTAATTCGATTACATTGTATTTCAATTATATAGTAATTCAACCAAATATCTAATGCAAATAAATAATCAAATAATTCAATTACTAATTATTTTAATCGGATGCGTAATTGAAATACAGGTCTCCAAATTGTAGCCGAGAACTTTGGAGAAGTGCGATATATTTTTATGGTTTTCTTTCATATACTTGTTTGCTGTCTATGCGGCGTATTTTCTATTCATCGCCCTCGTAATTCGTTATCGATGTAATTTAATTACAAAGCATTTTATAATTCTACTCCAATTGCAATAACGAATTACATTGTAGATTAATTGAACGAAGATCTGAATTATAAATTACAATATGACTGAATTACAATGTAACTATAATTTCTGAAGTAATTCAATTGTAATTCTGCGCAACTCTGGTACCGAAAAATGTCGAGATTCTCGAATTTATCGGGATTCCCGAAAACATTCATCACGAATTCTTTTCAAGAGTATTACGTGTCATATTCTCGAAATTTTCTTTGGGAATCTCGACATTTTCGGGAACCCGACCCGACCCGATTCGTTCCGGGCATCGTGTTCCCGATATTTCGGGTTCTCGCACACCCCTAGCGTTCAGATAATAAAACAGTTATCGACATAGCTACAGAGCTAGATTTAATCGTTATTGATTTGTACAATGAATTGTGTTGGATATACAATCGCTTTAGATTGAAGCAGAGTTGCCAGATGTGGAAGCACGAATTCAGGGGAAATGTTACCCTCTCTCCTCCAGTACTGGATTAGCCATATGACATTGTGACATGTAAGAGAGCATCGTAGAAGGGGAAGGTATAGCGAGACACAAGTTCTAATCTGGCGACTTTGGATTGAAGTATCAACCGATAATGGAAAATTTCGATATCGGTTCGGATAATTGAGGTTCCGCTAAATCATGAATTGAACGAGCATATATGTGTCCGGAATTATGTCATGTTTGGGCTCGTTTTAATCAGGAAACTGTCGCGAACATTATGCTAAATAGCTTCTCATAGAAAAAGTAATTAAAAACAGTTTTGTCATTGCACCCTCTTTCACATAGATGAAAATGGCCCGAGCTTACGGACAACAATGCACATTATTTTAATACCATTTCTTTGACCAGCTATCCTTCACCTTGTTCTCTATCGGATTCCGATGTTGCAGATCAATACGTTGATTTTTTTACCCTCTTCATCGTCGTGTTGTTCGGACAGACATCAAGATTGTAAACCGTTCTGTATACCCTTTCTGACTATGTAGATGTCTATCAGATTCGGTTGTAAACTCACATGTAAAAAGGTTGATTCTGCTGATGTAGACCGACATCATGTTTATTAAATAATCGTGTACTTGAATTTTTGATTACACCTTTTGTTTTAATTATTTGATTAGATTGAGTCACAATCATTTCCGTTTCCAGGAACAAATTGCAATGAAGCATTTATCACTCCGATGACTCGTACTCAAACTACTTGTTGAATGGCGACAAGTCGTTGAAAATAATAGTGAATACAATTGACTACAGTACGATTGTTGCTTCTTGTAGTAATAAATAAAATTAATGTACCGATACGGAAATTATTTATCAGTCAATTTAATCGATCAGAGGTCTAATTACAATCACACTCCTATAGATAAACATTTCACACTTCTATCTTATTCCCCATTAGATTAAACTATTACACGTGGAAAGTTTATTTCACTAATTGAGTCGTGCTCCATTATTTTTACAGACGTATCGTCAAGTCTAACAACAAACTGATAGATAATAGTGTACACGATTTGATAATCTGGCGTCTGTTGTCTGATTTTTTCTTCTCATTTTTTTCCCTCCACTGTCGTCAACAATATCCTACCAACGTGGATGGGTATAGATAATCAGTTTAGATAAGAAACGTTCAAGAAGGCTAATCGCCAAGCTTGAGCATGACGAGGAAATGATGTGTTCCGCTGCTTCTCTTATGCACATACCAAACACGAAATTTTCTAGTTAAATCGACACTTTAATCTTACAAAATTGGAACATCCAGTGATCTGTTTATTATAAATGTTTAATGTATGGAAAATTTTTTTTTTAATCATTTTCTTTTTCTGATATCATCGCTGTAGATCAGCTGCAAAGCTGGAATGAGATTAAATGTTGTTTTATAATATTAAAAAAACATGTATCGATGACAGTGACCTAATTCGACCCCTTGTGTAATAGCAGGTTTAATAAACAATGTTTATAAATTACTACACCTTGTGCTGATTGCGTCTGATCGATTAAGAAGTGGCATAGGTGTTGTAAATCATGCATCAATTCTTAGATAAGAATAAAAAATTAAAATTATGCAACTGTACCGCGTAACACAATCGATAAAAAATCACATGTTTTATCTGGCACAAAGATCGAGATTGAAAAATTAGAAATGCATTGCGTTGTTTAGATAATAAAATGATGTACTTGCCATAACAGCAGTGGCTTTCGACTCTACAAGGAAAAGCTCATAAGTTAAATCAATGTAGCATTCTCCACACACTTTCGTCCTTTGCTTTTTAATTCAGAGCTGTGACCTATCATACAAATTTTAAAGCTACTCAAAGATTTTATCATGAAAATTATTACAAAAGTTGTGGCATCACAGATGTATAAATGTTTCGAGATGTACTTCTAACATGAATTTCAATTTCAGGATGAAGAGGAAGAAATCAAATTAGAAATAAATGTATTAAAACGGGTGGGTACGAGCAGCTAAGAATATTTTCAAAAAATTAAATTTGTCCTCTAGGAGGTGTAAGTATTAAGTCGATTGTTGTTGGAATTGCAGTATTCGAATCACAGAAATATAGCAACGTATTATGGTGCCTTCGTGAAGAAGTCGTCACCTGGGAAGGACGATCAGTTATGGTTGGTTATGGAATATTGCGGAGCTGGCTCCGTCACAGATCTTGTGAAGTCAACGAAGGGCCAGAGTTTAAAAGAAGAATGGATTGCCTATATATCTCGAGAGATATTAAGGGGACTTAGTTATCTTCACAGCAATAAAGTTATTCACAGGGATATCAAGGGGCAGAATGTTCTCCTAACTGACAATGCTGAAGTCAAGCTAGGTACGTCATGCTTTCCATCTCACCTAACTTTGCTTATTTGAATCTCAGAAGTTCTAAGCCTCTACATGTCAATCAATTTATTCGCGTAGATTTATCTTCATGTTTTTATTTCACTAAAATAAAAAGTGCTTCTTCAAACAGCTGAACATAATATTTTCAAAATATTCTAGCCAAGAAAAAATAATACATTTAGTTTAATTACACTGTTCGACGAATATCTTAACACTTTATCTACCGGAAGCCTATTAATAGGATTTTCACATAGAAATTTTCGTTTACATTGCAATTTTAAATGAAACTATCAGATATGACGTTATTGAGAGTGACTTGATAGTTCACAATGAAAATTGCTGTTGCTATTGAAGGTTCCATTAAAAAGTGTTTAGCCATGTACCATAGATTTTTCAAAATTATGCAATAATCACCGGTCGGTAATGTGTTAACTTTTTAATTTAAATTTAGCAATTTTATTGTAGACAATTTTGGGTAAATGATTAATCGTCTGTCTTCTGCGTTATAGTTGACTTCGGCGTGAGCGCACAGTTGGACAGAACAATAGGTAGAAGAAATACATTTATCGGTACGCCGTATTGGATGGCACCGGAAGTGATAGCCTGCGATGAAAATCCAGACGCCACGTACGACAATAGAAGTGATCTCTGGTCACTCGGAATTACAGCCTTAGAAATGGCTGAATCGCAACCTCCGCTTTGCGACCTTCATCCAATGCGAGTAAGTACAAGCGTGCTGATGCTTCCCTTTTCGCGTGGCTCGATTGCCATGAAGGCGGATGACAACATTTAATTTATTTTTTCCAATCTGATTACGCGCGACAGGCCTTGTTTCTGATACCGCGTAGCCCTCCGCCAAGACTGAAGTCGAAGAAGTGGTCGAAGAAGTTCCACAGTTTCATCGAAACGGTGTTAGTAAAAGATTATCATCAGAGGCCATACACGGAACAGCTCCTTAAGCATCCTTTTATCCGGGACCAACCGACTGAGAGACAAGTCAGGATACAGCTCAAAGACCATATCGATCGTTGTAAAAAACGTAAACAGGAGAAAGGTATGCTAATTGGAGGGGTACGCCGAATGGGAGAAGCTGCTGTAACCGTTTCAATGAGTATTGATCTGGAAATACTATAGGATAAACGTTTCTCAGATAATCCAACACCCGTTCGATTCACTGTGTAGCTGCATTTCGTATGAAAAAATGATTGTTTATTATTAGACCGTGCATTTTACACATTTATAATCAAAGTCAGTGGAACAAGACATTATATGCATTGTCTACGTAGGTGTGTATATCAATCCTTCTTACTTTACCACTGTCCTTGAGCTTTCATTAGGCCCAATTTGCATGAAACTCATTGAAATGATTGCAGTCGCCTCGATTTGTATCATAAGTATACTGCAGGCTTCAAAACCTCAACAGTAATTGTAACAATTTTTTTATTCACATTTGTAGGATACATATAACATAATTGAAACATGTTTGCATTGTAGAAAGAGACGACTATCGGTACAGCGGTAGCGAAAACGAAGAGGATGAGCCAGCATTGGCCGGTGAACCATCGTCCATCGTACAAGCTCCTGGCGGTGATACATTGCGCAGAAATTTCCAACAAATTCAAGAGGGTAGGACTCTGACACAAGAAGTACCTCCTCAACCACCTGCTGCTAAAGACAAACCGAGTAGCAGATCACAAAGAGATATACCAGAGCCAGGACCACCTGCAAGACCCGCCATTCCTCACAGATTAATTGGTCAGTTCGATAACGTATTAATATCCAAGTCCTCTGACAATTTACATAACCTTTCTATTAATACTTTTATGATCATCAACATGTAATTTCGTTCTATCGATTCGCCTACTTCAAAATTCAAATGGTTTATCTTATGTTAGTTTAGAAATAGAATTTCTATTTACGTATTTCTTGTTATATCTGCAACTGCAACTCTATTTAATACCCATACCTATATCTATGTAATACCGGTATCAAAATCACACCGGTTTTAAGTTCCTGCTTTAAAGAATATGTAATGGTAGGCACAAAGTATCCCCTAATGATAGGGTTAATAGGATTGCGATGATGAGATTGTTCAGGCTTTAACAATTTACTACAGCTATGTTCGCGCATTGTAGTAGTTCCAGATCCGCAGCCACCATCTCGGCCATTACCACCGACACCTCGGGACGACCCTCGGCAGCCTCACAAGGTGTCAACGCCGCCCTCTAATCACCAACCACCTGTCGCCAGTAGTGGCAGTGGAAACTCCGGTGGTCAATCCGCGTCACAGCGAAACAGTCATGTGTTTAAACCTATGGTAGGCTTCTTTGGCTTCGTTCACTGATGACCGATCTTCTCTACGTCACCACTTTTCTCTCTCCACTCTCTCTCTATTTCTTTTTCTATCTTTCTCTTTGATATTGTAACTCCTTTTCTCGGCATTCACAACACGCCAATGAAAACTAATATACGTAGCCAGATAACTATACTTGGATCATGACGATTTGTAGAAAGGCACATGCTAGTTTTGTTTTACTTTGCCATCTTGCTGTCTGTCAGTGACACACGCACACATACATCACACGCGCACACATATCCACACGAGTGTCTCTTTTCACATGGAATACTGTTCTCTCACGTATACTATTCTTGTGTCCTCCTTCTGCTGCATTCTTATCGTACGAATTGCACGCGGAGTTTCGCTCTATTTTGCCGATATGGCGTGCACGCACGTAGACGCGCATTTAAGAACACACGTTTGTCTCCTGATGCACTTCGACACGCGGAACATGAACACTATGGACATACACACGCGTGTCATTTTAATAGCGCAGAATGTACAGTTGTTGTATTCGATTTCTATCACATCTGCCCCCAGTTATCTTATTTTTCAACGATTTTGATCTGAACGAAAGAATTCTATATTCCTTGAAAATAATTTTCTTCGAAGATTAAATGTTCACAACAAAATAATATTACTTTATTTTAACATAAAGGAAGGAAAGCGTATTTATCAATTTTGTTTCTGATGAAAAAGTTTTCTGTTTTTCATTGTTTTCATTATGAAAAGAATGAATGTTACAGTTGAAGCAAAAATTTCTTAAAGTTGAAAATTTGAAATGAAATTTTTTTTAAACTGGAGGTGTTGGAGTAAATCGACTTTTACCTTCACGTTTAGCGTCTCGAAATCTATAAGAATCGTCTATTGATTATCAAAACGCAAAGTTGGTGTTGGATAGCATTACTATCAAACTTTTAACTGTTCCGGTACACATTTTGACCATCTTGAGTTCCACATAAAGAAAAATTCTGTTGTTTAAAATCCCTGAGAGTCACACCCTGTATGGTATACATAATCCCTCTCGTACTTGAAATTATTCGGTTTTTGTTTTTTTTTCCATGTTCACACGTACCGTAGCTGCCGCCAAGGAGGCCGGAGGTAAGAACACAACACTTATTTTTCTCTTTACATGTTACATTGTTAACCCCACATCTCTACACAGGATCACATTTGACCTTCTCCTTTGTACACGTAACATTGCCGATCATTTATACAGAAGATCTACCAAACAGTCACTCTACATAAGCTATAAAGCCAATTGTTTCGTCTCATGGATATTATATATTTTTATATATATATATATATATATATATATTTATATATTTATATATAAATGACATACACAATCCGCTTGTTTTAATCTCACGCAGAGTACTAATCAACCTTTAGAATTTTCTCATTTAACCAGTTCGATCGTCACCGATTTTTCATCGCCCTGTTGCTTGATGCACATTTACTACTTCCTGGTATGCTTCACCAAAAATCGCCTGAATGTCTGCTCTCATCCGTTGAGTTATGCGGTGTTTAGATGCGCAAACACAACACGTTCCCTCATGTTTCGAGAAATGTGTTCGAATCGCGTATCTTTATATCGTACGATAAATTATGAATATTTTCAATTTTGATTTGAAAACTATAATACAGATCACACCGAAAATGTTTTCCCAAAATGTATTAGCTCGCGTGGGAAGATTGTACCGTTATCTTGAGTGTAAATGTCATCGATAACTTTATTCAAGAAATCTGAAAAAAATAATGTAGTACAAGTCCACCATTGGCCTCTTAAATGTTAATCCTAATAATCTATACTTTCTTCTTTTACAACATGTTGCTTTTAATGTAACAAAGTCGTTAAGGGATCAAATCAATTTTTATGTTATTCCTGCTTCCCACAATCGATGCAAAAGATTTTTATTTTGCGTAATGATCCGCAGTCTAAATATCACACTCTATTCATCTTTTGAAATACTGAGATGTAACATAGATATTTACAATGACAATTGTATGCACATCAAGTGAAAAACGGTACTAAATTTCCATGTGATCTAAGAAAAATGATTAGCAAGTGATTGGAATATTTCTGTTTGAAATCGATTTGAAACGTTCGAATGTAAATTACAAAGTACAGAATACAGAATGATGAACAAAAACGAAAGCTTCAGCAGGGTTGCCTAAGCACAAGCCGTCTTACAACTTTTCTGCCACTTTCTTTCTCTTTTCGCCTTGCCTGGCTGTTTGATGGTGGCTTCTAGAAAATTTTCGGAGGTGTCTCGAAACAGTGACTAACGGGGTTGTGCGTGTGTGCGTGTGGGTGGTAGGACTTGGACATGCTGGCCGCTCAACTCAACGAGCTTGGTGTGTCACAGGGCCCAGAGGCCCCGCCAAGGCCGAACAGACAGCATAAGGGCCCTGCTGCATCATCCACATCCAATTCCGTTCAGCCTGCAAGCAGCAACGATCAGAACAACAAACAGATGCCGCAGTCTTCCAGTATTCTTGACCAAGTGAGTATTATGACCAGCTGTGCAACTGAACAGGTGAAACATGAGTGGCAAGTCAAATTCAAAATGTGGTGTTTGAGTTCACAATCCATCAAGAACATAAACTGGACCAAGAACCAAAAACTACACTACTCTACAAATTGAAGGAACACAAGTCACAAATGTGATTAGTAGACTACGGATGTTTATGCATTGTATGGCTTATGAAAATATTCAAAAAAAAGCTCGAATATAAAATTCGATAGAATTTTGTACAATTTTTATTCATTTTAGATCGAAAATGGCTGTTCCCATTAAAAATAGAATTTTATTTCATACCACTTTCTTGAAATTTGTCTACAAAAATTGGAAAATGCATAAACATCCGCAGTCTAGTGATTAGAATTAGAAAAATATGATTGGTCTAATCTTGGGCTACTCTTATCATAATAAAAAAATTCAGGGGCTTATCTATGTAAGTCTACGCCCTGAATGCCTTACTTTCGACATAATAAAATCTTAATGTTGGACAGTAAATGCCATCTCATTTAGCTTTTATTCAAGTCTGCAATTTTTCAATTAATTAAGATACTGATCTCTATTTTTGTTCACCAGTGTCTAGTACTAGGAATTTTTTTTTAGTTTAGTTACAGATTGGGGTAAAAATAAAACTATTTTTCTTCTACAGGCTTTGTCCGTAGAAAGCGACAGTGATGACGACCTTGAGGATGCAGGGGGAAATAATGCGAGAAATGATGGTACCTTACTCGCTAGCGATCCACCGAAACCTCTGTGAGTAAAACACTAATATTTTTAACATTGAACTTAATTACTTCATTGACAAAAATTTTTTTGTATGTGGTCATTGGAAAGATACTGCTAAAAATTCATATTACTTGATGCTTTCTATGCTATACACATCTTATCAAAATATATTATGTATTGAAATTTATTTGTTAACTACCAAAGTACTACAAAAGACTTCAATTTCCTAAAGGCATAGAAGGCATTAATTATTGTCGAGTATAATCATGGCATAAATACTGAAACCATGTTCCCACATTTTCAAATGTAATTGTCAGATCAAAAATTAATTCATTCAGTCTGTCATATTAACATCAAAAGATGAGGATATTACTAATTTTATTAGGTCATCTCATAAGACATGTTATGAAAGAGACACATTATTTGTAAATATCTTTTAAAATTATTCAGTGCTTCTATAGTACAACAAACAAAATGAAATAGTAAAGTAGATTTGGAGTACTGTAAAAAGCAAAACGCAGCTATTCAAGAAGGTACGAAATGTTGCAACTGCTTATTCTACACTGTTGAAATATGCTCTACATTAATCTACATAATCATAAAAAACTTCCTGCAGTAGTTCATTAGGAACCTAATGAAGAACTTCGAAATACTTCACCATTTTTATGCTTCTATTAAAAAACAGCGGTAAACTTACATTACGAGCTAATGTTAAAATATTTTACTATTTGCTCATTAATTTACATTTTAAAGTACCAACCATGGTAATTTTGTTTTATAACTCCGTTGTAATTTATCCGCTTTTAATTTTTTCCTGACTTCAAATGGCATACTTTTTTTCATTTCACAGAAGTACTTGATTGCTTATGGCAATCTCTATTCTGATTTTCCTCTGATAAAAAAAATTATACAAAATGTTTTCATTTCGCATAAAGATCCACAGTCTACTGAACTTCTGAGATGACCTAATGGTTCATGTAAATAAAGAGGTGCAATCGTTTGTTATGATAAAATAATCGAACGAAAAGTTAGTCATAATTATGATTATTTAACCCTTGTTAGGGCAACCAGGCACTCGGGTGCCCGTTTATTACGTTTCTTTCAACAATGTTTCCAAAATTACCAAATCGTTCTGAATGTCCATCCTTTGTCCGAAATAAAAGTTTATGTAGCAAATGTTAAATACTAAAAGCTTTAAAATATGATCTGTACATTTTGGTTGCCACGCAAAGGTTAAATACATTTAAAACATAGTACTTTAATTAATCATACTAATGTCATTCCGTTTCATCTTTCATTACGCTTCCATACATTGCTTCGCATCGTCGTCCTCGTCGCATCGCCACACAACGTACGCAACGCATTCCGTGTACCTCGTGCGCCATCACGTGTCTCTGCATTTCTATATCCGTTCCTGCAGACCCGAATTTTCTCCTTTCAGACCGTCTACAGATCCGTCATCGATGTCTTCGCATAATGCCCAGAACTCCCATCATCAAGGTAAGCTGAAAGGTAGGACATCAGGTTGTTGGACCACTTTTGACTTTCCCCAAAGATGTAACCATTCTCATTCATGTTTAATTCAGAGATTAACTCTTCATTTTTCGACGTTTTTTCAAAGGAGTTAGACTTGGGTGGGACATTTCTTATGGATTAAACATTAAAACAATTCGTATAGCTTCGACAAGCCTAGGCTTTTAACTATAAATTATTTTATTTTAGAAAAGCAACGACTTGGTAGTTTTTTGGTCTTCTATTTTGCTTTAATTCACCAATGTACTACATTATATTATATATAATGTATGTATAATATGTATAATATCTATTGTATGTATATAATACATATACATACAATAAGAAAAATATGCTTAACCGGTACACAAAAAATGATTTGTCAAGGTTATCTCTTCATTCACGATATTTTTGTTCCTGAATTCAGAAGTAGACTTTCTTCACTATTTTAATTTGCAAATTCTCTATTTAGGAGGTGCACCAAATAGACCACTACCACCGACACCAGACGAGGAAGAATCAGACCGTACACTAGTCATGAAACGGGTAAGTACTTCCTGCGCGTATGTTCTGCAAGTTGTCGTCCATATTTATAGTCTAATTTTGATACCATCGTTTTCGTGTATTATGCGAGATCTATCGATATGTATTGACAATTATATAAATCGATATCTCCATACAGTGACTGTAGTATCTTTCACTCTCTCTCTCTCTCTTTCTCTCTCTATCTCTCTCTCTTTCTTATATATTATTTAATTACGTTTCGATAGAAAAGGTCGCTGTGTAGCGTTTCTTTATTCTTTCCATCGCGAGTTACCGAAAGGCTTGAATCCAACCGAATAAAGAAAATACAAGCGACCACACTCTGTACATTTTTATTCTTTTTTTTAAATGTATTTTACTTGTATGCTTATTGATATTCAGAGATAAGTCAGTAATATCTGTTCACATCTGTGTTTCTAATTATTCATATACAAATTCTTGTTGTAATTGAATCTTGTGCAATTACGAGGCATCCTGGTGCGTTGATCGTACATTCGCTGTTACACAATACATTCCTGCACAGTTGTACACAATTGATGAGTACGTGTCGTCATAGGTTGTACTGTTGCGGTGGTGACATTATAATGAAACATTCGAAAGATCACCCAATCAAACAAAGAAAAGAGAACAATAGCAGAGATAAAGACTAAATTCAAAGAAAATGAACAGATTTCCATTTCGTTATACATACATTGTAAATCTATAACTCAACTATCTTCATAAATGAACACCGACACAACAAACAGGTTTGTTCAACCTTAACTATGTGGTTTTTAAGTCTTGCGACTCATACGGTGAATATGATGTGTATTACTTAATTTGCAATGCATTCTATAGCGAGAGACAACTTCCTCCTCAATGAGGAGCAGCCTCTACTGGAGTCACTGACATTGCCAAAAAGGTAGTTTATTTCGAATAAACCTTTCAATCGAAATGGAGAGCGTGAAGCACAGGGGGCAAAGTCGTTATAATGTCACCGCGGCGAGTCTTCTTAATATAACTGCAATTACTGCATCGCACTGCCATCACAGCTGCCACACGTTATGTATCGCCGCACGCAAATTTCTTTTCCTCGCTTCTGTACCATTTTTTTTTGTTACCATTATTATTATTCTCGTGCGCGCTCCCTAGAAACTTAGTCAGATGTCAGACGATCGCGCTACGGCTAGCAGCAACCGGCGTTCGGAGGCAGACGAGCAGCTGCTCTTGAAGGAGTGGGATTTCACCCGCTTCTTCCAGGGTTTTAACGAAAGGTTGGATAAGATGAAGCAAGATCACTCGCAAGAGGCTGCCGAGACGAATAAATCCGGTAGCGAGGATCATTCGTCATCGTCCACCGAGAGAACGTTGAAGAAACAGGAGCAGTTGTCACGTAGGAAGTACGAAAACCATCAGCCTCAGCCTCAGCATCAACAGCAACAGCAACAACAGCAGCAGCAGCAGCAACATCATCATCATCAAAAGCAACAACAGTTAAAGCCGGTGCATAGACGGCAAGAGAGCGATTCGAAGCTTGGCAATACGTCCAGCGCTTTTGCACGTGCTTTCCGCCGTGAGAATTCCGATTTTTTCCCTTCCGCGAGACATTCTGCATATTTACAGAAGTCGGACTCCTCAAGGTCGAGTATATTCGCAAGCGGAAATCGCCGCGGAAGCGAAATTAGTGTCGCCGGTATCGCTGGTAAAAAGGGGAACAACGTGAATGCCGGTGAACCGGTTCTAACAGACTTTTCTTTCGATCGTGACGGTCTTCAGAGGCCACGAAGGGAAAAGACAGAGAGCGAGATCGTTTTCGGTAGTAGACACGAGGGAAGAAGGTTCGACTTTGGACGTGATAAAGATGACACGGCGAGGAGACGCAGTTGTAGGCCATCAGACGCGGTTTCCGCCGCGGTTGACGAAGCGGGAACCATTAAGTCTACGGCCAGTACAACGGCTAGCGAGTACAGCCCCATTGTCACTCAGGTCAGTCCCCATAACGAGCCCTGCCTGTGTGCTTGCCTGAGACATACCTACCGCATACATATTACCTTTTGTCTGTACCTTCGGTCTGTTACCTTCATCAATTTTTCAACCTCCTTGCCATACGTGTCCGCATCCCTTGCGTGTCTGTCGATATACTGAGCAACTCCTCTTTCACACGGGTTTCCTAACGTGTTAACCGTGTACTGTCAATCATTAGAATCTGCTACTTTGATCAGCCCATTTGAATATAGGTCTTATGTACTTACGTATCAAAATTGTTTCAGAATTTGGTCTTGGAATCATTTTATTGGAGTATAATGTATGAGATTAATTTAAGAAAGTAAATTAATTTAATTTAAGTAAAGTAATTTGTCAAAGTAATTGTTGAGGAATTTGGTCTTCAACTAATTTTATTTTAACACAATGTTTCATTTTGTGAATGAATACGTATTCCAAGGATAGCTACTTCAAAGAATAGTTATAGCAAGTTATAATAATTTTCTGTTTTCAATAAAAAATAGTTTCAACTTTCTTTTCAATAAGAATGCAACAATAAACTTTAAATGTTTCAGCTACAAATAGAACTAAACTATTTCCTTCGCGGAATTGTGAAAACAAATAAATCGTGTTGTACTCCTGAAATCAGCTGGTGTGGGAATATTAGGTTTATGGTTTTGGGTACGACTTTTGCATGAATTTTCTTTCTTCTCTTTTATTTTTTTCGTTCTCTACATTTACATTATTCTGCAGAATATTTCAATCTGTAATATCTATTTCATCGTGAGCACAGTTAAAATGAACTGGAATGGTTTAGGTGGCATTCATGTAATATAGTTGAAGTTTTGAAAATAATTAGTAAATAGAAAGAACTTTTTAAGAGAATATTATAATTTATTGCTGTATGACAGTAAAAAGTTGAGAGAAATGATATTAGAGTTTTATTTAGGTTTTTAAATTGAAAATGTATTGTTTTAATTTGTTTTAAGAAGCTGAATTACTTTGCTTTGATTTAAAATCGTGGTACTAAGAGTTTGTTCATTTCCAGAGGACAAGATCTTCATTATTCGCATTCGAGAAAAACCAAATATTTAAATTTCTCAGATTTTGTAACATATGCATACTGACACGTTGGAAAAAAGAAAGAGAGAACAGAATATCGACAGACAACTTTCACATTGAACTCTTACATCCATTTTCCGACATTTAACAGCATATACAGATCAACATAGAAAGCTAGTCAGCTACGCTCGAATTTTAGGCGCATTTACCAATTATCTATATATCCTGTCTTCATTATTTTGTTTAACATTTACAGATATAAGTAGGAAAGATACATAACTATTAGTGCTATCAGTATTATTACTCTATTATCTTCTCTACTATTTCATTAGATCCTTCATTCAGGAAGGGATGCATACCAGTTTCTATAGTACTGTTGGTATATCATTAACGTATATTTCAATAGTAATACCAATCATATTTAACCACTAACAGTGTGTTTTATCAGTGTAACAAAGGAAGGGGAAAATGTTTACGTGATTAACAAAGCTTCACTAATTCAACATTTGTTTGGTTCTTCGCAAACAAAGTAGTCGAGTGATTTTATGATGTGATGTTCAGGATTTATGGTGATACATTCTTCATTTTCTATTTACAGTTTTTCTTCTTGAATACTGTATTCAAACTTTTTCTCGTTTATAAGCGAAGCTCATCGGATATTGAACAAATTTGAAATAATAAGGTTTGGAAGTTGTTAGTTTTGATTTTCTAGTAAGTGAAATAAGTGTTATTTCCTAAGAAAATTGAATTACAGTGTGTTGATTACAATTAACTCTTTTTTTAATCTTCATTAATGTTTTTCAAATTGGTAACATTAGTGAATGAATTATATTTTCTATATGAATGACACTACTTTCATTATCAAGGAGTTAGAATCTTTCAATTAATTTAATATTTCACGAACTTTCCTTGTTAGTAGACTGAAAGTTAATTTATATTTAAAACGAATGTAGTTTTCCATTCAGAAGATTTATCAGGTCTGAGGAAACATAACTTATATTTAGTTTAGTATACATTTCAGTAGAAAAAATACTCGCTGTTCATATAAATCTTGAATTACCATTTAAAAAATAATAAATTAATGAAACTGAAGAGCCTATAAACAAACCAAAACATCTGCAAGCTTTTTTTAAAAATCTGAAAGAAGATTACAATATAAACAATAGAATATTAATCATAACTTTAAACTGTGCGTTTCCACACAATGAATATACTAACGCTTGAGGTTGAATGACCCGGAGTATGATAATCAAATGCGAACGATTAACACTGTGTTAAGAAACCGGTTTCAAAGTGCTTTGTTTTGTTATTGTTATACTTACCCGGCGTAGACTTACCGTGATCACGAAGGCGGTTCATCCAAGTTGAGGTTTTTCCATTACGCTAAGGTTGAGCTGACGCCTGCGAATATCCTTAATATGGATATCTCGGACGTATAATTTCAGCTATTGCCGCTTTTGTCGCTACTGCTAATACTACTGTAATTATTCTTTCTAATGTTACTATCGTCTTTATTAACACTTTCAAACAGGTGGTGTTCATGTTACTGATCGGAAAAGCAATATTCTTTATATATAATTAGTAGTCGAAAAATTAAAAAAAAAAAAATAGTACGATAGTATGTTTTAAATGTATACTGTATATTTTGTACAGTGGATACTAACGACAACACTTTTGCAAAAATGTGTCTAACAAATTAATGCAAATCTATTTAAATGAATCTATAAACTACGATTATTAAAAGCAAGGAAGTTATGCCAATATTTTCAAATTTTCATCTGTCTAGTTTTTGATATTTAAATGAATACTTAACCCATTAATATTCATCCTAGAGTGGACTATAATTTAATCTTGCATTGTAACTCATCAAAATTATAGCAAGTGAAGTATGCAGAGCGATTTTCAAAACAGATAACTCTATGTGCAAATATAATTTGTAGATGTAAAATAGCATTTTTTGATGTGAGGTTCTTGAAAAATTATTTTCGAGAGATTGGTCACATTTACCTTTCAATGTGGAGGCTGTCTGACTATCGCTCGTTATTACTACTCAGAGCGTTTGTTTTCACCCAGTATTTAAGTTACATATAACACTTACTTGCATTAAGAAAATTAAACTCTCAAGTTTGTTAGAGTGGCAAAAATTGAACTTTAACGTAGAGATAGTAAATAATAGCCGGACAACAGATCTTACAATTATTAATAATTTCCACACAACTCGGTAATGAATCTAACGCGAAAGAAATCTGCGCCAGTGATTTCACCGCAAAACGAAAACTTTCCAATTCCCAACTTCCATCATCTGAAGGCATAGATCGAATGTGTGGCTACATTGTTATCGGTATTAATCCTGTTACCATCGATACTACTTACTACCACTGTTACTACTAAAACAAACTACTATCACTGCTGCTGCTAATACAGTTCTCCGTGTCTATTCGCAACAAAGAAAAAACAAAAACTAATCCCCTCCTTCCTATTTTTCGAGTGATGCATAAGTTACTTGGTATGCAGAGAAAATGTCAGAATCACTTGTGCAACAGTTATCGTCATTTCAAATTCCGAGCCTAACGAGGAGGATTAACCGCATGGAATTTCTTTGAGGATATACGTCTTGTTTCTGCGTAACACCATCGTGTGAGGGGAAACTGCTAACGTTGCTGCGATCGTCGCGACAATAAATATCGACGCGGGATTCGGAAAACGACCGGTGAACAATTTATTTTGTGGAAGTGCGTCCTAATCCGACGTCGTTCTTGTTACCGTTGACGTCACGGATCTCTCTATACAGGTTCAGTGATTCATTCAAACTTTATTGTTTTCCACTCTCTCTCTTCTCTTTAACCCTGGAATGGTGCCCCATTTTCTCGAACTAGAAACGTCCTAACAATGCTGTAAAACATAGGAAAACTCTTCAGGTATATAGTTTATCGATAAGGAAATTCTATGTTTATCTCGAAATACAGTAACAAACATTAAATACATTTTGCTGGGGTCACAACAGACTCCACAGTACCACTTCAGGGTTAAGATCTTCTCACGTTTTAACAAGACCGTCAGAGTTTCCGTCTCACCATCTGCCAACGAGTCAAACGTTTCCGTAACATGTCTTTTACTTATTTACTACTAACCGATGGTCAGTTATACGGTATTGGAGTTACACTTTTGATGATCGAGCATCGGCCAAGTAAGGATCCTTGCAGTGGCAAAGCGAGAGGAACATTGAGAATTCGGTTCTGTACTAACATCGGCGTGGTATCTTGCGTTGCTTATGTTTCTTCTTGCTTTTCTTCGTACAGATTTGCTGTACTAACTTGAATGGATTGAGATCAGTCGCTCCACTTTTATACTATTACGGTGACCTAACTGTTTCATTGGAACTGTGAATATTCTAAAGCATGCATTGAAAATTCAGAAAATCTATCATAGAAATTTATTAAATAATAAATCTATATTAATAGACATGCTTAATAGATAATGGGCAGATACGAATTGGTAGAAATTGATAAATCATTTTTGTAGTTCATTGTCGCTTCAAAAATATTTGTAACTTTTCTATACTTTATACGTATAATAGTTTTATGGAAGATTTTTGTGAAAGTATCAGGACATTTCATTTGGTGTTGTTCTAGGTGATAATACTAAATTATAAGTAATGCGTTCTCTAAGATTTTAATGTACATTTTATTATAAAAAACGTTCGTACTCTCTGGAAAAGCTACGAACAAAGATATTAGTAATAAGATATAAATGTTATATCTGAGATTTTGTTTAACACGTCAGTTACATTTTACTGACTAATACTTTCTACTATTTGAAATTCAACAGGATATTCGATCAAGGATAACATATTGGAATCTTATTTTTACAATTCATAGAAACTTCAAAATTGTCTTGAATTTTTTAAATTCTATGACACTGATACTTCCATCGATGTCTTCCATAAACTTCTAAATTAAAAATAATAAAATCCAGAACTTTATTTATAAACAAGCTTTATTTATACAAGATAACAGTTTCATTTGACGTTTGGTTCAACCAGTGTTACGTTCAACAATCACTCGCTCCACAATCTCGCAACAAGCTGTTTGTTCCGATACATTTACACGGGGAATAATTGGACAGTTATGCGATGCATGTTCATCCAGAGTTGGGCAAAAATTTAATCAACGATTGACGAATAAATTTTTCCTTCAATCGTTAATCGCAAATTAACAATTAAACTCCTACTTTAGTCGTTAATTGCGGTTGACGATTACATTCTTTTAAATTGTAATCGTCAATCGGGTAATCGATTAATGATTAACTGCAGAAATTTCGAAATGAAGTACGGAATCAAAATCTGTATGCATACTGAAAAAAATGTAAACTGAATTTAGGTATATTGTCATTTGGTCTATAATACGATTTCTATATGCCTACTTATTACAACTTATTACTTTTATTTTAATCAACGATTGACGATTAACTTCATCAATCGATTGAATCAATCGTCGATTTTTCAATGATTACCTTTTTTTAATCGTACACATTAATCAATCTAGATTAAACTTATAATCGATTAATGTCCAACTCTGTGTTCATCCGAACGATATCCCGGTGTCCACGTACGTATTTCGGGACGTAAAATTTCACGAATATTTTATTTTCTAATCCACACTCGTAGAACGAGATTCGTAAAACGTCTTCCGAGAGAGGAGAGAAAACGGATGCGAGACGGAACGCAATTAATCACCGTGCTGCCGAGTGCGTGTGCTTTGTGTTAATTGACTCTAATAATCGTCTGCTTGAGAATTGCACGGCCGTGAATGGAAAACGTTTTAGAGAGAGAGAGATTCGTGTCTACGAAACCAAAAAACAAAACAAAAAAAAAATAAAAACAGACAGATAGAGACCAATGCTCGCAGGGACAAATAGAGTATTGAAAGAGAAAGAAGTGCGACGATAGAGAAACCAGGATGACGGAAACAGATGTGTTAAGAGGAAAAAAGGGGCAATCTATATTTATATAAATATAAAACACCATCCACATTTATATTTATATATACCTGCGTGTACGTATGTCGACGTACGCCGAACAATAGACGTTGGAGAACCTTACCGGGTATACTGTGTCGAAATCATTGTTTTGCATGACGCTTCTAGCGTGTGAACATGTGTACGATTGTGTACTTGTGTTGCCATGACGCAGCATGTGCCAAGCATGCTTCAATCTGTGTGCTGAATAGGTGTGACTCGCAACTTTGTGTTTTTCTCTTTTATTTAATGTTCGCTGTGATCCAGATGATCGTTGATGTTCATCGTTAGCCGTGTTTAGAGGCCGATGTCTGGAGTCGTTTATCTCGCGGAACGAGGAATGTTAGCGCGTGTGTATCTTATAGAGGTGTGCGAGAACCCGAAAATGTCAGGCCGGGTCGGGTTCTCGAAAGTATTAATGTTCGGGGTGGCAGGGTACCCTCTGGGCTCGGGTCGGGAAATTTCCTCGGAATCCCGAAAGTTTATACAGTTTGGGTACCTGAAGTTGTAGTCGGGTCGGTCGGGTCAGGTTCCTGAAAGTTTGTTGTGTTCGAGTACCGGAAGTTGCAGTCGGATGGAGTCAAATTTAAGTACGACGTCTTTTCATAACTTTCAAATCGAATTTTGCATTTTAACTTTTCGGTAGTGGTGTGCGAGACCGGGTCGGGACGGGATGTTGAAACATTCGGGATTCCCGAAAATGTTCGGGATTTCTTGCTAAAAAACAATATTAAAAGATTCCGTACGGTATCAGAAATCCTGAAGATTCACGAGAAACCCGAACACCCTCGGGAATCCCGAATATTTCTTCCCATCCCGTCCCAAGCATCGGGTTTCGGGACTTCCCGGGATCTCGCACGCCACTACTTTTCGGGTACCCACTAGAGATCGCGGTTTTGAACGTGTATTTAAATACACGTGTACACGTGGTACGTGAACCGTGTAGTACGCATTTAAGGATTCGTGAATACGAATCCGTGAATAATGATCCGTGTACACGGATCCGCGAACACGTGAATACTACGGATCCGTGTATACTATACACGGATCTGCGACTACCAACTACGAATCCGTGTACACGGATCTGCGAACACGGATCCGTACGGCATGTTCGAGTCTGACAACTGACAACCGAGGCGTTATTGTTTTTCGATCGAATTCTTCTCGACTGTTGATGTTAGAAGTGAGACAATAGTAAAGTCGTGGTAAATTATTCGACGTGAAATCCCTATATATTAAAATGCAAATGTAAAATAAATACACGAATATTTGTGAAATTAGAGTACTATAGTATACATGGATCCGTAGTATTCACGTGTTCGCGGATCCTTATTCACGGATCCTTAAATTCGCACTACACGGTTCACGTACCACGTGTATTTACATACACGTGAAACGGGGATCTCTAGACTACCCACCCATACATTGCAAATTTTCAGGATCTGGACCCGAACCGACCCGACTATAATTTCGAGTACAGTAAAGTCGGATTTACTGTCCTGAGTCAACACCGGACTCTAAGTCCAGTGCCAACTCATTCCACTCTCTACTAAAGATATCTATACAACCATTCCTTATGAAATCATTTGTATTGTTTCAATAATTGTAAAATAAAATATCTGGAACCGGTCATTTTGACCGGTGATGGTAGGTTTAGTGTTAAACAATTTTCGACCCGATCAAACTTATACTTTCGAGAGAACTCCACGTGGCCCGACCCGACCGGACACGATTATCGGGTACCTGAAATTTTCGTGTCTTTGTCCACCTCTAGCATCTTAGCAATAAACACGACCTGTGTGTAGCCACTTCCTCGATTTCTGTAGTGAATTAAACAACCAGCAAACGATTATTGTACGCTTACAGGCTCCACTGTGATGAACTATTATTGCTTAACTCTCGAATGACTAGTTGTTGCGCTTCGTGCTTCTCTCTTTTATTTCGTCATCGATATTTCCTGTGTAATCCCCATGGTGCGTTGATCGATCATCGATCCGTCATTCGCACCGACATGTGCGATAAATCTTAAGGGTAGCGTGAAATGCGTAAATCGGTACCAGTGCTTAGAGTATTATACGTGTGTAGAAGTTTGTATGTTTACGTAGATCGTGCGATACTCGTTTAAGAAGTTCGATGTTTTACAGGAGTCACTGTTTTTTCGAAAACGTAAAGGCAGAGATTATAGTAATTCGTATCTATATAGTTTGTATTGTTACGTGTTCTCGCTGAATAGGCTGATCGAACGATTAGTTGAAGCGATCATTGTTAATTAATCCGCACATTGCATGAACTCATTTCTCATTTATGTTTTGCACTGTAGTGTATATTTAAGTATAAACTCGTTGTTTGTTTGTTTTGCCCCCCCCCCTTTTTTTACTCTGTGTGTATGCAACAGATAAGTGTCTCTTAATTTTTGTTGTTAGCCTTACTACCGATATACATAGGTTTGTGAGACCGATCGGACAGTTTGTAACTTCCGATCCGGTAATTATTGTTCTTTTGATTGCTTATTTGCACCATTCTTCCATCTATTTTTTACGTTCATTCGTTCCTCGCTTGCGTTTTTTTTAATCTTCCGATGCTACTCTGCTGTCCTGTACCTTGTGATCCTTCGTTTCATCGCTGTCCTTTCTTCTCCGACACCCTTTGCACTTCATTCGATTTTTCCTTTTCGAAACGTCGAGTTTTTATTTCGAGCTTCGTCTGTCGCGTGTCGAGACCTGAATTTCTGTAAGCAATACTGATAAAAATCGAACGAAGAGGATGGGAAGAGATAAATGAAGGTGTTCTATCTTTTATTTGGCATTTCGTGGTACTGGATACAGTCAACTGAATGATTCAAGGCTGCGAACAATGATTCGATCATACAATTGTTGCCATTGTTTTTATATTTACTTTAGTCCACCGGTGTCTTCTAGTTTTTATTTAGAATTTAATAGCACTGGCAAGATACAATCGACTGAATGGTCAAAGTCAACGAAATATGATTTAACTATAATCTACAATATCTACATGTCATATGATTATTGTCAGAGTTTACAGTTTATTTTAAATCGGGTTTACAGCTGATTTATATGAAAAAGGGGACATTAAGAAAAATAAGACAATGTTTATCAATGAAGAAGCACATTTCGAATCATTAAATTAGAGACCAGTGAGGATTATTTCAAGAAAAAGGTCAATTTTTATTTGAATTAAAAAAGATCAATTTGTGATGTAATTAACACTTGTTTATACACCACTGTACATGATCTTTTTCTTTTAAATTATATCGCTAGTTTCTTCTAGCACCGTGCACATCTAATTTAGTTTTCTAACGCATCCTTCAATGCATTTTGTACATTTTCACTAATTTCGCCGTTATTTTAACAATTTACAATATTAATTTATCGTACCGTATTAATTTTAACGTAAAATTAATTTCTTTGTAACACTATTATCTGTTTTTCGAATGAAGATGAAGCTGAAGTGATATCTGTCCACCACACTCCCATTACTTCAAACTCGTACAACATGGGAGTGGAGCGGA
This sequence comes from Lasioglossum figueresi, assembly GCA_028455805.1. Taxonomy (NCBI): domain Eukaryota; kingdom Metazoa; phylum Arthropoda; class Insecta; order Hymenoptera; family Halictidae; genus Lasioglossum; species Lasioglossum figueresi. Next base: position 17,064,358 of record CM052192.1, on the reverse strand, counting down.
GAGATTTATGACTTCAGCTATCTCCTTCCGCAAAACAGACCATAACTTGTCATATAATTTTTATTCATTTCTATACAACATTACAGCCAAAATAAACATTGTCAATATTGAAACAAACATATACCATTTCACAAAACATTAGTGTATCCACATTTAAGCTACTCGGTATTGACATTCTCAAGAAGATTGGCTGCAAAAGACAAGAGTAATACGGACATTCAGTTGATGTATCTCGCACCTTACACCTGTTTAACACTAGAAATCGCAACAAACAAATTCAAACGATGACCAGTTACAAAATGTGCAGGTCTTAATCCTCCGACAGACGTTGCTACCGATCCAGTTTGATTTTCGTTTGCCATTTTGGCGACTGTTTCAATTGCCGAATGATTGCTTTACAGAATCGAGAAGGTGGTGATCGGCCACGAGGCGGTGGCGGTGGGGGTGACTTCCAGAGATCGGATTCATCCCCTGGATCAAGGCCCAGCTCCGTCCTTCCAGATCTATTGACGTCATCCCCGAGCCAACGGCAGGACAAGTCCACCAGTGAGGAGGTTAGATCTTCATCAATCTTTTTCTGCTATTTTTCTCTATCTCTCTATCTCTCTCTTTCTCCTCTCTATCTCTCGTACGTAGTCGCGAAAGCACATATACTTGCATACATATTTTAGACCCGTTCAATGCCACGTTCGATGCCACGTGGATCGTTGGTGATCCGTGTCGTTGAACTGTAATTCATACGGTTTTGTTCGTTTTTTCGTTTGGTACAGTTGCAAAAGAATGACGCTGCTGCTACGTTATCACGTAATCATGTAATGTACAGTGCATAGAGATCGTACGCGATCATTACGAACCTAGTCTTGTTTCTACCAGTAGTGAATTATAAGGATGAACAGTTTTATGGAGTGTGTTTTTTTCATAGAGTACAGAGTCGGTTCTGATTGTATGCCAGTGTCGCCAGAATCAGTGTGACCAAAAACGGTAAATTTTCCCACTCCGCTTTCTCCCCTTCCACTATCCCATTACACCGCCATTAGCATACTCCAACATCCCACACTAAGACCGTAGACTGGTCACGTATCAATCTGATCATCAGAGAGAGGGTAAAACTGTATTCCCCTCGATTTCGATTTCCTTCCCTTCTGCGACGCCATTCCCCCACGCTTCCATCACTGTCCGGTCACGTGAGGCGTTACGTCTCTATTGTGTATGTGTCACAATGTCACGTGACTGGCAGAGGGTAATCGTGTTCCCCTGAATTCGAGTCAATTCCCCTGATCTGGCGACACTGATTGTATGTACATTTTGATAAGTTTGAACTTCTTTTTCTCTGTCTCGTGGCATACTACTTTTTTTTAATTTTCTTTTATCTTCTTGCACTGGTAAGGGATGAATTAGAGTAGTATAGCTATTTTCAAAGTTCTTATTACGGCTTAACTGTACAAATTATTTACACGGTGTGACACCCTTTTGCGAACATGAATAATCATCTATTCTCCTTACTTGTGATTCGTGTTCTGACTGAACTCGAAATCGTCTATATTTTTAAACCTAACTGCACAAAATCTAACTTCCTCAACAGATTTTTTTAAATATATAGATCATAAAATAATGAACAAATTTACATTTCATGTTTTAAGAGCATAGACACAGTATTCTGCTGATCAAAAATTTTGTTTTCATTAATAAATTATAAACTATTCATGACAATTCGGAAGAAAAATGCAATCAGTAAATTAAGTATCTGTCATAAATATTTGAATTGTAAAAATAATCTTCCTCCTGTTTGTATGAATTTTGATTTATAAGATTGCAATGTAATTTTGCAAGAATAATTTGCATACATAGTCACGACCAATGAAGCAGCCTGTACATATCAACTGCATTACATTACATGACCGTGTTAATTTTAATAGCACTCAAAGAATGCCAAACGACTTAACAAAGATCACCAGTCATGGTTCACGCGACATCGAACATTTGAAAAAGGTTATCATATTTTGCGATACATCGTTCCCTTTCCCTATAAGCACGCTTCGGCAACCATCTTATAATCACTTTGCCATCCCCGCATCGAGCTAATCGACCTCAAGCAAGCTTTGTTAGAGAGAAACAAAGACGATGACGAGTGAATTATGGTGAATAAAATAGAATTAACATTATCAACGCAATTTTTACTTTATCAAAAATTGGATTGGTGTTAACAATTTTTTTCAAAACGCGAGGATATATTAAATACCTTAATTAAAGGATGAGCTCACTTTGTCTATCGATGTTCACCGATGAATTGCAACGCTAAGAATGTTACAAATATTTTGATTTTTCGTTCAAAAAATGCTGACAACCTACCAGTCAAAGGAGTGTTGACGGTTCAAACGAAATCTACTGTCCACTATTCTCTATAATCGATAATCACGTTGCCAGTGCCGAGCGATGCGCTTATAGGGAGGGAATACAGTAATGTCTGGATATATGTGAAAAATATTTTTTTTGTCAATCTTTTACCAACGTGTCCGTAACACTTTTCCGATTAAAATGAGTCCAAACTCGACACAATTTGGCACACATTTGCTCGTTCATTTGACGATTCGGTAGAACCTCGAGTATCCGAACTCTCCATTATACGATTGAAACAGTCAAATTTAAAGCGATTCATTGTATAAATCAGTAATAATTTCGTCTAGCACTTCAGCTAGGTGACTGTTCTATTACCCAAACCCTCATATTTCACTGATCAGTTTGGATAATAGAGGTTCAACTGTATTGTGGATTAAACGAGTAGAAATGGTCCAAATTGTGTCGTGTTTGGCGTCATTTTAATCAGAAAAGTGCCACGAGTATGTTGGTAAAAGTTTCATGGAAAAATGATCGGGAACAATAAAGTTTTATTATTGTTTATGGGTCGTCATTTTGGTCTTGAAGTTTTCGGAAACGTTGAGACGTTACTGTACGCACTCGAATTTAAATAGCGGGTGCGCCCACCTTTTTCTGCAATACGTCTTTTTCCTCTCTCTCTCTCTATCTATTCTTTTTGTTTTTCATGGCACTCTCAATATGAATACATATGTGTTTTTATCGAGATACGGTCTTCCGAACATCGTCATCTATATATTCAGTTATTGGCTGCGCTTATCGATTTGAACCCTTCGAAGCGTTCATTAATTATAGAACGCCGATGACACTGAATTTATTTTCTGCAGGGTGGGGTAAGACGAGAGGTACTGTCGAATAGGAAGCAATTCTACGACCGAGAACAAAGGAGAAATTTGGAATACAATTTTTCATACGAAGCTTGTCTTTCTTGGAAGTCGAACTTCAAAATTCCCCTAATGAGCCTGTGTTTGAATATGCTTCTGCACGCGCTTCTTTTATTATTAATTGTTTCTGTTATTCCCGACAAAAGGTATTTGATCGATCAAACAATGTGATCATTACAAAAGTAATTTACTTTTTGTCGTCTTCCTTTTATGTTACACTCCTAAAATTTATTCTACTTCGTTTTAATTTTCACTTATCTCTAGTTTGCACTTCGTCCTTTTGCAGTAACTCATTGTATATTATCATGTAATATAGACAATAATAATAGCAACGAAAATTTATTGAACATCAAGAATGTTTTAGTTGATTGTAAATAATTGTTTTTTCCACATAAGAAGAATATTAATGTATAGGATAATATATTAGTGTTTTTGTTCATGTACAAAATATTTAAAAAAAAAGGAAGAAGCAATTTCTTAACAAGATAGTTTGAATTTTATATTTTTAGTAGCAAGCAAAAGAAATTATTGTATTGTTAATATCTTATATATTTATTTATTCTTTGTAGTAAATATGCAAATAATTTCTTTTGTAATCACGTATATTGATTTTTTAAGTATTATATTGACATTTCAAGTATTCACAGTAGAGTAATACTATTAACGTTTCCCTCTTATTTGTTACTTTATTGTCTGTATTTCTTGTAAGTAGAAATAGCAAGCAATGGTCAGACAAACATTAGCCAACCATACCCGGAAGCACAGGTGATCTGATTTAATTCTTTCGAAATCGAAGCTTCATATGAAAAAATGTATTTGATCTTTTTTTATTTATTTTTGCATGTAAACATTGCCTTCAGTCTGATTGTACAACGTAAACTATCCGTTTATATTGGTTAGGTATGATTCACATAAGCACAAATAGTAATATGAAACTCCATTTATATGTATCCATTCGAAGAAATTGATTTCATATACTTGGATTAGAATTTTCTGTACAAATAACCCCGTAGACAATTGAACTGACCCTTTTTATGCATCTACAATCCTACAAAAATTTCCAAACATTTACAAAACATCAAATTAATTAGGTATTCATTTATTAAAGCCACCAACCAAGGAAATTAAATCCTATTTCAATTCTAACGAAAGCGTCGATTAGTATAACGTTCTATAGTTTAAAAATATTAATAATACATCAAAAATCTAACAAATGTGGAAAGAAATTTGCAAGAATAATATCACAATAATTTTCTTAATGGAATAATTTTGTTCTGGATTCGATAAAAGATGATAATAAACTAATTTTGCCTTGTTTCAATAAATACTTTAATACGTTAATATAATGATAAACTAATTTTTTTCTTGATTCTATAAAAGCTGTATCAGATGAATACGATAATGAATGAATTACATGATGAAATTAATTAAGTTGTTACAAACACAAGGGTTCGAGTGAGTGGAATTTAACAAAATGGGATTCAATTGAGATCCAAGTAAATGGAATCCGATGAAACGGTGTTGCAATTAAATGGAATTCAGACAAGTTCGAACGGTTGAAATTGAGATGAACAGGTTTTCCTATAACGAATAGGGAAATCAATGCAGTATAGTCAGAGTCCACGGTTCGATGAACGAAGCCAATAAATACGTGCGTAGATATGTACCGTGTATGTTACTGTGTTTACCCGCGAACTTGATCGGATCTTTGCATTGATCAATGAACACGATTCAGTAAATCGTTCAATAAGAAATAACTCAATTAAAGAGAAAGTAACGATGCGCATTGTCAAGTTGAAGGGTTTACACATAGGACGCCTCTTGCTTTGTGTTAAGTACCTTGTGAATGCTTTGCTTATAGTCTTCTACGTCTGACAACTTACTGATGCGAATATATAGTATTCTGTTTATGGAACTTGTGATGATCGTTTTAGTGCAGTCAGCCCGAGCAATATATACAGGGTGTTCCAAGAATGTTCTACATCCTTGAAAGAGGGGCGTTTCCTGAGGCCATTTGAAGTAACTGTTTCCTTTACGATAATGTGCTCCGCGGCTTCGTTAAGAGAGTAGACTCCTTTTTTCCAGGATTGCAACGGTGCGGAATTCGCGTTCTCAGTTCTCGATAATACATAGATGGGGTTTTCCCGTAGTCAAAACCGCTAGATAAAAGATCGATCTAGGGCGCTATCGCCCTCTAAAGTCCTATTTTTTCGTTTACGAAGCGTAATTTTCATTATTCGGGAGAAATTACGCCTCGTAAACGAAAAAATAGAACTTTTGAGAACTATAGCGCCCTAGATCGATCTTTTATCTAGCATTTTTGACTACTGAAAACCCCCATTTTTGTATTATCGAGTAATCAGAACGCGGATCCCGCATCCTTGCAATCCTGAAAACGAGTCTGCCGCCTTAACGAAGCCTCCGAGAACATTTACGTAAAGAAAAAAATGACTTTAAACGACCTCAGCAATCTTCCCGTTCGAGGAAGCACAACATTTTTGGGACACCCTGTATACGTAGACGTGTAGAGTGTCGTTAATCTAAAGAAATAATTAATGGTTTGCCGAGAATCGTCGAGTCTTTGATGATGATTATCTATGTCTCACGTACAGGTAGTTTCCTCAACAGGTAACGAGTATTGAGGAGACGTGTAGGGTTCATAAACATCGAAGCCATTTTAAATATTGAAAAGGAGCTTTCACGGTTGTAATTACATTGGTCGTCAGCTAGTTCATCTGGAATCAAAAGTAGCAATAGAGGAACGATAACAATCGGTATGAATAAGAGAATTGAAAATTTTTGTGAAAATGATAATTTACAATACTTGCGGATTTCGACGCCAGAATAATTGATTTCGGAAAGAGCAGTAACGTTTGTTCATGAAACTTCCACGAATCAAGTTGAACTCTTCTTCGATCCGTCCATGACAAAATCGATTGTCATACTCGGAAAATGATCGCTAGGCTGTGCAGATCGTACATATCTTGACGAAACGTCTTCTTTAGTATAAAAACATTGCGAATAGTTTACGCATCGCGTCTCCCTGTATATCGCGAGAATCCGCGCAAGCGGTCACAATGCGTTTGTCAGCGTGACTAATTCAGGATTCTGTTGTGTGTTGTGGGACACGTGGGAGCTCTAATCCGAAGGGCAGGGCCCTATCTACTGACCATCCCAATCCCAATACTAATTGCAATGTAAGTATTCATTTATCCATTTATACTTCAGTGTCGCTTCTATCTCCTCTTATGAGAATGTTCCTGATATATACAGACGAACAAAAACAAACAAAAGAAATAATATTAACGAACAAGCCGCACAACAGACCCTTCTTTTCTTTTGATTTTTTCTTTCTCTCTATATATCTGTCTCTCTATCTCTATCTCTCTCTCTATTTCTCTCTCTCTCTCTCTCTTTCTTTCTCTCTTTCTTTCTCTGTTTTAACTTTTTCTTAACGTTCGAGTAATACCGCGAGGAATGTCGACTTCCTGTTATGCTACCTTTACTTTTGGTTTCTGGGCTCTTTTGTTTTTGGTATCACGCAGTGAACGAACTTCCCTGCACGATCGAGATCACACCTTTTATTGGATTTACACTGTGTACTACCTCGTTTTAGACTTTTCTTACTTATCCACCGAGTAGGAGGAGGAAAATCAATCTCACGAGATATTCCTGGTCGAATTCGTTTATTAACACCGGATGCACCGACGAATAATTAACTATCATTCTATCCATACATTCAAGTCATTAACATATTAAACGCATTGTGGGCGGGAGACGTTAATTTGCTGTTCGTTTATCACCACGCGCGATAACATTGCTTGTCAGGATACTTCCGTACGGTGAAATAAATCAATTTTTAACACCTCCGAATAGTTTGAACAATTTGAATATTTTAACAACTTCGAGGTAAGGTTACCGTCTGCAACGTGTTTCATTTGTAAAATGGTTTTATCAAAAGAGTTTCGAATTAGAAAGATTGATTCATCGGTGCATCCTATAGAGGAGAACCATACGTGACTGTCGATCTTTCGAAGATTTTCCTAGATTCTTAGATTGAAAGAATATGTTGTGCTTCAGCTTGTGTGATTCTGTTTTGTCTATTGCACCCGGTTCGTGTAGTCCCGTACCAAAGTTTTCTGTTCGTGTAACATTTGTTTGTGATAATATATATATGTATGATTTTTATTGTTGTGTAAAATTATGTTCCAGTTTGTTTACAGTTGACTCGTGTTCGGTTCTGTTTCTACTTCTCGTGCTGCATGCGACAACTTCATTACATATACATTCTTCATTTATCTCTTAATTTCTTCTTGATTTTACTGTCTGCTGTCTACCATGGTTACCATCACTCTGTTTGTTTCGTATTGTTGGTTTTTACAGTAACATACACACCATCCTCGGTAGCCTAATTTCTGTCGTTAGACGCCCATGCGCGAGACTGAGAGTGATTTTTCGTTGCAGTATCGGCAAGCGGTTAAATCAGCACCCCCATTTGCGCTCCAACAGAAGCAGAGATCATTCCTGACATTCGGATTCGGTGCTGGACCAGCCAGGAGGGAGTCCCACGTGAATGTTAACGTGACACCGACCAGCCACGATCTTGCATCGGACACACCCGAGATTCGCAAATACAAGAAACGATTCAACAGCGAGATACTCTGCGCTGCGCTGTGGGGTAGGCACACTATGAAAATCATATTGTCTACAAAAAAGTTAACCTATTAATATCGAAAAACCATTATTTAAGGAGATATATTAATTTTAGTGTTGTTATGAAAAGGCTCAATGTGGCGACCGTTTACATCACGACATTTTCTGAATCGAAAAAGTAATGATTGTTTTATATTATGTAATAAAACTGGTGGTATGTTATTGCATTCAGTGATGATACGATCTTTCATACCAGCAATTTTAGTCGGAGGCCTCAGCGTATACTTAATTTTTCAAATAATCCCATAAGAGAAAGTCGAGGGGTGTTAAATCAGGTGATCTTGCTGGAATATGAATGGGATCACCTCGTCTTATCCAACGATTTGGAAATATTTGATTTCATATATTTCTTGTTATTCTTGCATAATGTGCAGGACAACTATCCTATCGGAGCCACATTGTAAAATGTAAATAGTTGCGACATTGAATGCGTAACATTATCAAGAGAGTTATGATTTCATAACAATACTAAAAATAAAATATCTCTTTAACTAATGATTTTTGGATATTAATAGGTTAATACTTTTTTTTTGTAGAAAATATGAAACTTCATCGCGATTCATGCAGGAAAAACCATATGATCCCATTTAAGAAAATACTGATTTCCTTCATATCTCTTCAACGCGTCCACTTACAAAAAAACTCACAACATCACAGTACCATTGACCCTTATATAAAAATTCTTCGCTACGAATAATAATAATGACGAAAATCAAGGTGGTAATATCTGGTGAACCAGAATAGAATAAAAACTTAATACATCATGCGTGTCTGAAGACAACGAGCTCAGTAAATAAAAAGAGCCTTGAATCCTCTTTAAAATTTGTAGAATAGCGTAGTATAATCTACTTAAACGAAGAGCTTAGACACTTATGAACATGTTAAGTTATCCAGTCTTTGTCGTAGACGCGTATTTCTTCATCTTTTGGCTTGTCCACAAAAATATTTCACGATTCTATGCACTTTAATTCCCACAGGAGTAAATCTATTAATTGGTACCGAGAATGGCCTTATGCTGCTAGATCGAAGTGGTCAGGGTAAAGTGTATCAGTTGATAAGCAGAAGACGGTTTCAACAAATGGAAGTTCTGGAAGGTCAGAACATTTTGGTTACAATTAGCGGAAAGAAGAATCGAGTACGGGTATATTATCTTTCCTGGCTGAAGAGTAAGATTCTACGAACCGACGGGCATAGCGACGTAAGACTTCTATTTTGTCATCTACAGTCCGTGGTCAAAAAATTCAAATGAACTCAGAAATCAACTCTTTCAAGGAAGTACTACATTTTTGAGACACCCTGTATATGTTATGTTCCCCCTCCCCCCTTGATTTTATTGAAGCATGCACACTTTCCGGCATATTTATGCATTGTTGTAATTAATGAAATGAATTAATGAAAATATTATACATCCAGAATTTTTTAAAAATCATCTATTCTGGTGATAGTTGATGCGTGTATCAGGGTTTTAAGTAAACTTCTGACGTTTTCAATGAGATTCATGGTCGAGAAAGTTGCCTGGTCACGGGAGTACAGGAATTCTCTTGCATATTTAAATGATTAATATGGTTAATAAAATTAAACAATGAAAGTAATTAAGTAATTACATTTCGTTCAGGCCATTCAAGTTTACTGAAATCGCGAAATGCATTAGAAATTGTGAATGGCCCTAATTTTTCGGCGAGGGACTGTACAATCATCAATGATTTATTAGATTTATTTGTTAAATATTCTTGATTTCTGTATTTCAGCAAGTCGAACGGCGCAATGGATGGATCAATGTTGGCGATCTCCAAGGAGCGGTGCATTTCAAAATAGTTAAATACGAGAGAATAAAGTTCCTCGTGATTGCGCTGAAGGATTCCATAGAAATTTATGCCTGGGCGCCGAAGCCTTATCATAAATTTATGGCGTTTAAATCGTTCGGTGACCTCGCGCACAGACCGCTTCTCGTCGACCTCACCATAGAAGAAGGCACAAGATTGAAAGTGATTTATGGCAGCGCTGATGGTTTTCATGCCGTCGACTTGGACTCGGCTACGGTTTATGATATTTATTTGCCAAAACACGTAAGAAACAATTAGAATTTAATTTCAATTGTTCTGAAGCTTACATAATTTAACTAAATTAAACTGTTCCATTTAGATTTCACATTTAACCCTTTCACTACCGTGGACGAGACATCTCGCTTCCACGATGTCGAAGAAACGATGCTATGGATGAGATACGTACGATACGTACGATGTTATTCGTATTATGTTACCATAATATTGTACGATGAAATCATGGTAACGAGATATCTCGTCCAGTGAAAGGGTTAATTATACTTAAATGACTCAATTGTTACACTGAAATGATTCAATTGTATTGTGTAACGTATAATTTTATTGATATTCCGTTTTGTTTATAGACTCAGGGACCTATTTGTCCACACTGCATCGTTACGTTACCAAACAGCAATGGCATGCAGTTGCTATTGTGTTACGATAACGAAGGTGTATATGTCAACACTTATGGTAGAGTTTCCAAGACAATGGTTCTTCAGTGGGGTGAAATGCCCACGAGTGTTGCCTACATAGGCACGGGACAAATAATGGGCTGGGGCAATAAGGCGATTGAGATTAGGAGCGTAGAAAGTGGACACCTCGATGGTGTATTCATGCACAAGAAAGCTCAACGGCTCAAGTTCCTTTGCGAGCGTAATGATAAGGTTCGTATGCACTTCAGGGTTTATTGTTAGAAAGATCTTCTTGATTAGCACTAGAACTACCGAGCATTATAGATATGTAGTTCTAGTGTTGAACAGATAGTAATACTTTTTATTTACTATGGAACAAGCCTTTGAAAATCATTCCTTCGCTGTTGGACTGATTTTCCCTTTCAATTTTTGACTACCTTATTTGTCAATTTTTCCAATATACAAGGTGCTCCCTTTAACGCGACGCTCGATTTTTCACCCACTTGCAGTGATCTGACAAAAAAAGTTTACAACAAGAGTTGCACGATAGAGAAACACCATGTATACTGAATTCTTGTATATTTTGAAAGAATCAGTTACTCATTTCATATTCTTGGTTCCAGGTATTTTTCTCGTCAGCAAAAGGCGGAAGTTCGTGTCAGATTTACTTCATGACATTAAATAAACCTGGCATGGCTAACTGGTGATCCCGAATGAGGCCAGAACTGGCCGTAAAATTACCGACGCGTATAACGAAAACAGAAAACCAATCGCCGCGTGTATCAAGATCTGCATTTTCGATATTCATGTTAACTCGTTTCTCACTGCCAAGATTAAACAACGCCATGGGGGAGAAAAAATTTGTTCAGCGTAGTCGGCATAATAATAATAATACTAATAATAATATTAATAATAATATTAATAATAATATTAATAATAATAATATTAATAATAATCAGTGTCATTCTCAATTTTCTTACAATCGTCGTTGTCATCATCGTCATCGTCACCGTTACCGTCACCATCATCGCCATCGACATCGGCAACGTCACCACCACCACAACCACCATCACCATCACCACCGTCATCATCATCATCACCGACCCCGACACCATCATCACCATCATCGCCATCGTCATCGACATTATTATCACCACGACCATCGTTGTTTCTTTGAACAAGACCTTTATAATCAGTATCAACATTTTTGCTCGAGTAATTGCACATCAATAATTGATAGAAACGAAGGCTACGCTAAGAAACCTCGGCACCAGCTCCGACAGTTTTTCCAGAGAACGCAAGGGACACTAGCATTTGTAAATCTTCTTGTAAAGAAATCTCTGTGCTTTTTTAACCGTGCACCTTTCGTGATAAGGCTTAGCGTATAAAAGAGCACAGATTTTTTTTTTTAAAGAAAAAAATGGTTCCTTCCTCGTACCGGTGTCCCCGTTTCGTAGAAGAAAGTAAGTAGGAACGAACGAGTATGCACAAAATTCCCTTGACACTTTTGTAATAAGGTTCGTTATCGTTTCGTCTTTGTTTCGGTACTTAGAACATTACGGGAACCCTACCTTACACATTGGAAGGCCGGTCAATTTCGAGAAAAAGCGTTCCATGATAGATGATCCAGAAACGATTACACGCAGATCGTAGTGAATTCGAATCTGTCCTGCAGTACAGTAATTCCTTCGAAAGTACATGACGAAGTAGCCAACATTAACGATTCAAAACAGTATCATTATTATACCATACTATTGTCGTAGATGCAAGACATTGTGTAATATCGATGTTTTGATCTGTACAAACACGAAGACCTTCCAAAATAAGTTTTTAATGAGTAGTTAAACTTTTTTATGATAACTGAGACTACGTAAAATGTTTTGATAGCTCCAAGTGCAGATACGCGAGCAAAATTGCAGTATGAGTGAGTGTTTGCGTTTTTGCGCCGAGGGTGGAACTATAGAGAGACACACAGAAAGAAAGAAAGAGAGAGAGAGAGAGAGAGCAAAATCGCGCGCGCGCGTGTGTGTGTGTTGCGTGTGCGTGCGTGCGTACTTCATGTGTGCGTCTGTGTGAGAGAGTGTGTGTGAGAGAGAGAGATGGAGTATGTAAGTACTGAATACGTTGTTTTTTAAAATTAAATTCAATTGAATGTTATATTTTTTTTTCTATAAGTATGTTCGATGCAATAACTACTTGCTTATAAGCGATTACTTCATATATACAGTTAATTATAATTACGTATGTTAGGGCTCAAAATTTGCGTTATGGAAGTCTTCTGAACGGTAGAGTAATTTTGTTTGTTTCGAGGATAAAGCATTGCGGAGGTAACAGTGAATTGGAAATGGTATAATTAAAATTATCAATAAGGAAAGTAGCTGCTAACGTTACGAATTGTATAGTTCTCGATAGGAAAGGAGACGTGTACGTTGATTCCTGCGACTTGAGATCACGGCGATGATGATGTACGACGGTAGGATACACGGCGTCGAGTCGCGTATCACGCGGGGGAAGTAATGAAATTTTTATTGAGACTTTTGTAGCAGGACAGTGACAAGAATAAAACATTTTTATTTTTAAGACATTTACAGATAATAGTATCTTAAGATTGTTTTACACTCTCCTACTTTGTGGTGTATGCTTGTATTGGTAGTCATGGCGTCGTTTATTCTTGACAATTAACAATAGGCGACCGCAGAAGCGCCTTTGGCTTTTATAAAGAATTTATAACTTAATAAGGCAATGCGCACAGGAAAAGGATGGTCTTCCTCTTCCTACCTTTTTATACATTCGATCGTACGCGAGTCGACATATATATATATATATACATATTATATTATTCATCCCGCGAGGTCATTATTTTGTGTAATGAGAAACTTGACAGAAAAATTCGCTAGTAATAGAACACTTCTGTTGATCGATATATACATATTATGACTGATTACATTTGAATTACGTCACTTGTAACTACTATAGAGCATAGGAACAAATTGTAATGTGCTCAAAGAGGTTGTCAGCGCTCCGAACGATTAATTCATTCGAACGGGTACATACCGCATAATTGCATGTACATCGTTGTAGGATTTTCGTTCACATAACGTATGGACGTTTTTCACAGAACTGTCTGCTAAAGCTGATTTTAGTTTGAACTGTTCAACGTGGAATCCAAGGAGATTTCCCAAGATATTGCATTGTAACGGTAATAGAATTTATATTACATTTTTTTAAGTCTATATGTGTCAGTATGGTGTAAATTTTAAATAAATATGAATTATATATTGTATCACACTCGACAGGCGAATATAATTCGTATCTATCGTTAACGCGCGACTATCAGACGTAGCAAGCAATCGAGAAATGTTCGAATTAGAAGGTTTCCAATTAGCATTCGGATTTCTGTTTATTCGAGACGTGACAAATTTATAGCAATAACGCATCGTCGAAATTAATTTTCGAATTTTTCAAATCGACACGCGATCATCTATTTATTTGTATAGATATTAGGGTGGACCTTAGCTATGCTTGGCCGAGTGTAGCATAGGATTGTAGCATTGGCTGAGCAATAATCTGTGCAAAGTTCGTAGACTCTGTAGCATTATAACTAGACAGCGGGTCTTTATGCAAAATAAAGTGATTTAGAAATTTATTTTGTGTCGTAATATATTTAATAGATTGAAAATAACGTGACAGTATTTTTAAATTCTTCCAATGCTTTTACTGTTTTAAATTACACTTACTTATTGTTGCTATAAATGCATAAAATCCGCTGTTTAATTATAACTATTACTTCGTTGAATAGTACAGTTTTTGTCTAAGAAATTTTGTTATTTATTCGCAAGTAATGATAACATGCCTTATACCGTATGTAATGTGCATATAGTGCAACACATAGTACAAAATGTAGTTTTACAACTGGGAAAACATATCTTTATATTCGATTTTGAAATATTCTTTGCATCTCAATTCAGTTCGAATATTTCATATATTTTTTAATAGAGTTTCTTATTTTTTCTATACGGGTGCCATTTTCTGTATTCTTGGAATAGTTTGTAACTGATTGTTTTTCTTCTTAATTGTATTTAAAATTGTTCTTGCCTTTCCATGAATCAAGATCTTTTTCTAAAAAATTTAGCAAGAGTTATCTTTCCAAAAATATATTTTCGAGCTTTGAGAATTGAAGTGTCCGATTTCTGGATGAATGTAATTCTCTATCTTATTTTTAGTAATTGATTTTATATTTTATGGTCTTTTGTAGACTTCCGGTAGTCCAAAAGAGATTTTGAATTTTGTATAGATTGTCTTTTCATCCAATGGCACAATTGTAAGAGGTGTCATGGAAACAATAAGGTCCACCCTGACACGCATACGTGGTACGTGATGTACGCGAAAAGTGTGACATGTTTGTAAGTTCGTAAGCATGTGTTTCACAGAGCTTTCTATTTAAAACAAAATTTAATGAAAATCCTTCTGAATTCTGAATAATAGACGTATAATTGATTTACAAAAAAAGGTTTTGATGGTTTGCAATATACTTCGCGTAACAAGACACAGTAAAAGTACATTTGTATCGAATAGGTTTTTAAGAGGAGGACGTCCGGTAAGTGCATCGAAAGACTGTCTTTTGAATGAGAACAAGATTTCTAATAAAACGCTGAAACTGAAAGAACGGAGAACAGGTGGCGAGATTTTGAATGCGCGCGCGCGTGTGTGGAAAATAAATGAATGGGCTACACGTATGAATGGTTATTTAACAAATAACAGGAACTCTAATATTATAAACAGTAATACTAATTACTACCTTAACCAGATTCGCGTATTAATTTTGTGCAAGAATCTTATCTCATTGCTCCCCCTTTTATCCCTCTTTTTTCAGTTCCTTTGTGCCTACTTTATATGTTCCATCCATTATCTTTACTTGGATCGTCTTGCACATTATTTCCCAAAGATGGTAGTGATGATTTCGTAATATTATAATTATTATTGCTGTAGTTTATGATTGCTATTATTGTTACGATTATATCAATCCGTGTGTCATTATGACCATCAATCATCATGCGGTGTATTAAGATTCTAATGATTAAGATTACTACTATCATTATTATTAGCAAAGTCAAATATACAAACAATTTGTAATTGATGCGACAGTCATTTCTTCGTATGTCCCATCGCATTTTATACATGTACACGTATTAAAACTTTTCAGTTTTAGAAATACATGGTTGCAATAACTTAATGCAGATGTTTCACTGTCATCATTCAATAATCATCATGGCTGATTGTTCCTACTCGGTTGCCCTAAGGGAAATAGTAATTTGGGCAAGAAGGATGTGGAATGTTAATCTTTCATGCTAGGTAATGTATTTAATTTTTTCATTATTTCCAAAAAATTAACAGTATGTTTCTTAGAGGTAGGATTCGAGTGATGCCCGTTCTTGAAATTTTTGTTTTAATACAATTCTTTGGTATTGTAGGTACCAATGGTACCAATAACCATGTACATATATGAATGTATATTTAGAGTTTTTATCATTTATTTTTTATTAGTAACATACTATTTTCTTCAAGAAAGGTATATGTGTCTGTATATATATATATATATATACATATATATATAATAAATAAAAAGACAGTCGATTGCAATTAAATAGAATTCTATTCAATGATTTTGAATAGCACTGTATTCTTTTTTGCGTGCTGTTCCTTGAACAAATTGAAATAAACCATAATTAATATGTTATCAAAGTTTTATTTTCTTGTCAGGTATTACGTTGTTACATCTGCTTCCTCAAACTTGTGGCCAGGATACCTAAAAAATACAACTCTCGGGTAGCCCGAAACTCGCGGGCCGCCTGATGACTCGGAAGTATCGCGCACCCGAATCGAGCCCGCCCGACTTTCTGCGACCCGACCCGACGATTCGGGCGGCCCGCACATGCCTAATTGTTAATGCTTTCGGCGCAAGGGTTCGATCATTTGTTACTTAAAAGTACTATAAAATGTAATTACAATTATTACTACATTTGAAAATAAATGTGCGACTTATCATTTCCACATTTGCATCTGGAACGCAACACCCGGAGCAGACGACGAAAGACTCGAAGGCGGGTATGAGATTGAAGGGATGGATGGGGGGGGATATGTGACAAATGAAAACACGTTCATCGATTCATTTATTTATACAATACAGTGGTAAAGTTTTCTTACTTGAAATTGCACGAGTACTCTACAGGGCGTCCACGCTAAAGTGTTACAGTCCCATTATTCCATTACTATTGGCTGCTATTGGTGATACGAAAAATTATTTATATAGATGAAATTGCATGGTAAAATGGGAAGCTTTGTTTCAACCAATTTTTTTTAAATTGCTATTTTTAAAAAATTGTTTTTTATATGGATAAGCTTTAATGTATACACTTTATACGATCTTTATGCATTTATAGCATAATTGAGTAAATGAAATTTAAAATTGTTGGAAAATTGAAAAGATTGGAGATGTTAATATATATGATTTCTCCTCTATTAAAATCATTACGGAAGGATTTAACATTCTATTTGGTTTCTACTTCTTGCAGTCGATTCAAATAATTTTTATTTTGCATAAAAATCCGTAAACTATAGTTTTCAAGATAAAACGATTACATGATTTGCAATGGAAAAGAGGCTCTGTTCCAATGGCGCATAGTAGGGCAGGAGCCAATAAATAATGATTCCATTATAAAAGTAAACTACGAATGAGAAACTGCAACACCTTCTAGTTGCTCAAACCAAGTATCCTTCTCTATACATTATATATTTCAGGGCGATCTCGAGTTCGAACTCGAACTCGTTTCGAAGTTTCCAGTTCTTTCATGTTCGGCGTGTTCCGTGACAGTCGCGTGCTGAGAAGGTATCGTAATATTTTAATATTTTAGACCCGTACATTCTACAATTCAGTAAAAACGTTGCTAAATTATTTCGAAATATTCTTTCAGACTCGGATATATTTAATTAAACAGCAAAATGGTAGCCAAGAAGAAGCAGGTAAATAATTTCATCTACTGCACGTGTTCCGTCCACTTGCCTAAGCAAATATTAAATTCCATTATTTATTCGTAATGTCATGCAGTAATAATTATTATCAAATGTATTTACATTGAAAAAGAATAAGCATGTTGGTTTATAGTCTTGTTCGGAATAAATCAGCATTATTACTTTATTTCAATTTGAGGGTTAGTTTTAAGGCAGAAAGGCGTTAAAGTGTTATTTCACAATGATTTCATGAATCCTATTTCAATTCAACAGAAGAAGTCCCAGGACGGTATCAACGCCAGATTGGCCTTGGTTATGAAGTCAGGAAAATGTGTCCTGGGTTACAAACAGACGCAGAAGTCCCTTCGTCAAGGCAAAGCAAAATTGGTCATCATTGCCAACAATACACCTCCCCTACGGTGAGACTGAGATGTAGTACTCCCCACAAAATAATGAAACGATTAGAAAAATTTGAGATCAGATCTACAAGTTTTAAAAATCATTTTCTATATATTTTATATTTTTAATGATGATTCTTGTATTCGTTACGGGAGTTCTACGGAGTAGTCTCATGTCTCAGCTTGTGAGTGCAGAGACAATTTATGTATAAGATAATGGACCAGTGTCTATAAACGTTTGCATTTTTCTTTTAACAGGAAATCTGAGATCGAATACTATGCCATGTTGGCCAAGACCGGTGTACACCACTATATGGGAAACAACATAGAATTAGGTACTGCTTGTGGAAAATACTTCAGAGTATGTACCCTTTCTATCACAGACCCTGGAAACTCTGACATCATCAAGTCTATGCCCCTTGGTGATCAGGCATAAGTGTACATTTTTTACTTAATAAAAATATAAAAAAAAACTCTGTAACCATTTTTATTTAGTACACTAATAGTACTTTACTCTAGCAGGGATCTTAAGTCCATGGTTAAAATATCGACAAAGAATATTTAGAATATTTAGAATATTTGGAATATTTATCCCGTCCAAAAGGGAAGATCCTCTACGAAACATAAAGTACAAATCTAAGACCAAACTCACTACATACCAGGGGGAGTAAACTCTTATGTATGACCTTGGACCGCGTAGTTCCCTCGAGGGGACCTTATTTTAGATGGCACCACGTTCACAGCACATCACGTGACTGAACCTGATTGGACGTGACTGACGTTCCAATCTTTAACGCTATTGGGCGCAATTTGGCGCTAATATTTGACTATTCCATCAAATTCACTGTCAATCACATCACCCACGCCACGTTGTTGTGATTGTTGTGAATTGCGGCAATTGCGATTTCATGAATTTAGACTACCACAGGACTCTTTATAACATTTTAAACTAGCGTGTTTTAATCAGAAATTGGATTAATAAGCTTAAAAGAAATAAGTTTGCTCAGTGTCAAATAAATTTTGGAAATAATTTTTCAAAATTCAGCGACATTCGGTAACCTTATTTTCAAGCTTATTTTTCGAATTTCGTGCATAGATTATAACATTTTTTTAAGTTTGTTTTTAGGATAGTGGACAGTGACGTGCAAAGGG